>OW240921.1:58290763-58343475 GCA_933207985.1 Pelobates cultripes | reverse complement strand
GATCTATATAAAGACACCAACTAATGCATACTGTACACAGTGGCGTCATTAGGGGGGGCCAGAGGGGGCCATGGCCCCCCCTACATCATGCTGTGCCCCCCTAGGGCCCCCCAAATGCCATCAACTTGCTGGCCATGTTCTTCCCTCAGACTGTAACAGTGAATGCAGGGGAGGGAATGCAGTGCTGAGGTGCTGGGGGCTGTCTGTGGCCGGAGGGAGCACTGATTGGCTCCCCGGCACAGGCCCCGCCCCCAAATGAAGCCCTGCCTCCCGCACATAAGCCCCACCCCCGCCGTAAAGCAGCAGACCATGCTGCTGCAGAAGATGGCTGTCTGACCCCCAGCAACAGCCTCCAGTGACAGGTAGGCTGTCACTGCCCCCCATACACACACACTGCCCCACCAAACTGCCCCCCATACACACACTGCCCCCCCACCACACACACACACAGCCCCCACACACACACATTCCCCCCACTGCCCCCCCGCCCACACACACACCAGCCCCCCCACTTCCACACACCCCCCCCCACACAGCCCCCACTTCCCCACACACTGCCCCCCCATACACACACTGCCCCCAGCCACACACATTGCCCCCCATACACACACACTGCCCCCATACACACAGACTGCCCCCCCATACTGCCCCCCCATACACACACTGCCCCCCCGCACCCCAGCCCCCATGCACACACATTGCCTCCCCATGCCACTGCCCCCATACACACACTGCCCCCCATACACACACACACACTTTCCCATACATAAACACACACACACACACTTCCCCATGCATACACACACATTCCCATACATACACACACATTCCCATACATACACACACACTTCCCCATACATACACACACACTTCCCCATGCATACACACACACTTTCCCATACATACATACACACATACACACACTTTTCCATGCATACACACACACACACACACTTTCCCATGCATACACACACACTTTCCAATACATGCATGCACACACACCCTTTCCAATACCTGCACACACACACACACACACACACTTTCCAATGCATGCATACACTCCCACACACACACTTTCCAATACATGCACATGCACACACACACACACACACACACACACACACACACTTTAATGTGCATGCATACACACACACACTTTCCAATACATGCATGCATTCACACACTTTCCAATACATGCATGCATACACACACACTTTCCAATACATACATCCACACACACACACTCTTTCCAATACATACATCCACACGCACACACACCCTTTCCAATACATATATCCACACACACACCCTTTCCAAAATACATATCCACACACACACACCCTTTCCAATACATAATATCCACACACACACCCTTTCCAATACATATATCCAATACATACATACCTACGCACACACACATACACTTTCCAATACATACACCCACACACACTGTCCAATACATCCACCAACACCCAGATACACACTCTCCAATAAAAACACACACACACACACTTCAATACATACACACCACACACACACACACACACTTCCCAATACATGCATGCACACACACTTTCCAATACATGCATGCACACACACTTTCCAATACATGCATGCATACACACACACACACACACACTTTCCAATACATATATACCTATGCACACACTTTCCAATACATACACACACCCCCGTACACACACACACACACACACACACATTTTCCAATACATACATACATCCGCACACACACACACACACACACATTTTCCAATACATGCATACATCCACGCACATTTTCCAATACATGCATACATCCACACACACTTTCCAATACATGCATAGATACATACACACACACGCACTTTCCAATACATACACACACACGCACTTTCCAATACATACATACACACACACGCACTTTCCAATACATACACACACACACGCACTTTCCAATACATACACACACTTTCCAATACATACACACACGTTCCCATACATACACACACGTTCCCATACATACACACACGTTCCCATACATACATACACACACACACACACACACACTTTCCCATGCATACACACACACACACACTTTCCAATACATGCATGCATACACACAAACTTTCCAATACATGCATGCATACACACACACTTTCCAATACATGCATGCATACACACACACTTTCCAATACATGCATGCATACACACACACTTTCCAATACATGCATGCATACAGACACACACACACACACTTTCCAATACATGCATGCATACACACACATTCCAATACATGCATACACACACATTCCAATACATGCCCGTGATTTCCCAATACATGCATACACCCACACACACTTTCCAATACATGCACACACACACACAGACACACATACACACATACACTTTCTAATATATGCATACACACACACTTTCCAATACATACACACACACTGTCCAATACATCCACCAACACCCAGACACACACTGTCCAATACACACACACTTTCCAAATCACACAAACACTTTCCAATACATACTTCCAATACCTACACACACACACACACACACACACACACTTTCCAATACATACACACTAAATATGTATACCTTGGGCTGTGCCCACTGAATTTGAAAAGGAGGTGACCTCAGACCCCACCCTGCAGATATACCAAGACAGAGTTACTTCGGGCCAGGCAGGGCTAGAGGGGGAAAGATATGTGTGGGAGAAGAAACTGCTATATAGGGAGTCTGAGAAACTACTGGCCGGGTCGGAACCGATCACCAATAGACAGTTAGTAGTACCCCAGAGGTACCGACAGGAATTACTGTGAATTGTGCACGACATTCCGCTAGCCGGGCATTTAGGTGTGAGCCGAATGAGATACCGGCTCACCCAAAACTTCTTCGGGCCCGGGATTTCCCAAGATATTAGGTGGTATTGCCAAATCTGCGCTACCTGCAAGAGGGTAGGCAGGAGAAGAACCCTTTAGCAGGATAGCCGTAGACCTGGTGGGACCCTTAGCCAAGCCTAGCCCCTCCGGCAAGAAATATATCCTGACAGTGGTGGACTACGCTACCAGGTACCCAGAGGCGGTGGCGCTGACCAACATCCACACGGATGTTCTTTCGCATGGGATTGCCCCGGGAAATAGTATCAGATCGGGGTACTCAATTTACCGCAGAGGTAACCCAACACTTATGGAGGCTCTGCGGCATTAAGCCGATTGTAAGCGCACCCTATCACCCACAAACTAACGGGCTCTGCAAACGATTCAACGGAACATTAAAACAAATGCTCCGGACGTTTCAAAGAGACTGGAAGAGATTTATGCCCTCTTGTTTGCATACTGAGAGGTGCAGCAAAACTTTTTGGGGAGGAGGGTGAGGGGACCCCTAGACCTTATCCGGGAACACTGGGAGCAGGATGTCAGCCAGGATGGTAGGCCCATCGTCCCATATGTGCTGGAGCTCCAAGACTGTCTGGAGGAGTTAACCAGGTCCGTATGAGAGAACCTCCAGGCGGCACAGAACCGCCAGCGCAACTGGTATGATCGAGGTGTCAGAGACCGTAGTTTCAGGTAAGACAAAGTTTTAATTTTAAAACCTGTCCAGAATGACAAGCTACAGGTCGCCTGGCAGGGCCCATACCAAGTGGTGGAACAAAAGTGTGACACCACTTATGTGATCGGTCCTTGCTCAGGAAGTGGCGGGCGACGCATGCTCCACGTGAACATGTGAAGCCCTACCATGAGCGAGCAGAGGAGGTGGCCGCGATCTGTGCCCCTGCCTCAGAGGACTTTTACAACCTTCCCCTGTTTGACATCCTAGGGGATGGGAGTCAGTCAGGTGAGATAGAGGAGGTCAAACTGGGAAAACAGCTAAGCCCACAGGAGTGGATCGAGGTACAACAACTATTAGATGAGAAGAAGTCCACCTTCTCCAACGTACTTGGGTACACACCTTTTGCCACTCACCGCGTAGAGACACCAGGTCAACTCCTGTTGCGCCACACCCCCTACCGAATCCCAGAATCGGTGTGGGAAAATATGCGCAAGGAGATCCACGAGATGCTCCAACTGGGGGTATTGAACCTTCTGACAGCCCCTGGTCCTCCCCAGTAGTCCTAGTATTGAAACGGGACGGTACGACCTTTTTCTGCATGGATTACCGGAGGTTAAATGATAAGACTGTCAGGTGCCTATCCGATGCCTAGGATAGACAAGTTGTTAGACCGGATGGTTAGGTGCCAATACCTCACTACAATTGATCTTTGTAAGGGGTATTGGCAGATCCCCCCTGCCCCGGAAGCCATCCCTAAGTCAGCCTTCGTCATCCCATTCGGCTTATACCAATTTAAGGTAATGTTATTTTGGATTAAGAAACGCTCCGGCTACCTTCCAGCGGACTTCTAGATGGGTTCCAAGACTACGCCAGTGCATATCTGGACGATATCGCCATTTTTAGCGATACCTGGCAGGAGCACTTGGTCCATATAGGAGCGGTCCTAGATAGGATCAGGGAAGCGGGCTTAACCCTTAAGCCAAACCAAGTGTAATATCGGTATGGTCGAGGTACCAAGTACCTCGTCACCAAGTGGGATGCGGGCAGCAGAAACCTGAACCTGCTAAGATTGAGGCAGTGGTCCAGTGGCCAACCCCCAGGAAGAAGATACAGGTTTTAGTGTTTCTAGGAACTGCAGGGTACTACAGGAAGTTTGTGCCCAACTATGGTGCCCTGGCCAATCCCCTTACCGACCTTACCAGCAAGAATCTTCCCCGCCAAGTAGTCTGGGCCTCGGAGTGTGAGCAGGCATTCCAGCAATTAAAACAGGCACTTGTTAACCATCCAGGGGGAGCATTCGCGGATTGCTTCTGGCCCCGTTGGATTCCCAAACAAGGACCTCCCCAAGGCCTCTTGGAATGTTCGCACCAATCAATTAGAACACTGGCCACTTGCAACATAGGTGCAAAACAGCAATAACATTTTGCAACACGTGTGAGACCGTAAGGGAAGTAATTAATAAGTGCTTCCCCTGGGTGGCTGCCATTCATATGGATAAACAGAGAGGCAAAAGGTCAGTTGTGGCCATAAATGGGGGTGGAAATCAAAACATGTGGGGCTATAGATGGAAACAGTGAAATTGGACAATGATACATTGAGGGTGTTTAGGGTGAAGTAATTGCATATTGAGGGTGAAATGGGGCAGCTATTTATCTGAGGTGTAGATTAAAAACAGGTGGAGATTGGCAAAGGCACATTAGGTGTCATTGGGAGTCTGTGGGTGAAACCCATAGAGGGTGAAATGGGACACATGTGGAATAATGATGAGCAGAGGACTTAATGAGAGAAAGAGAAGAATGAATATGGACTTAATGTGCAGTGTCTCAGCTTTAATTTGAGGGGATTTACATCCAAATTGGAGGAATTACAGCTCTTTAATATGTAGCCCCCTCTTTTTCAAGGGACCAAAAGTAATTTTTAAATTAACTCAAGAGCTGTTTCATGGAGAGTTGTGGTCAATTCCTTCATTAGTTATTAATCAATTAAGTAGGTAAAAGGTCTGGAGTGGATTCCAAGTGTGGCATTCGAATTGGGAAGCTGCTGCTGTGAACCTTTAACATGCCCAAAAAAACAGAGCCAACATTTATTAAAATTGTGTCAGTGTTCAAATATTCCCATCCTTAACTGTATATAATTAACTGGAAAGGGCCCAGGGCCTAAATTAGCCTGGGGGCCCAAAAGGCTATCACTGCATGCTGCCGGCTTCGGGGTGAATGTGTTAAACAAACAAAAAAAAATAATTAACTATTCATCTGTAGCAGGCAAAAAAATAAAGAAATAAAAATTACCTTCAACACTACACACATTTAACTCTAGTATCAAAAACTGCCACTACTAAGATAATTCATAAATAGTTTGCCTTTGGTTCCCCATGCAAACTAGATTAATAAAATAAAAACAAAAACAAGCTAGCAAAATATTAATACAATCAAAATAGTATTAAAAAAAGATTGTGGGGGTGAATGACAGTAGAATGACAGTATCCCTTCCATACTAGGGGAGGCTACCTGAGGAAATACTTGGGACTCCCTAGGACTTAGACCTAACATGGGATTAAGATCTATTGCATACTCCCGAGGCCACAGAGCTCACTGACATAGCGACGGACGCAGTCAGCTCAACACTCCTGCCTCCTGCCCTCCCCCGCCGACCTTGATATTGGTCTTATAGGACCCTGGGGGCGGATGCCATATGGATTGACACAGAATACACTGCACATATGCACTACAAACCCCCAGACAACGGGATCCGTGACCCTGCCGTCCTGGGACTCCTGAATGGCAGGAGCACCCACTGGAAGTGCCCCATCCGGGCAGAGATCATGATGTCAAGCATACACACCAAGGGGCCCCCTACACCCAGATATTATGAATGATTTGGCTTAGCCACCAGAAGTTATTATCTTGGTTCAGAGTATAGCTCAAAAAGGTTCAGAAGACACAACACTACACGTGGGCTGGATGTGTGCGGCTGCCACCCAGGTCATCTCATGAACCAGACTCACTAGGTCACCACAACCCCACGTGACAGACCCCTTTGTATATTTGGACAGAAATTGAGTGAGGCGGGTCCCCAGAATGCCACGCGCGCACACACTCACACAACCAACCTATGGTCATCATTGCCTATAATACTAGTTAACTGCTAGTTTTGATTTCACTCATCTATCACCCCCACACACCTCCGTCCCGTCCCCTGTCTTTTTCCTGGTCCCTCTTCTTTTTTCTTCACCCTCCCCCCCCACTAATTCACTCCCTGCCACCTTGCCTCCTGCCATGGAGGCAGGCTTTCAACCTGCTCCACTTTGGTTCTGGTCTATTAATGCTAGGGGACTCAATACCCCCTGAAAAACGGAGACAGCTCTTAAGTCCCACAGGGTCTCCATAGCGATACTTCAAAATACACACCTTAAAGGAGAAAATGTCCCCACACTGGGCAGCAGACGTTTTACAATGGGATTTTATTCTAATCATTCTGATGCCAAACGCGCAGGAGTAGCTATCGTCTTCTCACAGTCGGTACCATTCCATTCCATTGTACATAGCTACGGAATTTGCTGGTGCTATATAAATAATAAAATAATAATAATAGCCAAACCGGTTGGTCCCTGTGACGGTAGTAGTCAGTATCACCGTCTAGTATTCCTTTTCCCAATAGCAGAATAACTCCAATAATCCCAAGAAGAAATATCGCTACAATCGCCGAATAATCCACACATGAGCCAAGGCTTAATGTTGGAATAAGGCTGATTTTACTGGCACACAGGACACACAATTTATGTGATACAAAACTCCTCCTCTGGGCCAGGCTAGATAATTGAGTTTCAGCAATACACAAAGCTCAATTATCTGCTGGCCAGAAACATTATAATTTTTCAACAATTTCAGAAAAGTACTTTCCATAACACATACAACTATAACTTTAACATCCCTGGGTAGCTGAGGATACTGGTAGTCACATATCCAAATCTCACGAATTTCAATTTGGTAGTTTCCGTGTCGCATCGTGTGGAAGTTTGACTGGCTCGCCATGTGGAGGTATCCGAGCTAGAGTTCCATAAAGTCAGTAGCAAGAGCCGGTTCACGTCCAACTACACGAAAACCACCATTCGTATGGTACAGCTGGTTACATACGCATGTTCCCCTCGTTCGGTAGATACTATTTACCGAATGCCAGTTTGAATCGTGGAGGGGAACGTATACATCCAGGACTTCCATAAAGACCGGGCGTTCGCATGTTTGCCTTGCCGAAAATAGTTCCAGGCAATTCATGCGTACACCCCGCTGACCGCGTTCGTGAGTTTTAAGATGGTCGCCATCCTTTGTTCTCGCCACATGTTCGTATGTCGAATGGCGGCCACATTCTAAAGCTGATTGCTACCCAGGGTGGGTGGTCTCTTCTTCGGTAGAGGAATACAATTTTAACACATACTTAAAACAACATTTCACAAGTATTTGGACAGCAGGGAGAAACTATAACTGAAGGCATACTTATAAGTACAGGAAATCCTTCACAATCCCTTAGGCAGATTCCTTTTTGTAAAGGGAACAATTGCAGACCAAAGATATACCTTTGCTACAGTCTATTGTCCTAACCGGGGACAGCACCTATTCCAAGCCAAAACCCTGACCCTCCTAGAGAAGTTCAGGGAGGGCTTTCAAGTGCTAGATGGAGACCTCAACCTAGATCCCCCGAATAGATTTCTCAAAAGGTACCAGCATGGTTCTATTGCACTGCATACGCAGAGCCAAGTTAGCCCTCAATAGGATGGGTTTAGCGGATTGCTAAAGGGTGGCGCACCCGGAGGATAGGGACTATTCGTATTACTCGACTGCCCACAACCACTATAGCTGAATTGACTGTCTTTCTGGCTCAGGAATTCCTCCCTCTCTTGATTTCTTCCACCACAGGGACTCAATGAGATTCAGACCATGCTCCAGCTTCTATCCTCCTTAAATCACCCTTGCTTAAACCGAGGGAATTTCAGTGGAAACTGAACGAAAACCTGCTGACAAATGCACAACGCAAACAACACAAGTACTCTCCCAATACTTTGCTACTAACACTACCCCTGACGTGTCCCCGCTGGTGACTTGAGAGGCCCATAAATGCTATATTATCCGAGGCCACTACATTAAAGTGTGTACACAGCGCAAAAAACACACTTCCAAACACATGACCGAGTTGACACATAAGATTGCAACCCTAGAGACGCTACACAAAAGAGCACAGATTGAAGAGATCTACCTACAACTGACAGACTCCCGCAGACAACTTAGGGACCTACACTCTCCGAAACTACTCTACACAATGGGGAAATCTCATAGATACTTCTTCAAATACTCCAACAAGTGTGGTAGACTCCTTGCACGCACCCTACAGCAGAGACATATACATATACACCAAAGACCCAAGATGGCAAAACGATGAAGTTCCCAACGGGATCCTTCAGGCGTTTCGGTCGTATTATACTGACCTATACAATTTACCCCAAACAACGAAGGACCACATGTCCCCGGTTCACCAGCACAAGATAACAGAGAACCTTTCACATTGCGTATCCCGTATGCTTACCCAAGAGATGGTGGACGACCTGGAACAGTCCCTGACCATAGAGAAACTAGCCGCAGCCCTTAAACTTTCGAATAAGGCACCGGGACCTGATGGCCTCCTGGTAAACTACATATGCACCTTTCGGGACCCCCTACTCCCTAACTTGCTGAAAGACCTGAACTCCATCCTGACTGGAAAATGGTTTCCGTAAGAGACACTCCACGCAGTGATTGCAGTAATGCCGAAAGAGGGAAAGGACGATCCATGTTGTGCGAGTTACGGCCCAATTTCGCTATTAAATGCAGTTATTTGCCAAAACCATGGCAGTGAGACTGTCATGAGTGCTACCACACCTTGTCCACCCAGACCAAGTGGGATTTGTCCCCGGTCGCGAAGCTAGGGACAATACCATCAGGGCCCTTGATGTCATCCACTACGCTCAGTCGACGAAGAGGGAGCTAGTGCTCATTTACATGACGCCTTCGGCCCGCATTAAGATCAACGGCGCTCTCTCCACCCCGTTCCCCATGTCCCTTTCTCCTGTTTTCCCTCTCTCTAGAACAATTTCTGGAAATTTTTAATGAAAAAGGATAAATGAGTCATTTATTACACGTGAGTTTACAGAGGAAAAGCTTCTATTTCAGCTGTCAAAAGTAAAGACAAATAAGTCAATGGAACCTAATGGAATACACCCAAAGCTATTAAAAGAGCTTAGTGGTGTACTAGCAAAACCATTAACAGATTTATTTAACCAATCATTGTTAACAGGAGTAGTCCCAGAAGATTGGAAGTTAGCGAATGTTGTGCCCATTTACAAGAAAGGTAATAGGGAAGAGCCTTACTTCAGTAGTGGGGAAAGTGATGGAAACCATGTTAAAAGATAGGATTGATGAACATCTAAAAACACATGGATTTCAAGATCAGAGACAACATGGGTTTACTTCAGGGAGATCATGCCAAACTAATCTTATTGATTTTTTTGATTGGGTAACTAAAATTATAGATCAGGGTGGTGCAGTAGACATTGCTTACCTACATTTCAGTAGGTCTTTTGACACTGTTGCAAATAGAAGGCTTATCAATAAACTGCAATCTTTGATTCCAATATTGTTGAATGGATAAGGCAGTGGCTGAGTGACAGGCAACAGAGGGTTGTAGTTAATGGAATATATTTGAAGCTTGGACTTGTCACCAGTGGGGTACCTCAGGGATCTGTACTTGGACCCATTCTCTTTAATATTTTTATTAGTGATATTGCAGAAGGTCTTGATGGTAAGGTATGTCTTTTTGCTGATGATACTAAAATATGTAACAGGGTTGATGTTCCAGGAGGGATAAGCCAAATGGCAAATGATTTAGGTAAACTAGAAAAATGGTCAGAATTGTGGCAACTGACATTTAATGTGGATAAGTGCAAGATAATGCATCTTGGACGTTAAAACCCAAGGGCAGAGTACAGAATATTTGATAGAGTCCTAACCTCAACATATGAGGAAAGGGATTTAGGGGTGATTATTTCTGATGACTTAAAGGTAGGCAGATAATGTAATAGAGCAACAGGAAATGCTAGCAGAATGCTTGGTTGTATAGGGAGAGGTATTAGCAGTAGAAAGAGGGAAGTGCTAATGCCATTGTACAGAACACTGGTGAGACTTCACTTGGAGTATTGTACACAGTACTGGAGACTGTATCTTCAGAAGGATATTGATACCTTAGAGAGGGTTCAGAGAAGGGCTACTAAACTGGTTCATGGATTGCGGGATAAAACTTACCAGGAAAGGTTAAAGGATCTTAACATGTATAGCTTGGAGGAAAGACGAGACAGGGGGGATATGATAGAAACATTTAAATATATAAAGGGAATCAACACTGTAAAGGAGGAGACTATATTTAAAAGAAGAAAAACTACCACAACAAGAGGACATGTCTTAAATTAGAGGGACAAAGGTTTAAAAATAATATCAGGAAGTATTACTTTACTGAGAGGGTAGTGGATGCATGGAATAGCCTTCCAGCTGAAGTGGTAGAGGTTAACACAGTAAAGGAGTTTAAGCATGCGTGGGATAGGCATAAGGCTATCCTAACCATAAGATAAGGCTAGAGACTAATGAAAGTATTTAGAAAATTGGGCAGACTAGATGGGCCGAATGGTTCTTATCTGCCATCACATTCTATGTTTCTATGAGGTGGTCAGATGGGATGAGGGTATCACGGGGTTCACCCTGGGTCACATGGAACACTGGATCGCAGCATATGCGAATATGCTATTATTCTTGGAAAAGCCATTGGTCTCCCTGCCCAACCTCATGCACATTTTTCAGGAATATGGCCGGCTCTCCAACCTGAAGATAAACCTGGAGAAGTCGGAGGCACTCAATATCAGGCTCCCTGCCGAAAGAGAGTTGCACCTATGAGCGCATATCCACTTGTCACGGTGTGCGGCGAAACTCAAAACACCTTGGCATTTGGCTGCCGAAAGAACTATCCCTCCTTTACCAACTAAACTTTCTCCCTATACTCACAGCCTTACAAAACGGATATGCACCGATGGGCAGACCTATATATATCCTGGTTTGGCCGCATAAATGCGGTGAAGATGAATATACACCTGCGCATTCTATATCTGTTGCAGACAGTCCCGGTGGTGGTACCTCAAGCCTTTTTTCAATCCATGTCCACTGCAATTCAGAGGTTTGTCTGAAATAGACGGGACCCTACTTTCAGTAAATCGCAACTAGAACCGCCCAGGAGCCAAGGGAGCACCGGGCTCCCATCAATCATTGGATATTACTACGCCACACATCTACACAGAATCACCGACTGGCACACTCACCAAACCACAAAACTCTGGGTACACGCAGAGAAGGTCCAAGCGGCAGGTAAAATTCCCTCATTACTCTGGCTCGGCAACAGAACACTAAGCTCCCTATGAACCAGTAACCCAATGATAGACGCCATCCTGCAGGTGTGGTGCTTCCTCATATTTCCACAACAACTGACCTCATCCCCTGGCCCCTTGACACCCATTACACATAGGAGGCTTAAAGGGCACTATAGTCACCAAAACAACTGTAGCTTAATAAAGCCGTTTTGGTGTATAGATCATGCCCCTGAAGTCTCACTGCTCAATCCTCTGCCATTTAGGAGTTAAATCACTTTATTTATGAACCCCAGTCACACCTCCCTTCATGTGACTTGCACAGCCTTACTAAACACTTCCTGTAAAGAGTCATCTAAATTGTATCCTTCCTTTATTGCAAGTTCTGTTTAATTTAGATTTTCTTATCCCCTGCTATGTTAATAGCTTGCTAGACCCTGCAAGAACCTCCTGTATGTGATTAAAGTTCAATTTACAGAGAAAGAGATACAATTGTTTAAGATAAATTGCATCTGACAGAAAGTGAAACCAGTTTTTTTCATGCAGGCTGTGTCAATCAGAGCCAGGGGAGGTGAGGCAATAGAAACATAGAAACAAAGTGATTTAACTCGTAAGTGGTAGAGCATTGAGCAGTAAAACCTGAGAGGCATGATCTATACACTAAAACTGCTCCATTAAGCTAAAGTTCTTTAGGTGACTGTAATGTTCCTTTAACACCAACGGACCTCCACCCCTTTTCTCAAACAGACTGGATGTACATACGCCAATACTGTGATGGTACCAAAACTACAGTTTTGGATAAGTTCCGCTACCACAAAATTAAGACTTACGCCTCTCTCTGTAAGCGCCCTTTTCACAGAGAAAACAAATAGTTAAAATATACACAACATGTTTCACCAAAGTGGTTTTCTCAAGTGGAGGAAGAAACATACTATACACACACTGCATCTCCTGGATGTGCGTGAGGTTTGGGGGGCAGCATTTCATCCTTCAATTAGGCAGCATAATGTCTTGGGCCGGCTCTGAGTAGGCGTTATTAAAACAATGAGTGGCAGGCAGCACAGTGCTCTGTATCAGCAATATTTTCCTCCCATTGTCACTCTTGGCCTTATATAAATATTTAAATTATATATTTAAGTAAATTCCCTCAATTAACCTTCCCTCTGGCAGTCACTAGGGCAATCACTTGTGGGAGAGAAAAAGATAATATTACATTTACATGGGCCGGGAGCTGCTGCTCTGCTCTCCTTCTGCTGCTTCCAATATGGCTTTTTACTTCTCTTGTAACCTACCTCCTGCTGCTATCAGCCAATGATGGTCCCTGGAAAGATAGGCCAATAGCATGCCTACACTCTTGGGCAATACATGGGCTCTGCATCCCAAAAGACAATTCAATGGAAATTCTAAAATTCCTTAGATTGGAAGAAAGAAGATTTCATCTAAGGCAAAGGAAAGTTTTTTTTTTAACCATAAGAACAATAAGGATGTGCAATTCTCTTCCTGAAGAAGTGGTTTTATCAGAGTCCGTACAGAGGTTTAAACAGCAACTAGACGCATACTTGCAAAAAACAGAATATTCAATTATATAATTTTTCAACTATAGGGTAATAGATTCTTGATCCAAGGATAAATCTGACTGCCATTCTGGGGTCAAGAGGGATTTTTTTTTTTCCCTAGTTTGTTGCAAAATGAGAAATTCTTCAAACTGTTTTTTTTTTTTGCATTCCTTTGGATCAACAGCAAAAAACTAATTTGAGGAAGGCTTAACTTGATGGACATGAGGCATGTGCAAAACCTGCAAAAACAGGGCAGATGTCAAGCCAGACTTAATTTTTTTGCATGCCTACATGCTCTCAAGTAAACTTCTCCAAACAGCTACCCGTGAGGGGTGAGAGTTTATTGTCTGTGGTGTACTGTGTGTAAAGCAGTCTGTTTGTGATGTACTATGTGTGGTTAGGGACTATTGTGTTTCCAGTGGCTGTGAAGTGTGTGTGTCTAGGGGCTGTAGAGATTGTGTCTATCTGTCTAGGGGTTGAGAAGATAGAAAGCGCATGTATGCATTTGTCTATGGGATGCAGTGCATCTAGGGGGTGAACTGTGTGTATAAGGGCTGTAGTGTGTGTGTGCATACAGGGTAAGTAGTGTGCATGTCAATGAATACGGGCTGTAGTTTGTGTGCACAGGGTAGTGTGTGTTTGTATTGGGGTTTTAGTGTATGTACACGAGCGGTAGTGTGTTTCTAGAGGCTGTAGAGAGTGTTTGTGTGTGAGGAGGATGTAGTGGATGTATTTGTATATGGGATGTAGTGTGTGTCCACATGGTGTGGGCATCTATTGGGGCTGTAGTGAGCATGTACATAAGGGCTGTAGCGTGCATATACATGTATATAAGCCTGTCATGTGCATATATATGGACTGTCGGGTGCATATATATGGGCTGTAGCGTGCATGTATATTAATATAGGCTGTACTACAGGGGCTGTTTTGTGTGTGTGTGTGTGTGTGTATAGGGGGCTTTAGTATGTATGTACAGGAGCTGTTTTGTGTGTGTGTGTTTGTGTGTATAGGGGGCTTTCATGTGTATGCACAGGGGCTGGTGTGTGGGTGTGTGTGTGTGTATGTATAGGGGGCTTTAGCTTGAATGTACAGGGGCTGGTGTGTGTATGTGTCAGGATCCTATCTTGACAAACCAAAATATTGTTAATTTTTCTTCTGTTATTACTATATGTACCAATTTCCTCGACTAGTGGCTTCCCTAGCCACTAGTCTTACCAAAGTTACACTCACCTGCATAACATGATCATCAAAAAATGCTATAAGAGGCCACATCCGACTTCATAATTGGCCAGGGGCGTACCTAGAACATTTGGCACCCGGGGCGGATCCTGTGCTTGGCACCCCCCCCCCCCCCCCCCCCCCCAAAAAAAAAAACCTGTAAATGTTAAAGGTTTTCTTTCTTTTTTTTTACAATTTGTAAACTTTGCAAAACCGCTGTCAGCCCCTCCTACAAAACCCTTGTCCTGCCCCGCCCCTCCTACAAAACCTTTGTCCTGCCCCTTCTACAAATCCTGTACTGCCCCATCTACAAAACCCCCGCAACCCCCTTCCACAAATCTATGCACAGCCAGAAAACACATAGTAAAAGGGATATGTATTTTATACTAGGCTAGTCACTGGAGAAAACAAATTGCTAGATGGGAGAGGGAGACGGGAACCACACCGACAGTACAAGAGTAGGACAAAATCTTCATATTTACTCACAAATGCTCCATTAGCTCTATATTCCAGGCGACTAGTTATAAACTACTATCCCACTGGTACAGAGCCCCCGACATTTTACACCGCATGAATGCAGACATACCAGCGGATTGTTGGAGGTGTGGGAACGCAACTGGCACTGTGCTCCACATCTGGTGGTCTTGCCCAGACATAACCTTCAGGGAGATGGTAAATACCAGGTTCAGGCAACTAACCCCCTGCCTCCCCCCCTCTAAATTTAAAGGATCCTTGTCAAATTTACCATTCTTAGTAGACTTATTAACCTCATACAAGTTTGCTGCAATAGAACAGTGCATTTGAACTTTATTATGGATGTTTTACCAAAAAACATCTAGGAAAGAATTGAAAACTATAACACAGAAATGTTTACTCATAATATTTGCAGTAGAAGTATGTAGTAGTATGTATATCAATTACCTTGGCATGTACTTGTGTCAGTGAAATATATTCTTTGTTCAGGAGTGCCTTCTGTTCTTCAAGTCCAACAACTAATGAAAACAGTTATATTAGCATATGTAACTGAAATGTATATAAAGTTATAGTATACAAAAATAACTGGTTATATCTATAGGAAGTAGAAGTTGTCTTATTTTGTAATATTGAGAATTGCCAATTATTAATACTCTGCTTCAAAACAGTACTGAAAAGTAACACAAACTTGTTAAATACCACTGGTATAACATAAATCAGGGAAGTGCAGTTGTGACCAGAACAACTAAAGCTTAACCCCTTAAGGACTGTGGGCGTGCTATGCCATCCTTGGGGACACGTCTCTAAACGCCGGAGGGCGGCATATCACGTTCCGCTGTCCTTTCTTCTTACCCGGTCGTGAGCGATCGCGGTGTGGGGACTCACTTGGCAGCCCAGGGAGTCCCCCTCCGTCCGTTTCGCCCCCCCCTGGGCCATGTGATCGCAAGGTCTGTGTGCGAGGACCTCGCGAACACATGGATGGCATAGACATCCATAGCAATGCCAGCAGGGGTAGTGTCTAATGACAGGTACTCCCCCTGCTGCCTGTAAAAAAAACTATTAAAGTTTAAAACAGTTTAAAATTAAATTATACTTAGATATATATATATATATATATATATATATATATATATATATATATATATATATATATATATATATATATATATATATATGCGCACACACATAAATACACATACACTGTCTAAGTGTATTTTATTATTATATATATTAATATCAAAATACACATGGAATCATATTGAATAGATATATAATTATCATTATATATTTATATATAATATTAAATAAATATGTAAATACGTAAAAATAAAATAAAAAATAAATATGTGTAAATTCGTTCTAACTGTATTTTAAAATAATATATATATATATATATATATATATATATATATATAAAAATAATTTAAATACATATATACACGTAAATAGATAAAAGAAAGAGACAGCGCCAATCAACCTATAAGGCAGCAACCCAAAAAAGGGAATCCCCCCAAAACCCTAAAAATACAAAGTAAAAACAAAATATAAAAGAAAGGCTGTGCCAAGATAAAATAGATAATATCCAGTCCAAATAATGGTAAAAGTCCAACCTAAAAGTGTCCTTTCTGTCGTCCTTGGATACAGGAACAGAGTCTTCAGGTATTGAATATAAAAGATAAAAAGAGAGAACAACCGATAGTGCAATATGTATGGTTCAAGTGAAGTAAAATAAAAGTAGTGAACTCACAATTTCTAAGAGCTTCTGTCCAGCTCTAGGGTAAAGCGCACACAGCGGTATAATCCCCGCTTATAGGATATGTGGTGAGTATCGATTCTTCATTGGTATCCAGAAACTCAAAGAGAAAAGAAACAAGCCAGATAGTGCTCTCTGTATGGATATATATAGTAGGTGAAAATTAAAAACTTACTTACAAATACAGAGCATCACGTTCCCAAAAAAGAATTTTAAGCCTAGAGGAAGACGAAGCGGAAGACGGGAAAAAAGAGAGAGACTAGAAAGACCATAAAACCTACTAACAATGTCTGTAGCAGCATTTTTAAGCTCTCTCATAAGATTTTATCAGCTGCCCAACTGTCAGTTCTTAACAAAGGTTTAAAATTTGCCCCCACATCCTCCTTTAACTCATTTCAGGCGTTTTTAGATGTAAACAAATTTGTTCGAAAGGCGCAACTAAAAATGTTTTTTATCGGTAAAAATTATGAGATTCCAGCTTCAACACCACCACTTGTTACAGATAAAGGTTCTTTTATTAATACACACCTTAAAGAAAAATCCAAGTTTTATCCTTCTTATTGCAAATCAGCTCCTCTTACTCTATTTGAAAAACTCGTCCAAAAGGACTTTGAAAAAAATCAAACATAGCAAATATGATCCTAATAATATTACAATGAGAGAAAGAAGGGCAATCAAAATACTTCAGATGGACAAAGAAATTGTGATAAAACCGGCAAAGGGGGAGGAGTAGTCATCCAATCCAGTAAGATGTATATAGAAGAGGCTCTAAGACAACTAAACGATATAAAAGTATATGAAAAACTCTCATCAGATCCAACCAAAAATATACAGGTTATCCTATCCAATTTTTTAACTAAAGGGTTTAACTTAAATATTTTAAACAAACATTAGTTCAAATTTTTAAACAAAGAATTTCCTATCATCCCTGTAATTTATTTTCTCCCAAAAATTCATAAAGACGAACACCAGCCACCAGGTAGACCCATTGTCTCTGGGATAGGATCTCTTTTATGCAACCTCTCACAATATATTGATACTCTTCTCCAGCCCTCTGTAAGACTCATGCAATTCTACCTCAAAGATTCTATGTCACTTTTAAACTTTTTAAATAATTTTACTTGGAAATTAGTTACCTGTGACGTACACTCTCTTTATACCATCATCCCTCACGATATAGGATGCCAAGCTGTAAAAAAGATTTTAACACGTGAAGCGAAAATTCCGGCTATTCAAATTGATTTTATAATAGAAGGTATCAATATAATTCTTAAAAATAACTATTTTTGGTTTTTAGATTTGTTTTATTTACAAAAGAGAGGTACAGCTATGGGGACTAGGTTTGCCCCCAGTTACGCTAATTTGTTCATGGCTGATTGGGAATACCATGCGATTTGGGGTGATCACACATGGCGGGCAAAGCTAGTCACATATTTTAGATATATAGACGACCTTTTTTTTATTTGGGAGGGCACCGAACAAAATCTTATTGCTTTTATCGACAATTTGAACACCAGTGGTATCATTTTAACTCACGAATTTAGTAGGGAATCTATCAATTTTTTAGAACTTAATATTTTTATAAAGGATGGACAACTTCAAACTAAAACTTTCTTTTAAAAAGTCTGTGTGAATACAGTTATAAATAAATCGAGTTGTCATTATAAGCCATGGCTCAAAAGTGCACCTAAGAGTCAATTCCTACGTCTCCTTAGGAATTGCTCAGAATTGACTGACTTTGACGAACAAGCAGAGGTATTAAAAAATTATTTTAGGGGGCGTGGCTAACCACAGGACAAAATTGATGCTTAATCCTGAGCTCCGGCATCTGGTCTAACAATCCAGCGCCATCCTAGCATACAGAAAGCGGGAAAAGCTTAAAATAGCAAGATGTCACAATCTAAGGCAAGAAAGAATACTTCTAAAGCCGAAAATCTAAATGTATTTGGCCAAAAACCAAATCAACCTGTGGGTGACTGTCAGGTGGCCAACCAGGATGGCGGAGAAGAGGTAGAAAATGGCGATCTCTCACCAACTACTGTGGGCAAAGAAGGAGTGCTCACCCCAAGCCACCTCACAAAAGCACTGGATGCTCTATCGCACAAGCTCATCACCGCCTGGCAGCACTCCATGGACTCCCTGCGCAAGGACGTCCAGGAACTAGGCCGCAGAACGGCACACATGGAATCCAAAATGGACGACTTCGCGACGGCTCACAATGATCTGGCTGATCACACGGAGAATATGGCAGACAAAATAACGCTCCTGGAGCATAAGCTAGCTGACCTAGAAGACCGGTCGAGGAGAAACAATCTCCGGCTCCGAGGAGTGCCAGAATCAGTGACACAGACGGAACTACCAGCCTACATTAGAGGCCTGCTTCGGGCCTATGGCCCAGAGGTACCATCAGACATGCTCTTAGTCGACCGAGCACACCGGGTCCCGCGCCCGCGCCACCTGCCCGACACCACGCCAAGAGATGTGCTCATGCGCATCCACTACTTTCACATCAAGGAGCATATCCTCCGTGAAAGTAGGAACAAAAGCAAACCTCATGACGATTACCCCACTGTTCAACTATTCACGGACCTGTCTGCAACCACACTCCGACGGCGGAAAGACTTTGCTCTAATCACCGACGCCCTCCGCACAAATGGCATAAGGTACAGATGGGGATTCCCCACCAAATTGCTAGCACACAAGGATGACAGCTTCAAGGCCATTATGTCACCGGAAGACGGACTTAAAAAACTGAAAGCTTGGGGCACCACCATGCAAGAAAACACCGACACAGACAACACGCAAGTGGGGAGACTCTGCCTAGAGTGGACATTAACAACAACATGGTATTGTACTACACATCGCTGTACAATCTCAAAAATTACCCCAACACGCACCAACCAACACACCAAGAAATACAAACATTCCTACTGCAAGTTAACCTTCCCACGCTAAACACAAGTCAGCAAAACGCTCTACAGGCCGAAATCACACTCTCAGAGCTTACAGAAGCTATCGTGGCCTTCCCACCGGGGAAATCACCGGGCCCCGATGGATTCACGAACACTTACTACAAGACATACTCTACACCCTAGGCCCATACCTACTCAAAGCATTGAATCATATCATAGACACAGGAACTATGCCACCAGAAATGCTCCTAGCTCATATTGCAGCGATTCCGAAACCCGGAAAACCACCAACTACACCCCAAAACATGAGACCCATATCTCTACTAAACACTGACACAAAACTCCTAGCAAAAATGTATGCAAATAGAGTATCACGTATGCTCCCCTTCCTAACACACGAGGATCAGGTGGGTTTTGTCACGGGCAGGCAGGGAGCAGACGGCACAAGGAAACTACTCAATCTCCTGCACAGCGCGCGACGAGAGGGGAGGCCTTTGACAGACTGCACTGGAGCTTCCTCATAGCTGTCCTCGCAAAATATCATTTTCCACCGAGATTCATGTCTCTAGTATCAGCATTATACTCTGCCCAGTGTGCCAAGGTAGCAAACAGCGGTTTTCAATCCGCAAAGTTCCCAATCACGAATGGAACCAGAAAGGGTTGTTCCCTTTCCCCCCTCCTTTACGTTTTAGCCCTGGAACCTTTAGCCCTGGAACCGCAGATGCAGGGAATTAAAGTAGAGAAAACAGAACACAAGATCACAATGTTTGCAGATGACATCATGCTAACATTCACGAATCCACGCACGTCACTGCCACGTATCAAAGCCCACCTATCGGCATACAGTGCCTGCTCATATTATAAACTGAACATAACTAAGACAAAGGCAATGCACCTCTTCTTGCCACACAAGACACTAAGCATTTTAAAAACTACATATGCGTACCAATGGGATAACAATAGCCTGGGTATAGACTTCCCAACCGATCCTCAGCTCCTCTTCCAAGCCAATTATGTAACAATAGCCAAAGAAATCAAACAACGATTATCTACCTGGAAGGGAAAGTATGTATCCTGGCTCAGCCGCATAGCGGCCATAAAAATGATTCTCCTCCCCAAACTGCAGTATTTATTCGGCACTCTACCCACTGCACTCCCACCAATCTACCTGAAAAATATACAAAAGACACTCAGTGACTACATTTGGAACTACAAAAAACCTAGGGTAGCAGCTACAATTCTCCACAGACCATTCAAGGAAGGAGGTCTAGTATTACACAGCATCGCAATTGAACCCATTAATCTCCGTACATCATCCCAAAACCCTGCCGACCTGGCTTAATATAGAGGCTTCATACACAGGAAACCACACACTCAAAGAACTTATGTGGCTCCCATCCCATCTCAGACCTAAATACGACCATATACTAACTAGCACATCCCTAACCCTCTCTATGTGGGATGCACACCAAAAACAAACCAAGGAAAAAGTCTCTATTTCGCCAACAACCCCTCTTATTGCAATCAAGCCCCTTCTCCCCACTTTCGCTGTGGCACTTTGGACCGCATGCGGAATCTCCCCAATACAACAACTATTAGATGGCCAAACCGTACACTCATTCCTATATCTCCAAACTACATTTGGACTGTCCAAATCTGCCTTTCTCTCCTACCTCCAGATTAAATTTTGGCTCACACGGCAAATGCCCATAACAGCTACAGAAACAAAGAGAACAACAAGCTCCCATATACCTCGAATCGTAGAACTTTGCACTCAAAAACAAAATCCCATGAAAATCATTTCTTCACTATATGCACTCATTACAAAACAACCTCACACAGGGAAACCCTCCTTTGCTATAGCATGGGAATCAGACTTCAGGGAGACACTTGACCAAGCACAGTGGTCCAAAATCTACCTGGCTAACAAGACACTTACCCTATGCGCTACACATATAGAATTAACCAGAAAGATCCTCTACCGATGGTATATGGTGCCTACACGGCTCAAACACATGGACCCTAACAGGTCAGATCTGTGCTGGAGATGCAAATCAGCACCGGGCACTATGTACCACATATGGTGGACATGCCAAAAAATTACAAAGTTCTGGGAAACAGTGAGGCAACTAATACAGGACTCAGCAGGGGTAACGATACCATTACGACCGGAAACCTTCTTATTACAACTCTTCCCAAATAACATGCCAAAACCTGCAAAATATCTCTCCTACCATATCATAGTAGCAGCTCTCTCTACAATCAGCAGAGCCTGGCTCTCTGAGGCCTCTCCGGACATTAATCTAAGTATCCAAACGGTACAAACCACTAAGTCATATGAGGTTATGGCTAGACTGACCAAACCCCCCAAACCGTTCTGGAGGGAGGCATGGAAATTATGGGAATCATGCCTAACCAACAGGGGGGTGACAACCCCCACCCAAAACGCCCAATCCTCCCCCTGATACCTGAGACCCGCTCCAACTAAAGCACAAATATTTAACCACACACGCCTTCACACAACGTTACGGCATATAAGGACGAAAAGTGTTCTCCCCACCCCAACCACCCTGTGTTATCTTCCCCCTCCCGAGTTTACATTCCTATCTAGCAAAAGGAAAAGACTCAAGAAGAGGTTACACTGCAACTTGAGTTGTAAATAGAGATGATGGGTTAAGATCGACACAAAGGTACATGTAAAGATGTAAAGACGTAAATGAGAAGTTGCAAAATGAAGTTTTTATAGACCTCAATCACTTGTTATACACTTTTAGAAATTGTATAAAAATGCAACTTAAAAAGCGATACCTCTTGAACAACTAATGTATTCCGTGTCTGTAATAACCACCGCTTCTCTTCTGCAACCACTGCGCTTTTACTTATGCTCTCATTTATCTCTTTGAGATATAAAACCAATAAAAGAAAATTATAACAATAATCCCAAAAAAAAATAAAAAAATAAAAAAATAATTTTATTGAAAAAAATAATTTAGAGTCAGATCTTAATGAAACAATCAATATAATAAAATCAAAAGAGCGTAAAGACCTTTTAATCTATAAAAAAAATAATAAAAGTAAATCTATCAAAAAGATCAATAAGCATTGGCATATTCTTAAACACGATTATGTACTCAACCCAATTATACCTGATCACCCAAATATCGTTTTTAGAGGAGCACCTAATTTTAAATCTATCTTAACTTCTAATTTTACTAAAGCACCTACTACAAATAAAATTTCCTTCTTCCCTCAAAGTAAGGGTTTTCATAAATGCAAGAACTGCATAGTATGTAAAACTACAAATCCTTCGAACCCATCAAAAACAACTCAATTTATGTTGAATCAAACTAAAAAAGTGTATAATATTTATGATTTTATTAGCTGCAACACAAAAAACGTCATTTATCTGCTCGAATGCCCATGTGGCCTCCAATATGTGGGGATGACCACAAGGTGTTTAAAGACCCGATTGAGCGAACATTGCAAAAAATCAAAAATGGATACTTAAATCATACAGTATAAAAACATTTCATTGTACACAATAAAGACCCTTATTTGCTCAAATGTATTGGTATAAAAAAATGTTCCACCCCATGGCGTGGGGGTGATATTAAAAAGATATTAGGACAGACAGAAATGGAATGGGTGTATAATCTTCAGACCCTTATACCCCATGGCCTTAACGCAGACTTTGATCTGCATAACATTTTATAAATAATTAATACCTTGTCACTTTCATCTCTTTTACACTCTGTATTTCCTCTAAATACTATGTGCTTTCATTTGTAAGGCTATTTGAGTGGCTTTTTAATAAAAACATAACTTATTCTTTTCACACTTATTTCATTTTAATTTTAATTTTATTTTTTTCTATTTTTATTTTTCTTTTTTCAGAATTTTATCTCAATTTTATCCATTTTTATTGGTTTTAATTCCGTTTTTCTAGCCCCTTAGGCTATTTTGCACTCTGACTACATATCCCATGATACTTCCGAACTGGAAGTATCGCCTTTTATGCTAATTATCCGTCCTTGTTTCTTGCTATTATATCTCTTATATGTATTTTTATTAGTAGCTCCAAATTTGCTTGTTTTTACTCTAAGAGGGCTTTTCTATGGGAGAACTACACTCCCCATGAAGCCCTGCAGCTATACTTCCGATACCGGAAGTGCCGCGTATCACGTGACCCTGAAGTTTCCCCAAATTTTCACCTCGTTTTTATATTCCTTTTATTTAACTACATCTGCCTAATTATTAGTTATTTGAATTTACAGGGCTTGTTTTATTTTGAATCTCTGTTAATCATTTTGTTTTGCCACATGGGGGAAACTACTACACCCATAAGGCTTTGCGGCCATCCACTCGAAACCGGAAATGCCGCAAAATCATGTGACCAATTGTCTCCGTGATTTTACACTTGTTTTTATCCTCGTTTTTAATAAAAACTCACTGAATATGCCTCACTAAACAATGTATTACTTATAAATAATTGATTATTGTTATTTTGATATGTAAATATGTACTTTTATTCTGATTGGCTGAAATAATTTTTTGGCGCCAAATTTTGTATTGAACTATGCCTATATAAACCCTATCTGCCAGGTATTGTATTGCATTCCATTTTGAAGAAGTCTGTATGACGAAACGCGTTAAAGGAAACATAATTTTGTATAATAAATATTAAAGTTTTGGTTACTTGATAGTTCCCATTATCTTTATTTATACATTGATCCCTGGCAAGTTTTATTTATATTTGATAAACTTTTATCCTGATTTTAACATCACTTCCACAAGTTCCTGTGCAGCTAAAGAAATCCTAGGTGGGGATTATTCCACCAGCGCTGACACCAAAGAGCAGTTGGCCTGCTCTGTACTTCTAAGTAAGTTTTTTATTTTCACCTACTATATATATCCATACAGAGAGCACTATCTGGTTTGTTTCTGTTCTCTTTGAGTTTCTGGATACCAATGAAGAATCGATACTCACCACATATCCCATAAGCGGGGATTATACCGCTGTGTGCGCTTTACCCTAGAGTTGGACAGAAGCTCTTAGAAATTGTGAGTTCACTACTTTTATTTTACTTCACTTGAACCATACATATTGCACTATCGGTTGTTCTCTCTTTTTATATTTTATATTCAATACCTGAAGACTCTGTTCCTGTATCCAAGGATGACAGAAAGGACACTTTTAGGTTGGACTTTTACCATTATTTGGACTGGATATTATCTATTTTATCTTGGCGCAGCCTCTCTTTTATATTTTGTTTTTACATATATACACGTATATAAAATAATTTTACGTATATATTTATGTAATAATTTTACATAATTAGGTCATTATATTAATTACAATTTGTGGGACCTGCCTGACAACCCAGGCCAAAAGGGAATTTAATTTGCTAGCACTATATTTAACCCTGTAACTTTCCAAGACACCATAAAACCTGTACACAGGGGGGTACTGTTTTACTCGGAAGACTTCGCTGAACACAAATATAAGTGTTTCAAAACAGTAAAATGTATTACAACGATGAGATCGTCAGTGAAAGATTTTTTTTTGCATTTTTCACACACAAATGGCACTTACACGGACAATATAATTGTTGTGATAAGTTTTACTGTTTTGAAACACTAATATTTGTGTTCAGCGAAGTCTCTTGAGTACAACAGTATACCCCTCATGTACAGGTTTTACGCTGGTTTCAATAGTTACAGAGTCAAATATAAGACTTGCGTTTCGGTACCCCCAATGTGCCCCCCCAACTTCTGGTATCCCCCGTCCCTCACAGAATACGAACACGAACCATGGCTGCCATGTCTCCGCATGCCTACTCCCCCTTCCCAAAAGACAAGCATGCATCGCCTCAGCCCCACGAATGCCCTCAACTCTGCGGATCCATTCCTCCTCGAGGGTACCTCCAATAAACCGGGATAAGCGCCTTGGCCGTGTTTAGCAAGTGTCGTAAAATCATTTTTTTTGTATTGCGATATAGAGTGTGAGGATATATGCAGGAGGCCCAATTTGGCTGACCAATCGGCAAGGTCTCCTAAAATCTCCGCCACCCTGGTCCTAATCGTCTCCCAGTATGGGATGATGTCTCGGCATGCCCACCAAATATGTATTGCTTGGCACCTCTAGTATTTTGGGGTTGTCGTCAGGAATATTTTATGCAGTAGAGTTGGAGTCTTGTACCACAGTGATAATAGTTTATAGTTCGTCTCCTGGTATTGTGAGCTGATAGAACTCTTATGTTGCCAAATTAATGCTTTGTCCCATTGTTGAGACGAGAAGGTTTTGTCTAAAAGTGTTTCCCACTGTCTGCGAAAGGTGGTGTTCTCTATCTGGTGTCCGACTAAGAGATATTAATAGAGTGTGGAAGTAGCTTTTTCCAGTGTGGTGCCCTTCTCACAGGATTCTTCGAACCAGGTGGGGTCCCTATGTAGTTGTTCCTTACGATGGAGTGTGTCATAGTAATGTTTCAATTGCATGTATGGGAGGGTTGCCAGGGAGGTTTGTGATTTACCTCTGACAATGAGTCCAGGTTCCGCAGGACCGCACGGATGGGTATGTATTCCTGGCCCTCCAAGAAGGGCCACACTTTTGGTGGAAGTCCTCCTCCCAATGCGCGATTGTGGGTAATCGGGAGTAGGGGACTAGTTGTGGGCAAGATGTGCAGCTGTTCCCCTAGTGATTTCCAGTCTCCGGGTTCTACATCCCCAGAGCCCCCTTCCAAAGGGCTGATTTCAGGGTATTACCATGTCCTTCACTGTCCAGGATCACCCATTGTTTTGGCGAGGAGCTTGTGTGCCACTCTAGGATTCGTTGCATGACCGCAGCCTGATGATATTTTTTGAAGTCGGGCAGGGCTAAACTTCCTCTGTATCTAGGCAAGCAAAGTAAATCGTGTCTGAGTCTCGATTTTCCCCCCGCCATATGTATCGGATAACCGCCGACTTTAATGAGGAAAAGAAGGATGCCGGTATTGCCAGCGGGATGGTCTGGAAGAGATAAAGCACTCTTGGGAGTATATTCATTTTAAGTACTGCTATTCACCCGTGCCAGGAAACATGTGGATAAGCCCATTTGTCCAGGTCCGCCAGCAGTGTCCTCAGCAGGGGAGCAAAATTATGGAGGTACAGGTTCCCTGGGACCGGTGTCACCCGTATCCCGAGGTACTTCACCAGTGTCGCCCCTTGCAGCGGCCGCCCGTAAGGGCCCCCGACCCACCGGTGCAGACCAAGAAAAAGGGAGGCTATTAGGGCCGCAGGAGGGCAAGCATGAGTGTGCAGAGATCGTTGGGAGATGAGATGAGAGGGTGGAGGAGAAGGGGAAGAAGAGTAGAAAGAAGAGAAATAAGAAGAATAGAACAAGTGCCCGTTACTAGGGTCACTTCTGCCGGAGCAAGAGATGCTCCGAGACTTCCTCCTCCACAAAAGGGAGGGCTTGTGCCACGACAGAGTACGCTAGGGACACGCCCCGGTAACCAGACCAGGAGGCAATGTATCCCAGGGTCCTGCCGTACAAAACCTAGCACGAGTGTGGGTCGAGGTATGCGACCCCGGCGACGTCCAAGTGGATTATAAAAATGTAGGACCAGCTTAGGTCCACTCCTATCCATTCCCCATCATCGCTAACAGTCAGTGTGGAATACAGCGCACCAGTTGAAACATAAAACACTTATTAGGAACAAATCAACAAAATGGGTGTAAATATAACAGAACACCATTTTCACCCTGACCCCCCTTTTACCAGGCTATCAAGGTGTACCCTCCCAATCTGTTCCCCACTTAATCCCAGCCTACCTCGTATGGGGTTAGGTGTCTCATTATTTGCCAGACTGCGTCCAGCCCTAGGGCCGAGGACCATCTCAACCCCTCTCCCCCTCTGGTTACCCCTGCCACTTCCTTCCGTCAGATTGTCCCAGCTCTTGTATCCCCCCCACCTGTTCGCAGCACCTGGACGGGGACATAATGTGACACAAAAAAATATTAACACTAACTTTGGCCACTGTTTGTGGCAACTAAAAAAAGACTGGACATACCCCATTTGCAATACCTTGGGTTGTCTACTTTTGCAAATAATATGCCATCATGGGGGTAATTCTCATTCCTGGGCTACCATACGGTCTCAAAGGCAACGTAACCTGGCGAATTTCAATATTAAAAAACAGAAAAATATAACATGCTATATTTGACCCTGTAACTTCCCAAAACACCATAAAACCTGTACATAGGGGGTACTGTTTTACACGTGAGACATCGCTGAATACAAACGTGTATTTTATTGCAGTAAAAGTAAACAGTATTGTGACATTCCTAGTTAAAATGTCACGTAGAACTAAAAAAAGCAAAAAATTACAATTCTTGTTTTCTCTCATTTTTTTATATTTTATTCATATTAAATGTTTCATACCTAAATATTTGATGTTAAATGAAAGCCCGGTTTCCCTTGAATAAAATAATAAGTGTGGGTGCACATAATATGAAAGAGGCGAATTACGCCTGAACAGACATAGCACAAATTAAAGTTTTTGTTTACGTTTTCTTTTGATCACAACGTGCGCATTTGGCTCAGTCCTTAACCCCTTAAGGACACAGCTTCAGAAGCTTGACTTACGCTTAATGACACAAGCAATTTTTGCATTTTCTTGCTGTTTGCGTTCAACTGCAATTTGCATCTCTCTCATTTATTGCACCGACACATATTATATACTGTTTTTAAAGGACAGAAAGGGCTTTAATTTGATATAACATATATATATATAAATGCTTACTTATTATAAAAAAATACAGAAAAATGCAAAAAAAATGAAAAATATTGGGTTTTTTTTTACAGTTTTTGCAATAATAATGTGTGCATAATTAGTGCAGGTTAAGGAAAGTAATTAAAAATAAATTTATTTATTTGTTCTGATTTACAGAATATATAATGTGTCTGGGATTTTAAGTTTTTTTTGGTAGTTACAGGTCACAAAGCACAAGGAGTAAAATAAAATTTTAATGTGGAGCGATTTTAGAATTTGGTATGTTTGTCTTGTAAGCTTAATAGCCATAAAAGAAAACAAAATTGCCACACAAAAGTATATATTTATATAAAGTAGACATCACGGGCTATTTACCTAAGGTTGTTTTGACACTTTCTACGTAGCCATTTCACCGCCAACCTCTGCTAAATATTGGAGTAAAATTGTGTTCTTTTTGGTTTTTGGCACACAAACTTATAACAGAGAAATTCTCGTGTATATTTTGTAAAGTTGGTGTGTGCTATTCCTGTACAAAGTTTTATTTTGTGTTCAGTTACATCTGCTGAGTAAAATGACACCCCCATTGTATGTCTTTTGCACTATTTCGTGAAGTTACAGTGCCATACAGGATACCTGTCCTTTTCAGTATTCACAGTAGAATTTTGAGAGATGAATTTAATGAGCCTTAGCTTCCATTTGGGGTATTATAACAGTTTGACTGTTCAAAAAAACCCCCACAAAGGCCTACCATTTGTAAAAGTAGACACTCCAGGGTATCTTATAAGGTGCATATTGTGCCTTAACATGCCCCCATTTTTTCACCAATATATGCCAAAGTATGTGGTAAAAAATAATTTTGTGCATTTTTTACATACGGATTGCATTTTTGCTGGGCGTTTTGTATATTTCATATTTGCCACTAAGTTCAAAACCCCAAATTATGCTCAGCTAAGTCTTCTGAGTAAAATGACACCCCATATGAATGTCTTTGGCACTATTTCGTGAAGCTACAGTGCCATATAGGAGACCTGTCCTTTACAGTATTCACAGTAGAATTTTGAGAGATGGATTTAATGAGCCTTAGCTTCCATTTGGGGTATTATAACAGTTTGACTGTTCAAAAAACCCCCACAAAGGCCTACCATTTGTAAAAGTAGACACTCCAGGGTATCTCATAAGGTGCATATTGTGCCTTAACATACCCCCATTTTTTCACCAATATATGCCAAAGTATGTGGTAAAAAAATTATTTTGTGCATTTTTTACATACGGATTGCATTTTTGCTGGGCGTTTTGTATATTTCATATGTGCCACTAAGTTCAAACCTCCCAAATTATGCTCAGCTAAGTCTTTTGAGTAAAAATACACCCCCAATGAATGTCTTTGTCACTATTTTGTGAAGCTACAGTGCCATATAGGAGACCAAGCCATATCCGTTTTTACCAAACTTTGAATTTTGACGCTGGGCCTATGTGCAATTTCCAAGCATCTTCGCAGGTTTTAAATTCAATCTACCCCACAAAGGCCTACCATTTCTTAAAGTAGACACCCCAGGGTGTTTCAAAAGGTATAGTTTGAACCTTAGCGTGGGATCATTTTTCCGCTAGCTTGTACCAGATGTAGTGGTAATAAGCGTTTTTTCTGCCTTTTTGACATACAAAGTGAGTTTGCACAGTATATTTTGCAAACCTTATGTGTGCTACGACTGTATAATACTTCATATGTTGCTCAGCTATGTCGGCTGAGTACAGCAATACCCCCGTATGTACCTTTGCCAGGTATGTGTGGACATCGGAGGGGCACATTTGGGACACAGCCATTCCAGTTTTTTTCAAACTTTGAATTTTTATGCTGTGCCTATGTCCCATTTTAGAGTATTTTACCAGGCTATATAATCCAAATTCCCCATAAAGCCATACCATTTCTTAAAGAAGACATCCCAGGGTATTTCAAAAGGCATATTTTGAACCTTAGTGTGGGATCATTTTTCCGCTAGCTTGTACCAAGTGTAGTGGTAATAAGCATTTTTTCTGCCTTTTTGACATACAAAGTGAGTTTGCGCAGCATATTTTGCAAACCTTATGTGTGCTATGACTGTATAATACTTCATATGTTGCTCAGCTATGTCGGCTGAGTACAGCAATACCCCCGTATGTACCTTTGCCAGGTATATGTGGATGTTGAAGGGGCGCATTTGAGACGCAGCCATTCAGTTTTTTTCTAACTTTGAAGTTTTACGCTGTGTCCATGTTCCAATTTGGAATAGTTTAGACGGTTGGTTATTGAAACTTCCCCACAAACACATACTATTTATTAAAGAATACACCCTGGGGTAATTCAAAAGGCATATTTTGAACCTTGGCGTGGGATAATTTTTTCTCTAGTTTGTTCCAGGTGTAGTGGTAATGAGCGTTTTTAAAATGTATTTTTTTACTTTTTATAACTTTTTTACTTTTAAAAACTAGTTTTTAAACTTTTGTTTTGCTTATAAATTTTTTTTAAACTTTCCTAAACTTTCTTAAAACTTTTTTACAGATTTAACATTTTTCTAAGCTATTTTTTTTACTGTTAACCCCTAACTAGCAGTACGCAGCACTAACAGTAAATTCCCCATTTTCCCATAACTCCCACCCACCCCAGCTAGCAAAATATATAGTTATAAAATATTTAAATTAATTAAATAAATTGAACCCCTGAGGGTTAAAAAAATAAATAAAAGTTAATCCTCAGGGGTTAAAAAAAATTAGATCACAGTATAATACTGTGATCTCTATTTGATCGCTGTAGGCAGTGATCGACTGGCAGGGAAGGGGTTAATTTTTATTTGGACTAGGTAAAGTGTGTTTTTTTGTTTTTATTACTTAAATGTTATTAAAACATTTTTTAAGCTTAATTTTTAACTTTTTAAAGTTTCTTTTAAAACTTTTTTTAACGTTAACCCCTAGTTAGCCTAACGCCAAATCCCCCAATTCCCCACTAACTTCCACCTACCCCAGCTATCTAAATATATAATTTAAAAATAATTTAATTAATTAATTTAATTAATTTAACCCCTGAGGGTTAAAAAAAAAAGAATTAACCCTCAGGGGTTAAAAAAAAAAATCAGATCATAGTAAAATGTAATCCCTGCCAATTGATCACTGTAGTCAGTGATCAATTGGCAGGGAAGGGGTTAATTTTTTATTAAAATGGGTAAGGGGGGGGGACTTTAAATAAACTTTATTTTTTTTTCCAGCAGGGGGCAGGATCAGCACTGATCCGGCTCCCTGCACTTCACACAGAACCCGGAAGTGCAGGGAGCCGGTAGGTGAGTATACAGAGCACATGTGCTCGCTCTGACTTGTGGTCAGAGCGAGCACATGTGCTGGGCAGCCTGACCGGGTGCTCCCGGTATGCCTCTAATGCAGAGGCATACCGGGAGCACCATTAACCCCGCGATCGCCGCGATAGCGGCGATCCGGGGTTAATTTTACCGCGTGACGGACGAGGTCCGTCACCCGTCGTTAAGGGTCTCCCCTGTGTGACGGACCTCGTCCGTCACCCGTCCTGAAGGGGTTAATCCATATCACCAGCTTGCAAGCTTGTTTACCTTTCGAATGTTCTTTTACAAAACAAGAAGAAATAATCTTTGAAAAAGCTCCATCCTGGTAAGTTTACCATCTGGACAATCAGTATCTTGTGGCTTGTCTTTTCTCCACGGCTTACCATTCTCTCTGTATGTCCTCCTTACACACTTGGTCGGAGAAGATTATGCCTGATTTTCTATTTAAACATAGACTTCTTTAACATGTTTCTGCATGTTCTTTTAGGGAATATATAATTTTCTTAAAAGAACACTATATCATTAGGAATACAAATATGTATTCCTAATGCTATAGAGCCCTAGTCACCATTTAGGTGACTACGGCCCGATCCGCGGCAAAAAATTGGTTAATTAACCATTTATTTCCTTACCTTAATCCAGCACCAGGCTCCCTCAGCACTGGTGACCTCTCGTCCTACATCGACGTCAGCTTCCAAGTGGAGCCAAATGCACATGCGTGGCCAGAGGCCTGCAGCGTTCAAACCCACCTGCTGGACTCCGTGAGGACATCCAGCGTCAAACATAGGTGTGCGCACAGGGTGTGCCTGGGCGGCCCCCGCATGGATCGAGGCCGGCAAGGGAGACCACAGGATCTCCACTGTCAGTCCATGCAGAGCCAGCGCTATCCAAGAGAACAGGCATGGATGGAGGCAGGACAGGACCCGGGGAGCTCTCGCAAGGTCGGACTGTTGCCGCAGCAAGGCTCAGAGCTCGCGAGAGTTAACTCTAGCCCTGCAGGCTAGAGTTCACTCACCACTAGGACAACCCGGGATGGCAGCAAGTCCTAGCCTAATCTGTCCCCCCCAACCCCACACACAATCACTCCAAACAATTTCACACACACAGCACCCTCACACAGCAGTGTATGTATATATGTGTGTGTGTGTGTGTGTGTGTGTGTATGTATATATATATATATATATACACACACACACACACACACACACACATATACACGTGGCGTGTTTGTTTGTGCTTTAGGATGCACACCCTAATGCAATAGGCTGTGCACACCAATGGCGTCAAATAAGTGCAATTTAAATGCATGTAAATCGCGGAAGCGGCCTCTAGTGGCTACTAAAAAAGACTGGACATACCCCATTTGCAATACCTTGGGTTGTCTACTATTGCAAATGGTATGCCATCGTAGGGGTAATTTTCATTCTTGGGCTACCATAGGGTCTCAAAGGCAACGTAACCAATCTGGTGAATTGTAATGTGAAAAAAAGGAAACACAAGCCTTATATTTGATGCTGTAACTTTTGAAAACACCATAAAACCTGTACATGAGGGGTAATGTTGTACTCAGAGACTTCGCTGAACACAAATATTTGTGTTTCAAACCAGTAAAAAGTATCACAGTAATAATATCGTCCATGTAAGTGCTGTTTGTGTGTGAAAAATTCAAAAAAACATCACTTTTACTGGTGATATCATCATTGTAATACATTTTATGGTTTTGAAACACAAATATTTGTGTTCAGCGAAGTCTCCAGAGTAAAACAGTACCCTCCCCCCTCCCCCCACCCCCCATGTACAGGTTTTATGGTGTCTTGTAAAGTTATAGGGTTAAATATAGTGCTAGCAAATTAAATTCCCTATACTTTCAGCATGGGTTGTCAGGCAGGTTCCGCTAATTGTAATTAATTAAAATACCTAATTATGTAAAAATATTACACAAATATATATGTAGAATTAATATATATATATATATACACACACACACACACATATGTGTATATATATGTAAATATATATAATTTTGTAAAAATATTTTTATTTATATATGGGGAGGAGGCAGGATCCACCGTGGGGGACTCCCTGGGATCCCAGGTGAGTCCCGAGACCGCGAACGCCGGCGTGGGATCGCCGGTGACCGGGTAAGTAAGAAAAACCGTGACCGGGTAAGTAAGACAATTACGCCCTGCGGCGTTTAGAGCCGTATAGAATAGGGCGTAATAGTACGCCCGGCAGTTTTAAGGGGTTAATGGCACAGAATTGAGCAGTGAAACTTCAGGGGCATGACCTATACAGTAAATATGCATTATTAACACAAAATGGAGGCAATTGTACAAGTTCTGGCCATAATAAAACAGAATTTGAACTACATGTTTGTTCAATCATAATTTGCCTCTTACATATTACATGCACCAACATTTATTATATATAATTTTGTTCAGGATAAATAGGGCTGTAATTTCCCATAAAATATTTATATTTATAGAAGCTCACTTAATTTGAAGACTGCACCTTAAAGGTACAGACTGAGAATCAGAAGCTATTCTACCAGATTTCCTTCATCTTTGTTACTACATTATTAATTTACTATAAGAATGTTACTATTTGTAGCAGTAGTTTAGTACTTTATAATTGTGTACTTGCAGTTACATGTAATTATTAATAATCTGGTTGATAGTATTCTGGTTGGCAAATATTGTAATTGTATTCTGCTCAACCATAAGCTCTTCCTTCACACCACCCCCTTTGCCACTCCTAGCCATAAATTCCTTTAAATAACAGTTTCTCTACTCTTTAGGGCCTGTTTTACATCCACCCCTGCAAGAAGCCCATTTAATTTGAAGACTGCAGCTTAAAGGGCCAGTTTTGCATCCACCCCTGCAAGAAGCCCATTTAATTTGAAGACTGCAGCTTAAAGGGACACTATTGTCACCCAGACCACTTCAGCTTAATAAAGTGGTCTGGGTGCAAGGTCCCTCAGGTTTTAACCCTTCACATGTAAACATAACAGTTTCAGAGATGGGGTTAATCCAGCCTCTAGTGGCTGTCTTCCAGACAGCCACTAGAGGTGCATCTGCGACGCTGGAGGCGAATTTTGCCTCCATCGCACAGAGCGTCCACAGGAAAGCATTGAGAAATTATTTCTGTGACGGAACGCTGGCACTGCGACCGAGTACCTCCGCTAATCGTTGCTCCTAGTGCTTGCAGAAGACTCCAAGCAATCCAACCGACACCATCAGCACTGCAGACTCCACTTCCAGCGATGCAGCTGCGCCGGGGTCTCGCTGTCCTTCACTCACCCTGGACCCAAGGCCAGGATCCAGCTTCCAGTGAGCAAATATGTTTAATGAGCACCAAAGGACTTTCTTTTATACAAGTTTTCCCACCAGGTTACCACCCACGTGGACCTGGTGGTACACAGGACATGCAGTTACAATAGCCAATCAAAACAGAACAGTACAGTCAGACACTCCCAGCCAAGGCACACACATCCTCCCCTATGCCTGTGATATAATTACTGAACACAATGGGTTAACCTTAATTATCACAGGCAGGAAAATATACAGTTTTATACAATATTCATAACTTCCAAACCCTACATGCATTTTCATAAAAGTTACATATTCTGAACCAGCATAATCAGTAAATAAACATATAAAAAAATCATACAATTTGGTCCAGTGGTTCAAAAGATAGGTGGAAGTCCTATTTGACCGACTGCAAGCATGGCTTTCCTGCACAAAACAGTTCCACAGATTTAGGCTGTGCAGCCGGTCTTCTCCTCTATCCTGGAGATAATTGGCTTAAGTGGATATGTTAACTTAATTATCTCCAGGTACAGGGAATATCTCCATTTACAACAGTAAAAATACATAAAAATACATAATTCCTATTATACTGAACAGAACCCCCAAATTCACCTATCCCCAAATAGCTTGGATATATCCGAATAGCGCTCAGATCCCACGAACACAATAAAATCGCCATGAGGTTAAAGTTTAGCAAGGGCTGATGAGAGATTGAGGAGGGACAAAGCGGCCAGTTTAAACTGGTCTGGCAGTGTCCCTGGGACAACGCCTTGCTGGAGAAACAATAGACAGAAAAAAGGTGCAAGTGAAGAGGCACATTTTCTCATGGAATTAAAGGGGCAGAAAAAGTGTGTTACAATCCAATATGCCCAAATAATGTTTTTAAAGTGCCATACAACCCAGGGCAATAGTCATAAGGCAGGAGGCTGGGTGAAGAACATATCCAAAAATCACCCAGATCAGACCAGGGGTTCGGGAGATTTGTGGAAGTAGTAAAAAGACCGACCGCACTTGTTTAGTTTTTTTTGGTTTTCTGGTTTTCTATTCTATGTCTGGTTTTCTTTATGCTGGGTTTCTGGGTTCATTCTTATATTCCGTCCCTAGATTTTCCAGTCTCTTGGATTCATTTAAATGTTTGTTTTATGTTGCCACACCTGTTTGTTTTCCATTTTCCTTTTGTTTCAGTCTGGACCTACAGCAGTGTTTCAAGTCTCTGCCCTATCTTGCAGGTAAGTGCTATTGTGGTTTAGTATGGTTCTTTTAGCGAACATTAGGCAGTGTAGGACCTGCCGAATATGGGGTACATTGGCGTTGTGGCAGGCTTATGCAATGTATGATCATATAATGTAACTAAATCCCCATATTTTTCATATATAGTGCTTAGTTATGTCTCCTCTTGTTTTGCCTATTATATCTTGTCTTGTTTTATTTTGTTAACCCAGTCCATGTACAGTCCTGTCCTGTCCTGCCCCTGTTTAGTTAATGTTCCCTTTATGTATTGTGTACATGTTCTGGTTTTAGATTTCTATCCTTCTCTGGTTCTGGGTTCTACTCATTTTCTCTTGTTTGGTGCCTGTTCTAGCCTTGCCTTGTTTCTGTACTGGATACGTCTGCTGCAGAGCCCCCCTATCCAGTTCCTGGGAGGTCTGCATATTCAAGCTCCTAGTTCCTGGGATCCGCTGTAGCTGCACCCGTGACACTAAGGGACTTAGGAGCTTTTGGACCTTGCTCCTTACCCTCCAGCTGGTTCCACCGGCTCCTGGGTGGTTGTTCCCCCTTCCCTCTGTTTCTCCAGTAATCCCTGCACGATTGCGGCCTTTTCCCCCTGCTGCGCTGCACTCTCGAGTCTGGCGCAGGCTGGACACGCGGCCCATTATGATTGAGCTGCGGTGGCTATCTTTAATCTCGCAAGACTGAGGGTGGCCATCGTGCTCCACGATTTCAGCGCTCGGGAGTAGCTTATGCTCGTGCAGCCAGCTTAGTTCACTGTCGAAGGAGATATTCCAAACAAGTTTATTGCAAACAAGTAATTGGTGATTCGTGTAATGTGTGTTTTATCCTCTGGGTGGCCACCTTTCGGGAAACGAACACGTGGCGGCGGCCATTTTAAAACTCCTGAACCGCAATATTTTGCCGTTGAGTGTCTGGAACCCAAATCGGACACTCAGCTAGGCAAACACCGCTGAGACCTCCACACTACCCGTAAATTAGTGTAGAAACTATCGAACGACAGAAACACAAGAACAAGGGGATTCATTCGAATCCTCTCCAGTCTCCAAAGCCCAAGTCATTCGGGCAGTTTATTCCCTTTTTCTGTGACCGACCGCAGGGCCAAAGTGCATGGAATCAATTTCGGCTGTTACCTCCAGTGCGGTCGGTCTTTTTACTACTTCCACAAATCTCCCGAACCCCTGGTCTGATCTGGGTGATTTTTGGATATGTTCTTCACCCAGATCAGGGCTACCAGGGAATATAATATTTAAAGGGGTACCCCTATGTTTAGGGGTACATCCAGAAACCCAGGGAATTTGTGTCCTGCATAATGGGATTATGAGTCAGGCTAAGGGGAGGGAATATGTGGGCGGCAACTCATGTATGATTGGCTACTGTAATAATTATTGTAAATCCCTCCCTTGCATGGGAGAATGCTTTAAAAGAAGTTGAAATGACTAAAAGTTCAGTTCTGCTCCTGATGCTGTGTGTCGTCCAGTCATTGGGATTGATGTTGGGATATTGTTGGATTGTTTTGACTGCTGGAATTATTGCCTTATGGATTTATAATACTTGTTCCTGAGCCTCACTGGGATCTTAAGTGGAGATAACCTGTGTAATAGCAGCTCTCCGCTACAGAACCTTTTCTCGTAGATGGCTGGCATGAGAAACTGGATATGAAGACACATCATGGTGATCCTTTTCCATCCCTCTTGTCGACGTTATCTAGGTTTCCTGTGACAAGATCAACCTCGGCTCTTCACCTGACCCCTCAGCGGCTTCATGAAACTACCGAAACCAGTGATCAATTAAGTATGGGGAAGGCATGTCATTTACCTGGACGATCTCCTTCGGTTAGATTCAGGGAACTCAAGACTGCATAAACACTCGCGATCCTTTGTGGTCTGGCTGGAATCGTCGTGTTCGGATGATCCACTTCTTAAGATTCATAAGCTGCTCCACGCCTTGCACACGGAAGCTTTCCCATTCAGGAGGTCCTCAATCCTCAAGGAATATTCACACAATGCTCCACTGCAACACCGCGACACTACACACACTCGCACAGATCGTGTAGCGTTACTTACCTTATCCAGGGGCCGGCCGCGGTCCTCTCTTCGAGCCGCGTGCGGTCCTGCTGCTGCACGAGCCGCGCGTGGCTCCTCCGACGGCTTCACTAGGAAGGCGGGCAATGACCGCGAGAAATGGTCACGTGTCCCGCCTGAATCTAAGAGCGCGCCGCAAGTCTCGGGCGCGCTCTTAAAGAGACAGTGGGAGCCTAAATTGTTAAAAGGCTCCCATTGGCCACTGTCATGCCACACTCCCCATACACTTACCTTTTGGGGGGGTGGATATGACAGGAGCCAATCACATTAGTTTAGAAGCTATTTAAACTTACCTATCCCTTTACTCCCTGCCCTATCGTGGTGTCTGTTTCAGTTCCCTTTAGCGCTTGTTGTGTTCAGTTGTGTTTTTTCCGTATTGACTTTGGCTTTGTTTCTGACTACGTTTTCTCTTTATCCTTATCTGTTCTGGTTGTCGGCTTCCTGTTTACTGTGTACCAGACCCCGGATAGTCCTAGTTTACGCTGTCTCTCTGTGTCCTTGACTTCGGATCGTTCCTGACTCTGCCTCCTCTCATATACGTCGAGTCCGGCCATTCTAAGGTCCGGTAGACGTATCTTTCCTCTGTGTTGTCTTCTGTTTAGCTGAATCCTGCGTGTTGGGGTATATTCTCGTTACATTACGAAAGGGCCATGGACTCCGCAGATTTGGCTCAGCAAATGGCTTCTCACGAGGCAAGGTTTGTAGAGCAGGATCACCGTATGGATCAGATAGCACAGGCTCTCCAGACGCTCTTGTCTAGAACTATTCCTGCAACCGCACCTAACCCTCCTACACCTCATCCTCCCGAAGTATCCAATTCACCTAATACTTCGCCCCATTTAACACCCCCTCCTAGGTATGGAGGGGAAGCTAAGACATGCAGAGGTTTTATTAATCAAATAGAATTCCACCTTGAGATGTATCCACATTCCTTTCCCACTGATAGGTCTAAAGTGGGGTTTTTGATGCATCAACTTACTGACAAAGCACTTGAGTGGGCAAATCCTATTTGGGAGGCCAATGCACCTATGGTGCATAATTTCAATAGCTTTCTTACGGCTTTTTGTAGAACTTTTGACACAACAAAAAGGTAAAAGAATGCCGCAAGAACATTAATGAGAATTAAACAGGGGTCTAGGTTTGTGGCTGATTATGCTATTCAGTTTCGTACCCTTGCTTCACAGGTAGATTGTACCAATAATGGGTTAACTACTGCGTTCATGGAAGGTTTATCTGACACTATATTAGATGAGGTAGCGGCAAGGGAGCTTCCTATTCCATTAGAGGACCTTATTGACTACCTCATTGATATAGATAATAGGATTTGTGACAGGCTCTATACCAAGAACAGGAATAGATGTGTGGTCACACCTACTAACCCCAGAGTTGATAAACCTGAGAGTGTTAGGGGTTGCCAAACTCTCGGATACTGAAAAATTACTTAGAAGAAGGAACGGACTCTGCCTATACTGTGGTAGGCAAGACCATATGGTAAAAGAATGTCCTTTGCTTCCGGAAAACTCTTGCACCTAAGACCTTATAGGGGACTGGCCTTGGGTGTGATATCTAAGTCTCCTAAATTGCCTCCTAACCATTTGCTTCTCCCTGTTTCCCTTCATACAGGAGAGAGTTGTATAGCTGAAAGCATACTAGCCTTGGTTGATTCATTGACTCTGAGTTTGTTACGAAAAATAACATTCCCGTCAGAGAGAGAGAGATACCCTTGGCCATTGAGGCCATAGATGGTAGACCTTTAAATACTCCAGTCGTTACCCATGAAACTGTACCATTATTCATGTACACAGGGGTTTTACACCTTGAGACCATACGGTTTCAGGTTATCACCTCTCCCTCTTCTCATATCGTGTTAGGGTACCCATGGTTATGTTCTCACAATCCTATTTTCGACTGGGAATTGGGACAATTAAAATCATGGGGTAAAACCTGCCACAACTCTTGTATGATTAAAGTCACCCCTTTAAATACCATGAATGTTCCTACTACTCCTCCTTTGTCTACTGTTATACCTCCTCAGTACTTGTTTCTCAAAACCGTATTCGATAAAAGGGAAGCTGATAAATTACCGCCTCACAGATCCTATGATTGTGCTATCGATTTATTGCCTGGCACTATACCTCCAAAGGGCAGGGTGTACCCTTTATCTATTCAAGAAAACCGTATCATGGAGGAGTATGTTAAAGAATCACTAGAAAAGGGGTTCATTAGGAGATCCTCTTCTCCAGCTGGAGCAGGGTTTTTTTTGTATCTAAGAAAGAGGGTGATTTAAGACCGTGCATCGATTATAGAGGTCTAAACAAAATCACTATCAAAAATGCATACCCTATACCTTTAATTACAGAGTTATTTGACAGGCTGAAACATGCTACTGTGTTCACCAAATTGGACCTTAGAGGTGCATACAATTGAATACGCATAAAGGAAGGTCACGAATGGAAGACTGCATTCAACACTAGATCCGGTCATTACGAGTATACTGTTATGCCGTTTGGTCTTTGCAATGCCCCAACAGTATTTCAGGAATTTATTAATGACGTCATAAGAGACTTTATTCACACGTTTGTAATTGTATACTTGGATGACATACTGATATATTCTACAGATTTACACACTCATCATAGACATGTCACAACGGTCCTGAAGACCCTTCTTACCAATGGTCTTTATTGTAAACTAGAAAAATGTTTATTTGACCAATCCGAAGTCCAGTTCTTGGGGTATTTGATTTCCGCCAAAGGGTTTCGTATGGATCCCCAGAAGCTTTCTGCTGTTATAGAGTGGCCCCTACCACAGGGTTTGAAAGCAATTCAGCGTTTTCTCGGTTTCTCTAACTATTATAGACGCTTTATTAAGGTTTTTCTTCTATTGTAGCGCCTATCACCCGTATGACAAAAAAGGGTGGTAATACTCGTGTCTGGTCTCCCGAGGCACTTCAGGCTTTCAACTTTCTTAAAACTACATTCGCCTCTGCACCTATTTTACAGCACCCTATCCCCTCATTGCCTTATATTCTTGAAGTTGATGCTTCTGAAATCGGGGTAGGTGCTGTTTTGACCCAAAGAGAATCGCCTGAAAAGCCATTGCATCCTTGTGGCTTCTTTTCTAGACAAATGTCCAAAGCTGAAAGGAATTATGATGTGGGTAATCGTGAACTCCTTGCTATTATCTTAGCTCTTAAAGAATGGAGACACTTGTTAGAAGGAACTAAGGATCCTATCCTCATTTTTACGGATCACAAGAATCTATCCTACCTTGGTGAAGCTAAAAGATTATCTTCTAGGCAGGCTAGATGGTCACTATTTTTGTCCCGTTTCAATTATATTATCACCTATAGGCCAGGTGATCGCAACATTAAAGCAGACGCTCTGTCCAGACAGTTCGAAACTACTGACAAACAGGAGGTTGATGTTACTCCTGTCATTCCCCCAGACAGGATAATAGCTACTACTATGTTGTCTATTTCTTCATCCCTCTTGCAGACCATACAGGCGAAACAAAGTCTGGCACCTAGCGAGAGGCCTATTGATAAATTGTTTGTTGATGTTCCCGAGAGACGGGAGATTCTGTCATTATACCATGATACTAAGACTGCTGGACATCCTGGTATTACCAAAACGATTTCTCGATATTTTTGGTGGGGTTCCTTACGCAAGGATGTCACTGACTATATAAGTACTTGTACTACTTGTGCATGTATGAAAACGTCTCGTAGAGTTCCTTGTGGGCTTCTGCATCACCTACCCGTTCCCGAGAGACCTTGGTCTAACCTATCCATGGATTTTATTGTTGAATTACCCCCTTCGAATGGTAACACAGTCATCCTGATGATAGTAGATCGGTTTTCCAAGATGGCTCACCTTGTGTCTCATCGCAAGTTGCCCACATCCAAGGAACTGGCTCTTATCTTCGCTAGAGAAGTATTTCGGTTACATGGTATTCCTGTATCTATTGTGTCCGATAGGGGTAGCCAATTTATTTCCAGGTTCTGGAAAGCCTTTTGCTCAGAAATGGGTATTTCTCTCTCATTTTCTTCCGCTTACCATCCCCAGTCTAATGGAGCTGCTGAACGTGCCAACCAGTCTCTGGAGCAGTACCTTCGTTGTTTTGTGTCTCACCATCAGGACAATTGGTCTGACCTACTTCCTTGGGCTGAGTTTGCTCGGAATAATGCCACTCATGATTCTTCCGGCAAAAGCCCTTTTTACGTTGTCTATGGCCAGCATCCCTTTGTTCTTCCGGCTGCATTCTCCTCACAGGGCATGCCAGTTCTGGATGAGCATTTGGCTGGTTTGCGTAATACTTGGGAGCAGGTTCAGCATTCTTTGGTGGATTCCGCTGCTCGCCAGAAGTCTCAGGCTGACAAGCATCGCAGGGCGGCTCCTTCTTATGTTGTGGGGGACAGGGTTTTGCTTTCCACGTGGAATATTCGCCTGCAGGTGCCTTCTATGAAATTGGCTCCCCGCTTCATAGGTCCTTATCGTATTCTGCATAAGGTTAATCCTGTTTCATATGCCTTGGGTCTTCCTAGGAATCTGCGTAATGTCTTTCACACCTCGTTGTTGAAGCCTTACGTACGCAACCGCTATACCCGGCATTCTCCGCCTCCCCCTCCTGTCTCCGTGGAGGGTCATGAGGAATTCTAAGTCTCTGCTGTTCTTGACTCTTGTTACCTTAGGGGTCGACTTCAGTACTTGGTGCATTGGAAGGGTTATGGGCCTGAGGAGCGCAGTTGGATTTCAGCTGATGCTGTTCACGCTCCCCGCCTTGTGCGTTCTTACCATTCTCGTTTTCCTGCCAGGCCTGGCCCTACCCGCCCGGAGGGTGTGTCCTCAGGGGGGGTACTGTAGCGTTACTTACCTTATCCAGGGGCCGGCCGCGGTCCTCTCTTCGAGCCGCGCGCGGTCCTGCTGCTGCACGAGCCGCGCGCGGCTCATCCGACGGCCTCACTAGGAAGGCGGGCAGTGACCGCGAGAAGCGGTCACGTGTCCCGCCTGAATCTAAGAGCGCGCCGCGAGTCTCGGGCGCGCTCTTAAAGAGACAGTGGGAGCCTAAATTGTTAAAAGGCTCCCATTGGCCCCTGTCATGCCACACTCCCCATACACTTACCTTTTGGGGGTGTGGATATGACAGGAGCCAATCACATTAGTTTAGAAGCTATTTAAACTTACCTCTCCCTTTACTCCCTGCTCTATCATGGTTTCTGTTTCAGTTCCCTTTAGCACTTGTTGTGTTCAGTTGTGTTTTCTCCGTATTGACTTTGGCTTTGTTTCTGACTACGTTTTCTCTTTATCCTTATCTGTTCTGGTTGTCGACTTCCTGTTTACTGTGTACCAGACCCTGGCTAGTCCTAGTTTACGCTGTCTCTCTGTGTCCTTGACTTCGGATCGTTCCTGACTCTGCCTCCTCTCATATACGTCAAGTCCGGCCATTCTAAGGTCCGGTAGACGTATCTTTCCTCTGTGTTGTCTTCTGTTTAGCTGAATCCTGCGTGTTGGGGTATATTCTCGTTACAGATCGTGGGATACTGCCCTCCTCCATCCCCAGACCCGCTACGTTACCAGGACATGCAGTGATTCCTGGTATGGTTCACTCAGGCAGACCCCTCCCATCAAGTGGACTTCGTTCAGGAGTCGGATACCAACTTGTGGGGCTGCAATGATAACCTACGAGAGCACACCCACAACAGCGGGTGCACAACTCAGGATTCTCCCTTAATGTTGAATACTAAGAATTCTTTGTGCAGTACTTCACTATCTGCAGACTGGTAAAGGAGCACTCCATCTGTTGCATCCTACTCCGGATGGACAGAGCGTCGACAGTCAGGTATACCAATTGCCTAGATGGAACCAACTCCTGTCTTCTATCAGACACTGTGAAAGGCATTTTCGATTTTTGCCTTCCTGGCAGAGTCCGGAGGAAAGACTAACTCCCGGGGAAGAGACATATCAGAGGGACCGCCAGAATGTAGTGTTCTTCAATCGCACTCTGGCCAACTGGGCCTCCCTGGGGGACACATGCTTTTTCCTCCTTCGTAATGATTGCGAAAATTCTCCATCATCTCGTGGTTCATCGAATAATACCGCCTTGGCGAGTCCGCTGTGACAGAGTCAACCTTGTTTCCCGGACCTTCCGGGACTGACTGGTGAGAATCTCCTCCTTCTACATTCATATCCTACTATTGTCATGGACCTAGAGGGTTGGCTGACCCTGATGGCCTGGATTCTTTCTGGGGTTCTTGGCATATCGGCGGACTATCACCGGCTGCTAGGGACCTCTTAGGAATCTCTTGGGCCCCAGGGACATGACAATGCTAACTCTCCATCTAGGCGTTCCTGGTCTGATTGGAGTTTGGAACAGAACCTTGATCCATTATGTGGTTTGGACAGCTCAACGGCCCGTGGCCCAGTCTGGGACTCCTGATGGACAAGGATTCTCAGTGACATCTACCTCCGGTTTAGGGGACATGGAGGTCGTTCTCCATTTTTCTACGGTACTGGGTTTCTACTGACGGACTTGTATGCATGGTCTGGTGGCTTTCAGTCAGGTTTCGGATGTTCGGACGTTCAACAGGGTCGTTTTTCCCTTAGCCCTGACGTTCTAGGTCTCTAGTTGCATTTTTTGATTTTTCATTAGTTTTCTATTCCTTTCTCAGCATTAAAATTGCAAAAATATAAAGCCTCGAGTCATGTAAAATTGAAGATTATGCTAGCTTTAGTGTACTAATAATCTTAATTTTAGTAATGACAGGAGGCGAGTATTTTCCCTCCCTGCTTCGCTAGCCCACCCTTTCTGTTTGTTTTCTTTATATGTGTTACTGGTCTAAGGTAGGTTGGGCTCTTCATGGTTTGTGTTTACATTGATGATTTTATTTCCATTGGTAAGGAATTGCAATTGGAGTTATACAGAATAGTTATTCAGTTATCAGATTGTAATATACAATTTACTACTATAGAATGATGTATACAGTACATTATTTGGATTTCCACGTTCATGACTATCTGTCCAAACCTGTCACACATTCTCTTTTCAGTATAATTCGTTACTGAAGACATTTGGTTGTTCGTGTGAAATTCTCTGGAGATTTGCGACTTTGGATTTTGATTCATCCCTGAAAAAATGTTGCTTGTTTGTGTGGAATTCACAGGGAAGTTTGCTTCTTCGGATGTTGGTTTTAGGAGTTATTACTATTGCTTGTTATATGTTTGCTTCTGCTTGTTATCGCTTTCTGAAAGAGGAAGTGATTAGGTCATCACATCTCATGTACATCCTACTCTCTTGTGATTGGTTCTTTTTTTCTGTGCGTACCTTTGCTTCAGTGTGGAGCTAGTAGAGCGATTATGCAAAATACTCGCCAACTGTCATTACTAAAATTAAGATTATTAGTACACTAAAGCTAGCATAATCTTTAATTATTAATAATCTGATATAGTATTCTGGTTGGAAAATATTGTAACTGAATTAGACAAATGGCAGGTGTGCTCAACCATTCCCCCTTCCACCTCCATCCTCCCACCCCATCCCAACCCCCTTGCTTCTCTACTCTTTAGGGCCAGTTTTACATCCATCCCTGCAAGAGGGCCATTTAATTATACTCAGTTTAACCCACCCACCCTGGTTCCTTGTACCTATAAAGCATGTTCTTCCAGCTGTTTGGAACCAGAGCCAATCACCTTTTTATTACCATCACATGCCTTCAGCTGCCGCAGTTATACCATTAACTTTCTATGCCATCTCGTACAAATTCCTCTGCTACCTTTTGTCTCATATCCACTGTTTAACATAGATTGTAAGCTTACGGGCTGGGCCCTCTATCGGTCTGTTCTTATGGTGTTGTCTTTCCCAATTGTACAGCGCTGCAGAATATGTTTGGCGCTTTATAAATACCAGTAATAAATAAATAGATGAAACAATTTAATAGCAATAAAAAAAACAAAAAACAAGTGTGAGAAATGAAGACATTATTTTCCAAGTTCTGCATGGCATTTTAACTGTAAAAGTCACAATACTGTTAGCTTTTGCTGCAATAAAATACACATGTGTATGCTGTGATGTACCACAAGTACAACAATGCACCCATGTACATGTTTTATGGGGTTTTGGAAAGTTACAAGGTCAAAAACAGGGCTTGCCCATATTAGTTTTTATACACTGAAATTTGCTGATTGCTGTTGCCTTTGAGATCATACCGGCAGCCCAGGAATGAGAATTACCCCTATCATGACATTACATTTGCAAAAGTTGAATATCCAGGGTATTCAAAATTGGGTATTCCAGTCTTTTTTAGTCACTTATAACAAACCCTGGCCAAAGGTAGTGTTCATTTTTGGATTTTTCTTTGCATTTTTCACACAAAAATTGCACTCTCTCTTATGATATCATCATCATTATATATTTACTGCTCTAAAAACACTCATATTTGTGTAGAACAATGTCTCACAAATACAACCTTACCCTCCATGTACAGGTTTCATGGGGTTTTGGAAAGTTACAGGGTCAATTATTCATGTCCATTTCATCCTTCATACCTGGAAATTTGACAAAGTGATTTTATTTGCCTATGTCGTCTATGAGAAAAGTATGGCAGCCTAGGTAATAATTTCACAATCATGGTATAGCATTTTGAGAAGCAGGCAACCCTGAGTATTCCAAATGGCGTATTTTGAGATGTTTGGTCTAGCCTCATTATCACAGATGCAGGGCCCATTTACTGGCTATACATTTATGTTTTTTTACACACATGAAAAATTGAAATCTCTTTCGTATGGAAAAACGCCGTAACGGCTTAAGCCCTGGTGTAAGAAATTATTACCCTCTTACAAGGATATTCTTTTAGGGAATGTGTGACAAATAAGACACAAACACAAGTGTATAATAAAACGTATTGTAAATATTCGAGAGAGAGAGAGAGAGAGAGAGAGAGAGACAGAGACAGAGACAGAGACAGACAGACAGAGACAGACAGAGAGAGAGAGAGAGAGAGAGAGAGAGAGACAGAGACACACCCTTCCTTGGATGTTGTCCTTTTAAAGACTGATTCTTGGAGTAATAAACTACAAGTCCCAGAATACCTTTTCCCTCCCAAAAGTGGTTTATCCCGCCCTCTTTCTCCAGAGAGTTCTGTCTTTACACAAGTCTTTCCCTTTGATCTCTTCCCTCCAGCTATACTGTAATGTTCTGAAAGAAGTGACCAGTTAGGGTTGGTTTCTGTGTGGGTTAGACTGCTTGGGAAAACACACACTTCCATGGTTACACCTAGATGTCTATTACTCTGATCTCCTGATAACATACAAGGAATACTGGAGGGATGTAAGCTTTTGTTTTAGCTGGGTGTTGTAAAATGCAACTGAAAGCTTTGATCCTTATCACACTGTTATCAAGTAAATGACCCCAACTTGTGAAACCAGTCACATACACAGAAAGTTATATACAATATTGCAGTTTGGAATATCAATTTCTTGCGAATGAGGCCCCCGGGGGCCATGTGATCGCTCTCAAAGAGCGATCACATGGCCCCCTATAGCTGGCTGTGGATCTGCCAGCAGAGGAACTGTCTAAAATGTCAGAGAGTCCCCCTGTTGGTGGGAAATTAAAAAAATAAACATGTGTAAAATAAATTAAATATATTTGAATATATATAATATATGTATATATATTATATATAATATATATACACATATCATATATAGAGATGTCGCGAACCGTCCGCGAACTTCTCGCGAACGGTTCGCCGCGGTTCTGTAACGAGAATATACCCCAACACGCAGGATTCAGCAAAACAAAAGACAACACAGAGGAGAGATACGTCTACCGGACCTTAGAATGGCCGGACTCGACGTATATGAGAGGTGACAGAGTCAGGAACGATCCGAAATCAAGGGCACAGAGAGACAGCGTAAACTGGGACAAGCCGGGGTCTGGTACACAGTAAACAGCAAGCCGACAACCAGAACAGAAGGATAAAGAGAAAACGTAGTCAGAAACAAAGCCAAGGTCAATACGGAGAAACACAACTGAACACAACAAGCCCTAAAGGGAACTGATACAGAAACCACGATAGGGCAAGGAACAAAGGGAAGAAGGTGAGTATAAATACCTAAACATCTAATTTGATTGGTCCCTGTTTCCAATTTAGGCACCCACTGTACCTTTAAGAGCGCGCCCGATACCCGCGGCGCGCTCTTAGAGTTAGGTGGAACACGTGACCGCTTTCCAGTCACAGCGGTCGGCTGAGCCGCGCGCGGCTCGTGCAGCAGCAGGACCGCGCGCGGCTCGAACAGAGGACCCCGGCCGGCCCCTGGAAAGGGTAAGTACCGCTACATTACCCCCCCTCGAGGACACGCCCTCCGGGCGGGGAGGGCCAGGCCTGGCAGGAAAACGAGAATGGAAAGAGCGCACAAGACGAGGAGCGTGAACCGCGTCAGCGGAAATCCAACTATGCTCCTCAGGCCCATAGCCCTTCCAATGCACTAGGTACTGAAGTCGGCCCCTAAGGAAACGAGAGTCAAGAACTGCAGAAACTTCAAATTCCTCATGACCCTCCACAGAAACAGGAGGGGGAGGAGGTGCATGTCGGGTGTAGCGGTTGCGTACGAAAGGCTTCAACAACGAGGTGTGAAAGACATTAGGAATACGCAGATTCTTAGGGAGACCCAAGGCATACGAAACAGGATTAACCTTATGCAGAATACGATAAGGACCAATAAAGCGGGGAGCCAATTTCATAGAAGGCACCCGGAGGCGAATGTTTCGCGTAGAAAGCAGAACCCTGTCCCCCACAACATAAGAAGGAGCCGCCCTGCGATGCTTGTCAGCCTGAGACTTCTGGCGAGCAGCGCAATCCATCAAAGAACGCTGAACCTGCTCCCTAGTATTACGCAAATTAGCCAAATGTTCATCCAGAACTGGCATGCCCTGTGAGGAGAAAGCAGCCGGAAGAACAACAGGATGTTGGCCATATACAACGTAAAAAGGACTCTTGCCGGAAGAATCATGAGTAGCGTTATTCCGAGCAAACTCAGCCCAAGGAAGAAGGTCAGACCAATTGTTCTGATGGTGGGATACGAAACAACGAAGGTACTGCTCCAGAGATTGATTGGCACGTTCGGCAGCTCCATTAGACTGGGGGTGGTAAGCGGAAGAAAATGAGAGAGAAATGCCCATTTCCGAACAAAAGGCTTTCCAGAACCTGGAAATAAATTGGCTACCCCTATCAGATACAATAGATACGGGAATGCCGTGTAATCGAAACACCTCTCTGGCGAAAACAAGTGCTAGTTCCCTGGACGTGGGCAGCTTGTGAAGAGACACAAAGTGAGCCATCTTGGAAAACCGATCCACTATCATTAGGATAACTGTGTTACCATTCGAGGGAGGTAATTCAACAATAAAATCCATGGACAGGTTAGACCAAGGTCTCTCGGGAATAGGTAACGGATGCAACAGCCCACAAGGAACCCTACGAGAAGATTTCATACAGGCACAAGTAGTACAAGCACCTATATAGTCAGTGACATCCTTGCGTAAGGAATCCCACCAAAAATACCGAGAAACCGCTGACACCGTTTTGGAAATACCAGGATGTCCAGCAGTCTTAGTGTCATGATACAACGACAGAATCTCCCGTCTCTCGGGAACATCAACGAACAGTTTATCAGTAGGTCTCTCGCTAGGTGCCATGTTTTGTTTCGCTTGTATGGCCTGCAAGAGGGACGAAGAAATAGACAAAACAGTGGTAGCGATTATTCTTTCTGGGGGAATCAAAGGAGTAACATCAATCTCCTGTTTGTCAGCAGTTTCGAACTGTCTGGACAGAGCGTCTGCTTTAGTGTTGCGGTCACCTGGCCTATAGGTGATAATGTAATTGAAATGGGACAAAAATAGTGACCACCTAGCCTGCCGAGAAGACAATCTTTTAGCCTCACTAAGGTAGGATAGGTTCTTGTGATCCGTAAATATGAGAATAGGATCTTTAGTTCCTTCTAACAAATGTCTCCATTCTTTCAGTGCTAAAATAATAGCAAGGAGTTCGCGATTACCCACATCATAATTCTTTTCTGCTTTGGACATTTGTTTGGAGAAGAAGCCACAAGGATGCAATGGCTTTTCAGGCGACTCTCTTTGGGATAAGACAGCACCTACCCCGATATCAGAAGCATCAACTTCAAGAATATAGGGCAGTGTGGGGATAGGGTGCTGTAAAATAGGTGCAGAAGCGAATGTGGTTTTAAGAAACTCAAAAGCCTGAAGTGCCTCGGGAGACCAGACACGAGTATTGCCTCCCTTTCTTGTCATACGGGTGATAGGTGCTACAATAGAGAAAAAACCTTTAATAAAGCGTCTATAATAATTAGAGAAACCAAGAAAACGCTGAATGGCTTTCAAACCTTGTGGAAGAGGCCATTCCATGACAGCAGAAAGCTTCTGGGGATCCATACGAAAACCTTTAGCGGAAATTAAATACCCCAAAAACTGGACTTCGGATTGGTCAAATAGACATTTTCCCAGTTTACAATAAAGACCATTAGCAAGAAGGGTCTTCAGAACTGTCGTAACATGCCTGTGATGAGTGTGTAAATCTGTAGAGTATATTAATATGTCGTCTAAGTACACAATTACAAATGTGTGAATAAAGTCTCTTAAAACGTCATTGATAAATTCTTGAAATACTGCTGGGGCATTGCATAGACCAAATGGCATAACAATATACTCGGAATGGCCAGATCTAGTGTTGAATGCCGTTTTCCATTCGTGGTCTTTCTTAATACGTATTAAATTGTATGCACCTCTAAGATCCAATTTAGTGAATACAGTAGCATGTTTGAGTCTGTCAAATAATTCCGTGATTAAAGGTATAAGATATGCATTTTTGATGGTGATTTTATTTAGACCTCTATAATCGATACACGGTCTTAAATCACCTTCTTTCTTTGATACAAAGAAGAACCCCGCTCCAGCCGGAGAAGAGGATCTCCTAATAAACCCCTTTTCTAATGATTCCTTAATATACTCCTCCATGACACGGTTTTCTTGAACAGATAAAGGGTACACCCTGCCCTTTGGAGGTATTGTGCAAGGCAATAAATCGATAGCACAATCGTAGGGTCTGTGAGGTGGTAATTTGTCAGCCTCCCTTTTATCGAAGACAGTTTTGAGAAATAAGTACTGAGGGGGTATAACAGTGGACAAAGGAGGAGTTGTAGGAACATTAATAGAATTCAAAGGGGTGACTTTAATAGTACAGGACTTATGGCAGGCATCGCTCCATGATTTTATTTGCCCTGACTCCCAATCGAAAATGGGATTGTGAGTACGTAACCATGGGTACCCTAACACAATGTGAGAAGAGGGAGATGTGATGACCTGGAATCGAATGGTTTCAAAGTGTAAAACCCCTGTATACATGTATAATGGTACAGTTTCATGAGTAACAATTGGAGAACTTAATGGTCTACCATCTATGGCCTCAATGGCCAAGGGTATCTCCCTTTCTCTGACGGGAATATTATTTTTCGTGACAAACTCAGAGTCAATAAAGTTCTCAGCAGCCCCAGAATCAACCAAGGCTAATATGCATTCTGCTATACAACTCACCCCCATATGAAGGGAAACAGGGAGAAGCAAACGATTAGGAGGCAATTTAGGAGACTTAGAGATCACTTCCAAGGCCAGTCCCCTATGAGGTCTTAGGTGCGAGAGTTTTCCGGACGCAAAGGACATTCCCTTACCATATGGTCTCGCCTACCACAGTATAGGCAGAGTCCATTCCTTCTTCTAAGTAGTTTTTCAGTATCCGAGAGTTTGGCAACCCCTAATTGCATGGGTTCCTCCTCGGGTACTTTAACACTCTCAGGTTTATCAACTCTGGGGTTAATAGATGTGACCAGGCGTCTATTCTTGTTTTTGGTATAGAGCCTGTCGCGAATTCTATTATCTATATCAATGAGGTAGTCAATAAGATCCTCTAATGGGATAGGAAGCTCCCTTGCCGCTACCTCATCTAATATAGTGTCAGATAAACCTTCCATGAACGCAGTAGTTAACCCATTATTGGTCCAATCTACCTGTGAGGCAAGGGTACGAAACTGAATAGCA
>OW240921.1:58273997-58286865 GCA_933207985.1 Pelobates cultripes | reverse complement strand
TAGACGGTCGAAACGTCGATTTTTTTTTGTGCTATTTGAATACAGTAATTTGATTTACCAAATCCATGGAGTGCTCTCATTTTTTTTTGCTTTGTTTATAGTATTTTGCACAGAGAAGCACCTGGTATGTATTATTATTTGGGAAGAGTGCCAGAAATTGTATAGTTTCTATATATATATATATGTATATATATATATATATATATATATACAAAAAATATGTCAAACCCCTGCACTCCAATAAAAAGATATATTTTACCTGGTGCTCTGGTAGCTCAATTGTAGAAAGTGGAAAGACTGGCACTCAAGGAGTTTTAACAGCTTTTACTGTGTAAAGATAAATCAACGTTTCAGCTCCACTAGGGAGCTTTCATCAGGACATACAATATATATATATATATATATATATATATACATGTGTGTGTGTTTAGATAACCATCAAGGTCCTTGCACTCATACTAACCCAAATATTTAAATGCCGGGTGCACACTAAGCCATAGACAAAAAATATAAGATGGTAAAGGACGGCTTGCGCTCACGGTCTTTTGACGTTAATAAGTTTTCCTTTATTAGAAGTTATTCCGTAATGGTTGATCCTGAGGAAAACGAGGGCTGAAACGTTAATTTTATGGATTAACTTCTAATAGAAGAGAACTTTTTAACGTCAAAAGACTGTGAGTGCAAGCCGTCCTTTACTATCATATTTAAGGTATTCCAGTTACTACAGAATTAATTGTGTCTATTTCAATACGAACTCAAAGTTGTAATTTAAAGTAAGCAAATAACTATAATAAAAAAATATTATGGATAACTAACAGTAGTCAGAGTCCTAAACACCCATGTGTTTCAAACTACAATGTTCAGCTTGTGAGGGGCCTCCTCGCCCAACTCCCATACATGCCATTAGTAGTTCAATGCTATGTCCCTCAAGAAAATAGGTAACATTAGCAAACTCCCATTGATTAATAGAGAAGACATGGGTTGAATAAGCTGTATGTTACTCAGACTTTTCTTTTAAACATTTCACTAGATAAATGCAGGATCCATTATTAATTAGCATTAAAAGACCTAAAGTATAAGTCATTGATAAATGGTGCTAGGTGCCACTTGGCACAATCTCATGGTAAAACTTTCATTTTACAAACTATTGACAAATGTGTCTAAGGCATGTCTGTTCCTGCTTCTTTTTATGATATATCCAAAGTAAAAGTTCTCAATAGTTTTGTCAATTTTCTCACTGTTTGGATGAAATTCATTGGCTGAGAGCAGAAATTGATGCTCTTACCCAGTGAATTCTGACCAAACGCAGATATCGCTAATGTGCAACAACCCAAAGCGAAGTATGTTTAAGCTTAACAACTGATTGTTCCTCTGCTTGAGGTGAATAAGCCTACTGGAGTCTAGGTGAAAGGATGCTACTCTTACTTTGAACAGTTGCTGTGGCAGGAATTAAGAGTCCACCTTTAATAGCAGTTTTTGTTTGCCTTCAACTGTTGTAGCATATAAACTGTCTAGATATTATTTTTATCAATTCATTTATACCTTTTCAGAGATTTATGGAGATTGAAGATAGTATTGAGCAAGAGAGGAAACTATTCAAAGCCAGTTTAATAACAATGGAAGCTCAGACAAAGAACATGGAAAAGAAAGCGCGAAACTATGCTGATCAGAGTGAGTAATTCTACGCTTAAGTAACCAATTATTACAAAGCAGAATATATAGTGTTTTATTGCTTAGTGCTGGTAGCTTTTGCTACAGCTACAATATATATTTATATCCATGGATATAGATCTCAAAAAAGAAAACTAACATAAGAAAAAAAAAAAAAAAAAGCCCCCTTTTTACCTTTGTTCATATGTAATGGGGCACATGAGACAGCTTAGAACATCAGGATATTTTCAACACACTTTAGTGTGGCAGTTGCGAGTAATACCAATTAATTCCTTTTGTTTGTATTGTTGTGTGTGTGTGTGTGTGTGTGTGTGTGTGTGTGTGTATGTATATATGTATTTATGTATGTATATAGGTATGTATATAACCTTGTTGAAGTGCACTCGCAGGACTCAGTAGTATTTCTAATCGTGCTTATTTATTGAAGCATCAAATATTACAAAAAAATGTTGACGCTTCAGTCTTATCTGGACTTTTTTCAAGACCTACTGAGTCCTGCCAGTGCACTTCAACAAGGTTCTATATATTCTGAAGGTCGGAGTTTGCACCCAGGCGTTTACAAGACCGGGAGCAGTGAGTGCGGGACACATGGAAAATGTTATATATATATATATATATATATATATATATGTATGTATATGTATATATGTATATATGTATATTTTAGATTATCCTAGGAAAACTCAAAAAAGACGGTGTTTACAGCAAAAAGCCTACAGGGACTGACTATACTCACCAGAACAACTACATTAAGTCAGATACGACACCGACTGAATAGCCATCTTAGTGTTTTCTCAGATATTAAAGGTCACCCCTTCCAGAGTGAAAGACCGTGCATCGTAATCTAGAGAATGCACCCCCAAGACCCTCTTGCAAGAAGTGAGGTAGAAAAGGGAGACCAACTTGGCCGACCGGAACTGAAGAGAGACAACACGCAAGAGACATCCCACGTAGAAGAGTAAGCAACTGGCACAGCAAAAATTTTATGAGAAGAAGAAATGACAGACCTATGCAAATTAATAGTACAATGCGTACAACTAGCATCAAATAGGGATGTAAGGAACTGGAGAATTGCAGTCACAGGGGCTGAAATGGGATCCACGTCCCTAGCCAGGCACCAGCTTGCCCAAGCTCACCCACCGGTCCCATATTGATCGTCTAGTACCAGGAGACCATGCATCCGCCAGGAGGCATCGAGTTGCAGCCGAAACTCCCTGGACATTACTGGGGCCCTGGAAATTCACCCATGCAAGTCGAGAAGACGGTCCGGGCAGGGTCACAACAGCCTGATAATGTCCATGGCAAGCTCCATTAGCTGCAGGAACCAGGACTGAGTCCCCCAAAAAAGGGCCAGCGTAACCAATTCGGCCTGTTGGCAGCAAACCTGGAGAAGGACCCGAGAGAGCAAACGGAGGGAAGGCATAGAAGAGAGAACCGCTCCAGTTCTGCAGGAAAGCTTCCACTGCATCCAGAGCCGGGTCCAGGCACCAGCTGTTGAACTGTGACATTTGGACATTGAGCTGCGATGCAAAAAGGTCGATTGCAAAAGGTCCCCAGAGAGATGAGATAGCGGAGTATATCCCCACATCCAATCTCCAGTCACTGCTTTCGGATTGATAGCATGTATTATGGAGCCCCAGAAGGTATTGCGCTTGGACCACCAAATCCCTGGCCAAGCAATTTGCCCAAAAGTCTTTCGCCAGATGAGCTAGAACCGCCGATTGCGTACCGCCCATATGAGTGACGTACCAGATAGCCGAGAAATTGTCCATACACAGGCCGATGCAAGCGCTTGCACTCCTATTTGCAAAAATTTGAATTGCAAAGGAACCGGCCAGGAGATCCAACGCGTTGATGTGGAGTCGGGCCTCATCTTCCGACCAACGTCCGCCCCTAGTCACACAGTCTATGTAGAAACCCGAACCATGGAGACTCGCGTCAGAGTCAATGGCGAACTCTGGTTGGTAACCAAAGGTGGCCTTTCCATTCCAAGCAGAGAGGTTGTGCATCCACCAATTAAATGCAGCCCACGTCTTGCTGTCCAGAGAAACCATATCCACATAGGAAGCACCATTGCAGAGATGAAGGCATGATAATGGAGTGGGGCTGGAAACACTGCTTGGATTGAGGATGCCAGCAGTCCAATGATCAACTCCAGCTGGTGTCGTGTGATCTGCAGGCAGGACAGCATGCGACACAGTTCCTTGTGGATGGTCCGAATCTTGGATGTTTGCCTCAGCGCTCTGGAGTTCACAAAGAAACTGATGAAGGAGTCAGACAGGACTTCTCCCAGTTGATGATGAAACCCAGGTGAGAGAGGAGATCTATTGTCCATTGCAGATGCCGCAGGAGCTATCCTGTACCATCCAGGTAAACAATCAGACGCAGGTCCCCGGATGTACATGTCCTTCAGATCCAGTTTTGCTATCCAATCGTCGTGTAGGAGCAGGTCCCGCAGAAGGTGAATGCCTTCCATCTTGAAATGGTGGTAATGCACAAAGGTGGACGCAGGTTCATAACAGGGCGGATCTGACTACCTTTCGTTTCCACTAAGAAAATGTTGCTGAGGACCTAGGCAGGGGTTGCGGGTGTTCTATCGCCCCTTTTCCGCGGAGGACCGACAATTCTTAGTCTATCATCTTGCAATCTCGCAGGGAGATTGAGATCGGGCGAGGAAGAGTAATGTGGCAAGGTGTATCAACCAACTTTATGTGGAAACCCCTAATGGTGCTTAGGACCCAAGCATCGGAGGTGATGGTCCACCAGGCTGGGAAAAAAATATGGAGTCTGCCCCCTACACCAACATGAGGCAAATGTAAGTTTACCATAAGGGCATCTAGAGCCAGAGTTTCCTTTGAAGTCTTTTGACTTCCATGGTCTTCCACGTGAGGGGAAGTAGGGGGACCAGCCTCCTGTATAGACGACCCCTGAATCTACCGGCCCTGGTAGAGACTGCCCCTGAAATACCCTTCTCATGGAGGACTGGGCCTTATCAAAGGCTGTAAGTGCCCCCACTAAACACCCCAGGTCTTTTATAAAATCCCGAACAAAAGGCCCTGGGCATCCTTGCCCATCTGGCCTTGCGCAGTTCTATAGACGGAGGCATTGACACTGTCTGCAATGCAGATAGCCCTCTGAACCCAACCACTTCCGGGTTAACCTGTCTGTTCTCTGCACTGGTGTCTTTTTCCAGACCAAACATGTCCATATGCGCCATAGTGCATCATAGTGCTTAATGCAAACCCTTACCTTGGGTTCCATCCCAATTTTGTAAAGAACTAGGTCATTTTTGGGTCAACAACATGGGTCTCACAAACTTTATTGGGCACCAAAGGCCATGGGCATTCAGCCCTAAGTTTACTCCGGGCCACCTTGCTGATGGGGCGCCGCACCGAGGTCTCCAGGTAGCTTGCCACATGATCTGCCATTCGGCCGACCTAGGATGATGGAGAACATCCGGATTGAACATATGTGTAACGGATCCCCTATACTCCAGATGAGTATATCCATTACTAGTCTCCCAGCTCCCAAGTAAATCCGTGATTAGAGCCCTTGGTTACCCAAACATCAGCCAAGACTGATGAAGGGTACAACTGGAATAACTGCATTTATTTGGTCACACAGGGTTTTACAGACACAGACCCCTACATGGGGTTTCCAACACTATACAACAGGGGTTTCAATCCCAAGAAGCTGATGGGGGAGGGAGGAGGGATAAAGCATCTAGTTTAAACTGGGCTGGCAGTGTCCCTGATAGGACAGGAAAAGGATGGGGGAGAGGCACCGACAAGCAATACATTTCACTTAACTATACTTTACAGAGCTAAAAATGGGTCGCAAGAGTATTCTGGGGACGGACAGCAGCTAAAATAGCCTGCCCTTCGGTGGGTCCCCGCTCAGAACTCAAGCTGGTTTTAGCTCAACTTGTGCCATTACAGAGAGAACATATCTGAAGCATATCAGACTGGTCCCACCCATACGGGCAGTCCAGATCCGAAATGCCAGCAAGTGCTCTCTGCACGAGAGATACAGCAACCCCAGACGATCGTTTCAGCCTTGTTAGGCATCGTCAGTGAGGCATAGCTGATATCTCTCTAGGCACCGTGAACCAGGGGTCCACGTCTGGATTACCCTTTAAACTAATGGAGAGGAAAAAATGGGTCGCAAGAGTATTCTGAGGACGGACAGCAGCTAAAATACAAAAAAGGGGGGGTAAGGGCTGCGCTAATAACTAATAAATAATAAATAAATAGAATATAATCAATAGACAAAGTTAGTCTAAAAATTGATTAAAACAGTCTCACTGATATGTGATGGTAGGATAATAGTCCACAGGTGTTGATCCGTCCGTGTGGTGGCAGATAGTCCATATATGTGGAAATAAAAACAGATAGAGAGCTTCCAATGGTGAAATATAGTACGTCCAAGTGTGATGTATAAATCAAGAGAAAAGTATTCCACTCACATTTGTTGGAGCTTGAACCAGCTCTAGGAGAAGAGGCACTTAGTGGTTTAATCCCCACTATCGGATACACTTGAGGGATGGGTCCGTCTGTCCGACTTTGGGTTTCCTTGGTGTAGGCTGGGACCTACTTAGATGTGCGTAGTTCTTTGGTGCTGGGGAGATAGGTCCGCCTCTCCAGTTTTGAATAATGGGTATCCACAAAATATATAAAACAGTAGATAGTGCTCTCAGTTTGAACAGTAAAACTATTTTTTTTTTTTTTTAGAAATAAGTTATACTTACAAGAATAGAGCAGACAGATACTGCTCTATTACCACAGCGCTTGTGGAATTATCCCCACCTGAGGATTTCTTTGGACGGGATACACTTGAGGGTTAGATTACAAGATGACAAAGATATTGTGATAAAACCAGCCGATAAAGGAGGTGGTCTAGTCATTCTATCTAGTGCCATCTATATAGAGGAAGCGCATAGACAATTAAACGACCCCGATGTCTATGAGAAACTTCCATCAGACCCAACAAAGACCATTCAGAATCTATTTTTAACTTTTTTAAATAAAGGTGTATCTCAATCCATCTTAACTAAACAAGAGTATAACTTTTTAAACAAAAAATTTCCGAAAATTCCGGTAATATATTTCCTGCCAAAAATACACAAAAATACCACTAATCCCCCTGGCAGACCAATAGTGTCAGGGATTGGTTCGCTTTTATGCAACCTATCCCAATATATAGACACTCTCCTACAACCTGCCGTTAAAAAAATGAAATCTTACCTTCAAGACTCTGTCTCTTTTAAACTTTTTAAATGATTTTAAATGGGACGCCAATTTTATCCTGGTTACTTGTGATGTCCAATCATTATACACAATTATACCCCATAATATTGGATGTGAAGCCATCAAAAATATTTTAACAAAGGAAGATAGAATTCCGGAAGAACATATAGATTTTATTTTAGAGGGTATTAATATTATTTTAAAAAACAATTACTTTTGGTTTTTAGACTCCTTTTACCTCCAAAAAAGAGGAACAGCTATGGGTACCAGGTTTGCCCCTAGTTATGCCAATCTGTTTATGGCAGATTGGGAATCTACAGTTATCTATAATGGGGATAATCTAAGGGCAAACCTGGTCTCATATTTTAGATATATTGATGATCTTTTTTTTATCTGGATCCGAAGACAATCTTATTTCTTTTTTTAATGTTCTTAATACTAATAGCAGGGGTATAATTTTAACCCATGAATTTAGTAGAGAACAAATTAATTTTTTAGATCTCAATATATTTATCAAAAACGGTAAAATTAATACAAAAAACTTTTTTAAAAAAGTATGTGTCAATACAGTGATTGACAAGAACAGCTGCCACTATAAACCATGGCTTGACAGTGTCCCGAAAAGTCAATTTCTCAGACTACGCAGAAATTGCACACAACTAGAAAATTTTGAAGAACAAGCTAATACTCTCAAAAATAAATTTATGGAGAAAGATTACCCAGAAAAAGCCCTTTTGGAGAATATTAATGAGGTAAAAAAAAAAAAATAGAGATGAGCTTTTAAAGTATAAGCTCAAAAGTAAAAACGACTCTATATCCCTTCCTATCATCTTTAATTTTAATAATAAGAGTAAAGAAATACAAAAGATTATCCGGAAACATTGGCACATTTTAGAACATGATGAAAAACTTTCTAAGATTATTCCAGAAAAACCTAGTGTAATTTTTAGAGGGGCTCCTAATTTTAAATCCATTTTAACTACCAATTTTACCAAAGAAACTAAATCTAATAACCCTGTATCTTTTTTTTCCGCAATCTCTAGGCTTTTATAAATGTAAAAATTGCAATGTGTGTAAAACCGCTGATCCTACAATGCCACCAAAAATAACAGAATTTACTTCAAACAAAACCAAAACCACTTTTAAAATAAAAGAATTTATAACATGTAACACCAAAAATGTTATCTATTTACTACAATGCCCGTGTGGCTTCCAATACGTTGGGATGACCACCAGATGTTTAAAAATCAGATTAGGTGAGCATTGTAGGAACATAAAAAATGGTTATTTAAACCACTCTTTATCCAAGCATTTCTTAATTCACAATAACGACCCAAAAATGTTAAAATATATGGGTATAAAAAAATGCTCATTACCTTGGAGAGGAGGAGATATAAAAAATATTCTAGGCAAAATTGAGATGGAGTGGGTCTATAAACTACAGACTCAAACACCTAATGGACTTAATGCAGATTTTGATCTGCATAATTTTTTATAACAATATCCACTTTTTAGTGTTACCTTTTTTTATGGAAGTCTTATCTCTTTAATTTATTTTCAGTGCATTTATATTGCAAAAATTATATATCACATAATACATTTGTATATTTGTATTTGTATTTTTAGTATGTGTATTTTTAGTATTTGTAGTTTTATTATTATTTTTATTGCTAAATGCATCCTGTTTGATACTCTTATGTTTACCTTCTATGTGCTGCAATATTGATTTAAATTGAAATCCCTAATGTTTTTTGCCCTTGGGAGCTCGGTGACCGGCAGGACTCCATTTCCCATGGAGCATTGCGCTCCCATGCCGGCCACCGAGCCCTCTGTTTACATTTCTAAGCGATCCGCCTATCTAGACGGTCCGCGCATGCGCGGCACGTCCCGATCACGTGATCGGGACCAACTTAAAATAAAACTCTCTAAAAGCTTTGTTTTAACAAAATTAGCATTGCCCTAGCCTAATCAGGCTTAGACCTTTGTATTTATATGGTTTTTTACTTATTTCTTATTGTAATTTTCGTTCGGTTTTAATCTTTAAATATGATTGGTGCACTAAATTTTGGCGCCAAATTCAATCTCTGTATGAACTTATAAATTCTGTTTTCTGCCAGGTGTATTGTTCTTTTACCATTTTGAAAAAACCTCATAGGTGAAACGCGTAAATGGTTTTAATAAGTGTATTTTAAATCAATAAAAGTTAATTTTGGTTAGCCTTTTATACTACGACCAATCTTATACTTATTTTTATTGTATTTTATACACTTTAACTACTCCTGGCACTCTCATATATTGTTTTTATACTATATTTTTTATTTTATTTTTATTTTTTTATATTTTTTTATTTATTTATTTATTTATAATTATAAATTATTTTTTTTTAAAAACCCTAACCCTCAAGTGTATCCCGTCCAAAGAAATCCTCAGGTGGGGATAATTCCACCAGCGCTGTGGTAATAGAGCAGTATCTGTCTGCTCTATTCTTGTAAGTATAACTTATTTAAAAAAAAAAAATAGTTTTACTGTTCAAACTGAGAGCACTATCTACTGTTTTATATATTTCGTGGATACCCATTATTCAAAACTGGAGAGGCGGACCTATCTCCCCAGCACCAAAGAACTACGCACATCTGAGTAGGTCCCAGCCTACACCAAGGAAACCCAAAGTCGGACAGACGGACCCATCACTCAAGTGTATCCGATAGTGGGGATTAAACCACTAAGTGCCTCTTCTCCTAGAGCTGGTTCAAGCTCCAACAAATGTGAGTGGAATACTTTTCTCTTGATTTATACATCACACTTGGACGTACTATATTTCACCATTGGAAGCTCTCTATCTGTTTTTATTTCCACATATATGGACTATCTGCCACCACACGGACGGATCAACACCTGTGGACTATTATCCTACCATCACATATCAGTGAGACTGTTTTAATCCATTTTTAGACTAACTTTGTCTATTGATTATATTCTATTTATTTATTATTTATTATTTATTAGCGCAGCCCTTACCCCCCCTTTTTTGTATTTTCCTGTCTCTTAAAGGGTTTCTTGAGGGATTCCCTTATAGGGTTGCTGCTCCTTCTCTGGTTTAGCGCAGACTCTTCCCCCCTCTTTGTTTAGCAGCTAAAATAGCCTGCCCTTCGGTGTGTCCCCGCTCAGAACTCAAGCTGGTTTTAGCTCAACTTGTGCCATTACAGAGAAAACATATCTGAAGCATTTCAGACTGGTCCCACCCATACGGGCAGTCCAGATCCGAAATGCCAGCAAGTTCTCTCTGCACGAGAGATACAGCAACCCCAGACGATCGTTTCAGCCTTGTTAGGCATCGACAGTGAGGCATAGCTGATATCTCTCTAGGCACCGTGAGCCAGGGGTCCACGTCTGGATTACCCTTTAAACTAATGGAGAGGAAAAAATGGGTCGCAAGAGTATTGGGTTCTGAGCGGGGACCCACCGAAGGGCAGGCTATTTTAGCTGCTGCCCGTCCTCAGAATACTCTTGCGACCCATTTTTTTTCTCTCCATTAGTTTAAAGGGTAATCCAGACGTGGACCCCTTGCTCACGGTGCCTAGAGAGATGCCTCTCTGACGATGCCTAACAAGGCTGAAACGATCGTCTGGGGTTGCTGTGTCTCTCGTGCAGGGAGAACTTGCTGGCATTTCGGATCTGGACTGCCCTTATGGGTGGGACCAGTCTGATATGCTTCAGATATGTTCTCTCTGTAATGGCACAAGTTGAGCTAAAACCAGCTTGAGTTCTGAGTGGGGACCCACCGAAGGGCAGGCTATTTTAGCTGCTGTCCACCCTCAGAATACTCTTGCAACCCATTCTTTTCTCTCCATACTTTACAGAGCTGCTGCCCACCCCCTTTGTTGACCCACAACTGCATATACAGACATGTAAAACAGTCACAGAAATGGCGTCATAAGCTTGTGGCCCGCGCTGAACAAATCAGGCCATCCATCACACATACCCCCCATAAAAATAGACAGACCTGTGCCCAGACATACAACAGGCCTGCAACAAGTTGGTTGGACTCCCTTGTGTCCACAGTCCAAGTCCTTGGGGTCCAATGTGACTGGTCAAAGGGGTTAACAAGCACAGAGGTGGTTCAGTTCCCGAACAGTGCAAAAAGACTTAGTTCATGGGGTTCATTTGTAGAGTCTTTCCATGGCCCATAGTCCTGTGAGGCTAGCTAGCAGGCTCCTCCAGGAGCTCGTGACGAAGGTGAGTTCGTCACAATAAGTTTTCCCGACGGATCCAGGAGAGTGGAGCTGTGGCAGTGGGGGAACCACTCCGAGATTCACTTGCAGCACTATACTAACTCAATTATCTTCAGACACAAAAAACACACATTTTTATAAAACACCAAAAGTACCTTTAAAACATACAAACCCCCACAAACCATACATCCCCTTATAGCCCCGATCTGGGCGAACAACATATCCAAAAATCACCCAGATCGGTTCAGGGGTTCAGGAATTTCCTGTAAGTCCTAGTTTTGGCCAACTGCACGCATGGTCCCATGCCTAAAACCGTTCCATAGAATATCACAGTTAAGTGCCACTGGGGGACCGACCGGGAACCGCACAGTTTTCATGCTGAAAATAGTTCCAGGGCATTTGCGGCTTAGTCCCCCTGAAGTCTATTCGTAGTTTTGGTCCATGTGAACGGCCGCCAGTGAGCTAGCGTTCGGTTCTATGGAAAGTGCCGAAACGGGGGAATAAAATATGGGTCTTTACAGTCGCTGACCTGGCCCATAGTCTTTTGGCAGGAGACTGGCAAGCAGGCTTCTCCAAATTCTGTTGCGAGGTTCTTTTTGCCACACCTCTCCCTATACAACCAAGCATTCTGCTAGCATTTCCTGCTGCTCTATTACATTGTCTGCCTACCTTTAAGTCATCAGAAATAATTACCCCTAAATCCCTTTCCTCAGATATTAAAAGTAAAAGTTAGGGAAACAAAGTATAAATTGTGGTGCTACTATCACCTGGTGTGAATCACTTAACACACCAAAATCAGTACAGTGCAAAATAAAAAATAATGGTGAGAGCACTCAATGCATGCAATTTTAAAATATTTTACCAGTACTTTCTTGGACATATATCTAAAATGACAAAGCACAAAAACAAAAACCATAGGGTAATATTGTCTTAAATATGTGCAAATGACCATATGTAACTGGTTAGACTCACATGCTTCTGAGTCTCTTAAACAAGCTGACTCAGACTAAGAGCTTTAACGGAGATGAAACCTTTAAGGCAGGGCATCCTGTATTGATATCGATGAATCCTCCCTGGATATGGTGTGTAATTAATCCAGAATGCAGGATCCAATAAAAATGAATTTTATTGATATAAAATAAAAGAATATATTTAAAATCCACATACAAGTAATATTGTCCATAAAATGTACCACGACGCGTTTTGGCAAAAGAGCCTTTCTCAAGTGGTGCTGTTTGTTCATCTCCGCTGTCTCTGTCTATATTCTGGAAGGTTTGGCGCCTCTCTCCACCGTTTCCACGTCTTCTGTTTTCCGCTTTCGTCATTCGGGCGCCGGATACCGGAAATGTTGCGGGCGCCATTTTGAAAAGTCCATTATGTATATAAAATGCCAGTCCTTTATACAGTTACACTCTTATTATATATAAAAGGGTCAATAATTATAACAGTTACTTTAAAACTGCTAAAAAAAGGAAGAGGAATAAAAGGGGATAATATTAAAAAATTATACATTAGAAAAGAAACTCACATATAAAATCTTTTTAAAAAAATACTCAAAAATACATATAAAAATTACGATATAAAACTCAGATAATTATATATATATATGAATTAATTTCAAAGTCCACATTCAGACCATGTGGGTACAATGATTCCATATTGAAAATCCATTTCCTCAGATGTTGAGGTTAGGACTCTATCAAATATTCTTTACTCTGG
>OW240921.1:58259046-58273897 GCA_933207985.1 Pelobates cultripes | reverse complement strand
CCTTGGGTTTTTACGTCCAAGAAGCATTATCTTGAACTTATCCACATTAAATGTCAGCTGCTACAACTCTGATCATTTTTCTTGTTTACCTAAATCATTTGCCATTTGGCTTATCCCTCCTGGAACATCAACCCTGTTACATATTTTAGTATCATCAGCAAAAAGATATACCTTACCCAGGGCCAGATTAAGAGCCCAGTGGGCCTGGTGCTGACAATTAGGACGGGCCTAATTACAGAATCATATCGACCAAAAACATTAAAACACTCCTAGGCGTCATGTATCTGATGGAGATGGTGCTGGAGAGAAAGAAAACAGCAGCTATAAGAACACACATACCCTAGGCTGATCTCTCTCTAATTTATGTTTTCATCTTTCAAGTAAATCCATAACCCCTAACAGCAGTGTCCAGTCAAGCAGGAAGTCAATGGGCACGGTAAAAGGGTGTGCCACTGACACAAATCACGTAACCTGCCAAAAGGGGCGAACATGCCCAAAAAGAGGACATGTCTGCCCAATGAATTAGAAGGCCAGCCTGGCATGAATGCATGTCAGGCTGCCTGCCAATTATGCAGCTGGCCAACTAAGGGCATACTATGCAGACAGCACCCTCAGCTTGGCATAAATGCATCTAATGATGCACTCACTCAACACTTTCTAAGTTCCCTAGCACTCGCTGGTCCACTTGTCTCCTTACCTTCTTACTAGCAGACAGAAGCTCCTGGTATATGGTCTGGGACAGAGAAAAGCTGTATGTAGTGAGTGTTGAAGAAAGGGAACATGCCATAGTGTTAGAGAGACCAAAGTCAGCATTACCTTAAAGGATCACTATAGGGTCAGGAACACAAACATTAATTCATGACCCTATAGTGTTAACACCACCCCTGGGCCCCTCATGCCTCCATAAATATAGCAAAATCTTACTATATTCAAGCCTGAAGCGGTAACTCTGAATGCTGTTAGGCTCATAAAAACAAGCAGTCTACTGACATCATTAGAAGTGGTGGCCTGATCCAATCACAGTGCTTCCCCATAGGAATAGCTGAGACTGACAAAGAGGCAGATCAGGGGCAGAGCCAGCATGATTCAAACACAGCCCTGGCCAATCAGCATCTCCTTATAGAGATGAATTGAATGAATGAATCTCTATGAGGAAAGTTCAGTGTCTGCATGCAGAGGGAGGAGATACTGAATGTTTGAATGCATTTTAGGCAGCCATGACCCAGGAAGGATCTCTAACAGCCATCTAAGCAGTGGCCAGTGAAGTTATCACTAGGCTGTAATGTAAAGACTAAATTTTCTCTGAAAAGACAGTGTTTATAGCAAAAAGCCTGACGGAAATGATTCTACTCACCAGAACAAATTCAATAAGCTGTAGTTGTTCTGGTGACTATAGTGTCCCTTTAACTATATTCATTGTCAGCCAGTCCACACAAGTTTTGTTCCCATACATCCCTCTTAAGTTTCCATACTTAAGTAAGAGTATGTGAAAAGTAGTTGGGGTTGCCACCTTTCTTGGAAAAACATACCGGCCTTACTAATTTGCATAATTAAATATGTATGGGTGACATCACATGATGTAAATCACAAGGAGTGACATAAGAGAAAATGCTGTAAAATCACAAAAAAACTACTTAGTTTGATTCTGCTGTATAGATGGATTCCTCCCAGTGCCCCCATGTCTCCCAGTGCCCTCATGACTCAGTGCCTCCATGTGTCGATTACTCCAGGTCTCAGTGTTCCTATATATCAGTGTCTCAGTGCCCCATGTCCCCCAGTGTCCCCTAGTGTCGTGTCCCCAGGTCTCCCAGTGATCCTATGTATCACAGTGTCTCAATGCCCCATGTCTCCCTTTGTCCCCATGTATCCCAGGGTCCCCATGTCACTAGGAAGATGGGGAGACATGGGGAGACCTTGGGACATGGAGACATCAGTGACACTGGGAGACTAGGGGACTCTGGCTGGGACACATTGGGACAATGGGAAAATAGGGGACACAGACACCAGGGACACAGACACTAGAGACACTGGCTGGGGGACATGGGGACATTGAGACATGGGGGCACTGGGAGATATGGGGACACTGAGACACCAGGGCCACAGACACTAGGGACACTAGCTTGGAGACATGGGGACATTGTGACACTTGAGGCACTGAGAGACATGGAGGCACTAGGAGACATGGGGACAGTGAGACACTGGCAGACTGGGGGCACTGGGAGACTAGGGGGCACTGAGACACCAGGGACACTGGCTGGGAGACATGGGGACACTGTGTCCCCATGTGTCTGTGTCATAATGTCTCCCAATGTCCCTTAGTGTCTCAGTGTATGTCTCCTTGCAGCCTTTCCCCCATCCCTTACTTCCCTGAGCTGTAGGCTGTCTCTGCAGGGTGGGAGTTGCTGTCTGGACTCTCTGCAGCTACACCCCTGCAGATCAGTGAGTATAGATAGGCAGGGTGGGATATGCTGGAACTTCCTATCCCTGCCTGTCTCCACATACAGCGACCCCTACTGGCCAGTGCTGGTATTGCGTAGTAATTTGTAGAATACGTTTGTATTGCCTGTATCACTGCAATTGTCACTAGCCAGGCAGCCTCAAATACTGTCTGTGCCAATAAAATAAAAGCCAGGTGGAATCCCTAAGAGTAGTGTGTGGAAAAAACAAAAGTGTAAAAAAAAAAAAAAAGTGGGCCTATTCCATGGGCCTGGAGCTGCAGCTCCATCAGCCCCTATGTTAATCCGCCCCTGACCTTACCATCAAGACCTTCTGCAATATCACTAATATTCCTGAGGTACCCCACTGGTGACAAGACCATGCTTTGAATATACTCCATTGATTACAATCCTCTGTTGCCTGTCACTCAGCCATTGCCTTACCCATTCAACAATGTTGGAATCCAAACTTAAAGAACTACTATAGGCACCCAGACCACTTCAGCTCAATGAATGCCAGGTCCCTCTAGTTTTAACCCTGCAGCTGAAAACATAGCAGCTTCAGAGAAACTGCTATGTTTACACTGAGGGATAATCCAGCCTCTTGTGGCTGTCTCACTGACAGCCACTGTAGGCCACTTCCTTGTTTCTCACTGTGAAAATTATAGTGAGAAGACGCTGATGTCCATATGAAAGCATTGAGTAATGCTTTTCCATGGGCGGTTTAAATGTACGCGCGACTCTTGCCGCGCATGAGGAGGAGAGTTCCCCAGTGCCGAGGGAGCCTGGCGCTGGAGAAAGGTAAGTGGCTGAAGGGGTTTTAACCACTTCAGCCCAGCGGTAGGGAGGCCATAAGGGTGGGTGGGACCTAAGGACTACATAGTGCTAGGAAAACTAGTTTGTTTTCCTGGCACTGTAGTGGTCCTTTAAAGATTGCAGTTTTATTTTTAATTTTTTTCAATTTGACAATTTGTATTGTTTTTGTCATTTTTGAGACATATGGAACTTTGGGGGTACAGAAAGAAAAAAGGGGGAAAAAATAAATAAATCATACATTCCACGATATACAGTTTGTTGATTGTCTAATACACATGTGATTCGCCACTCAGTGTCTGCTCTTCAAGGGAACATTATAGAGAATAGTTAGCTCTGTGCAGGTGATTTTAACCCTTCATCATACGGGTTACCAATGTGTCTCATTTACCTCATGCCTATGGTGTATCTGCCTGCTGTGACTCTCTAGCCCTGGGTTCCCCATTGTTCCTTTGTGGCCTGCTTCTTTTGTGTGCTTGAGTGTCTGTTGCAACGTCTGTTGGGTTTCCCTCGTGTGGCCCCCTATCTCAACCCCTGGTTCACTTCTTTGAAGCTGTTGCTCTCTTTCTCGCCTCACTGTGTGCCCTTGTCTGTGTATGCCCTCCTTCTCTCTCCCGCTTGACCTGTGTGTTTCAGTGGTCTTATGTGTTTATTTGCCATCATCTCGTACTTCCAGTTTGTGGAAATTTGCTTCGTTAGAGCTTCTCTTTGCTTCTCTGGCTAGGAGTGTTACTGCTGAAATCAGCAGGTGGAATATCAGGCATTCGTCTGTTTTGGTCAGTGTATGTGGTATCATGAATAATATGCTCTGTTCTTTGGTCAATGGCCATGGTCTATCTAGTAGGTCTGTTGCTATGTCCCTCACCATTTTCCAGTAGGTCTTGAGCTGTGCACAGGACCACCACACGTGTTCCATGGTCCCCCCGACCTCCCCGCATCTCCAGCACACATTAGGGTGATTCGGCTATATCCTGGCCAGTTTCTCTGGCACCATGTACCACCTATATTGCAGCTTCCTAATCATTTTGTGGTGTGTCGTGCATCGTGTATTACCTTTGTGTATTGTGAATGCCCTGCGCAATTGGTCTTTGTCTATGACATACCCCAGTTCTTTGTGCCATGCTGATTGGAATACCATGTCTGCTTCTGTCTTATTGTCTATGAGTGCGTTGTATATGGTTGAGTGTTTTTCTGGGGGGCTTGTTTGATAGGCATAGTTGTTCTATTGTTTGCTCTTGTAGTGCTGACCTACTTTGTAGATTTACTCCTGTAAGCAGTGATTTTAGTTGCATGTGTTGGAACATAGCTCTGGTGGGGATGTCATACCGAGTTTGTAATTCCGGGAAAGGCATCAGCTTATTTGCCTGATATAGATGTTTGATCTTGGTGCACCCCGCTGCCCACTTTTTGGAGTCAAATGTCAGGATCACCATTGCTAGGCATGATATTGGGGCATCTCCATCTATGTCTTCGCCTTCCCCTTCTTTCGTTTGGAGGTCATCCCAGGTTCTGAGTGTCTGTTGTGTGGTCTGTAGGGGCTTCATGGTTCGGGGACGGAGCTGCTGTGGGATACAAAATAATTCCCCAAGTGTTGGACTGTTTATCCAGTGGGCCTCTATCTGGGTCCATTGTGGTAACTCTCCCCCTGTTGTTGCCCCTTTGATTGTTGCTAATTGGGCTCTTTGTAGTTTGTCTGTGTAGCGGAGATGCAATATTCCCCAGGTTATCTCCGCTTATAATCCAAGTGAGGCTCAGGAACAAGTAAATAATAAATCCATAGGCAAAGTTTCCAGCAGGTAAAACAACAGCAATATCCCCACAGCAATCCCAATAACTGGACGACACACAGTTTCAGGAGCAGAACTGAAAGCTTTTAATCCACAGTCTCCTTATAAAGCATGCTCCCATGCAAGGGAGGGATTTACAGTAATTATCGCAGTAGCCAATCCTGTCCTGGTAACCTCCCACACATCTCCTCCCCTCAACCAGCATCATAATCCCCTTATCCAGTACAGTAATTCCCCCCGTTTCTGGATGTACCCCTAAACATAGGGGTACCTCTTTAAATCCTACATCCCCGGATACCCCTGATCTGGGGGAACAACATATCCAAAAATTAACCAGATCAGACCAGGGGTTCGGGAAATGTATGGAGGGAATAAAATGACCGACCGCACGAACTGAGATAGCCGAATACGGTTCCATACAATGGGCCCTGCGGTCGGTCCTGGCATAAGGGAACAAAATACATGAAAGCCTCTAGCTATAGATGCTAGGGAGGGTTCGCCTGAATCCCCTCGTTCGGTATTTTCTATCTACCGAACGAGGGGCCGTTCGGTAGTTTGGAACCGAACGGACCAGGTTTGTGGAGGTCTCAGCGGTGTTCGCCTACTCGAGTGTCCGATTTTAGTTCCAGACACTCGACGGCAAAACACCGCTGTTCGGGAGTTTTAAAATGGCCGCCGCCACGTGTTCGTTTGTCGAATGGCGGCCACCCCCGAGAACAAAGGACGGCTACTTCCTAGTCAATTACCCGTTCGCAACAATGTTGCAACGGGTAATTGAGGACACACTTTACACAGGGGAGGTCTGGTTGTTCGGTATTTTCATTCGAATAAACTAAGGGAATGAAACTACCGAACAATCAGAAGAATACAAGGCTTTTAAAACACATAGAAAACTAGCAGATCACACGAATGCAATTATTTCAAAGACATTTGCAGGACAGCCCAGTGCCATCCGCTACACTGCTCCCCCTTGCCCACAAGCCGGCATACACAGTCTGATCCAACACGGATCGGCTTGGGGATGTCCGGGGACTCACGGATCATTTTTCCAGGTCAGTTTGTCTCGACAACCCGTCGGCATTCCCATTCTGTTTACCCGGGCGGTACTGAATATTAAAGTCAAAAGGCTGCAGCGCCAAACTCCAGCGCAGCAGCCTGGCATTGTCCCCAGCCACCCGGATTAGCCATACCAGCGGGTTGTGATCCGTGAGTAGTGAAAAGGGCTGTCCATATAGATGTCCATATATAACGGCTGCAGTTTCTTTAAGGCCCACACCACAGCCAGGCATTCCTTCTCGATGGCGGCGTAGCTCACTTCTCGGGGTAACAGCTTGCGACTGATGTAAGCCACGGGGTGTTCTCCGCCATCGGCTCCGACTTGGCTCAGTACTGCTCCCAATCCAAACATAGAAGCGTCTGTGTGAACAAGAAAACGTTTAGTTGGATTGGGAGCTGCCAAGACAGGAGCATTTATCAGTGCATTTTTCAGATGCTGGAATGCCTGCTCACACTCCGGGGTCCAGGTCACCTGGCGGGGCAAATTCTTCCGGGTAAGGTCAGTGAGGGGTTTGGCGAGGGCACTATAGTTAGGGACAAACTTTCTGTAATACCCAGCGGTCCTTAGAAAGGCTAACACCTGGGTTTTAGTCCTAGGGGTGGGCCACTGGGCCACGGCTTCTACTTTGGCTGGTTCGGGCTTCTGTTTGCCGCACCCCACTCTATGTCCGAGGTACTGCACCTTGGCCATCCCTATGCTGCACTTGGCCGGTTTCAATGTCAAACCAGCTTCCTTAATCCTGTCTAGTACCGCTCCTATATGGGCCAAGTGCTCCTGCCACGTATTGCTAAAAATGGCAATATCGTCCAGGTATGCACAGGTTTAGTCTTGGAACCCATCCAGGAGTCGGTCTACCATCCTCTGGAAAGTAGCTGGGGCGTTTTTCATCCCAAATGGCATGACCTTAAACTGGTACAAGCCAAATGGGGTGACAAAGGCCGACTTCGGGATGGCCTCTGGGGCCAGGGGGATTTGCCAATACCCCTTACATAAGTCGATGGTAGTGAGGTATTGACCCCTGGCCATTCTATCCAGTAGCAAATCTATCCGTGGCATAGGGTATGCATCGGGCACAGTTTTCTCGTTTAATCTCCGGTAGTCTACGCAGAAGCGGGTCGTACCGTCCCGCTTCGGTACGAGCACTACCGGAGAAGCCCAGGGACTATCTGAGGGCTCAATCACCCCCAGTTGGAGCATCTCATCGATCTCATGTTTTCCCTTACCGCTTCTGGGATGCGTTAGGGGGTCTGGCGCATCGGTAGTTGCCCTGGGGTCTCTACCCGGTGAGTGGCCAGAGGGGTGTACCCAGGTACATTAGAGAACGTGTCTCGTTTCTCCTCCAACAGCTGCTGTACCTCGATGCGCTCCTGTGGGCTCAGCCGGTCTCCCAGTGTGACTTCCCCTAAATCCCCAGACAACTGCCCATCTTCCAGCAGATCTGGGAGTGGTAAGCTGTCAAACTCATCAGAATTGGGCGCACATATGGCGGTTACCTCCTCGGAGCGCTCTTGGTAGGGCTTCATCATGTTCACATGGAGCATGCGTCGCCCTCCCGTCCCTGTACAGGGGCCAATTATATAGGTGGTGTCACATCTCTGTTCCACCACCCTATAAGGTCCCTGCCAGGCGGCCTGTAGCTTGTCATGTCGGACAGGCTTTAAAATTAGCACTTTCTGCCCGACCTGAAAGCTACGGTCCCTGGCTCCCCGGTCATACCATGTGCGCTGGCGGGTCTGTGCCGCCTGAAGGTTTTCCCTTACCGTCCTAGTTAAGGCTTCCAGGCGGTCTCGGAGGGCCAACACATATGGTATGATGGGGGTGCCATCTGCGCTCCGGTCTCCCTCCCAATGCTCTCTTATAAGATCTAAGGGGCCTCTGACCCTCCTCCCAAACAGCAGTTCAAACGGGGAGAACCCCGTGGATTCCTGCGGCACCTCCCGGTAAGCGAATAGGAGATGCGGCAGGAACCGCTCCCAGTCCTTGTGGGTCTCTGCGAAGGTTCGGAGCATTTGTTTCAATGTGCCATTGAACCGTTCGCAGAGCCCATTAGTCTGGGGGTGGTAAGGGGCACTGATAATAGGCTTAATGCCACAGATCCTCCAGAGGTGTTGGGTGAATTCTGCGGTAAATTGGGTACCCTGATCCGAGATAATCTCCCTGGGTAATCCCAACCGGGAGAATATCTGCATGAGGGCATCCGCGACCGTTTCAGCATGAATGTTGGTCAGAGCCACTGCCTCTGGATATCTGGTAGCATAGTCTACTACCGTTAAAATGTACCTTTTGCCTGACGGGCTAGCTTTCTTGAGGGGACCTATCAAGTCTACCGCTATTCGGCTAAAAGGTTCCTCAATTATTGGCAAGGGGTGTAGTTTCGCCTTCCTCCGGTCTCCCCTTTTCCCTACCCTCTGGCAGGTATCGCAGGTGGTGCAATACCTGCGCACTTCCTGGCTGATCCCTGGCCAGAAGAAACTTTGGGTCAGTCGGTACCTAGTGCGGCTGACCCCTAGATGTCCGGATAGCGGGATATCGTGCGCTATCCGGAGTAGCTCTGCTCGGTACCGCTGCGGCACCACTAGCTGCCTCATCACTATTGGGTCTGACCCCTCAATCTGCTTGTCTGTCTCCCTGTACAAAAGCTGCTTGTCCCAGACAAATCTCTCCCCCTCTCCCCCAGGAGGGTCTGCTGTCACCTTGTCCCTGTATACCTGCAAGGTGGGGTCAGTCACTACCTCCGCTGCAAATTCGTTAGGAGGGGCCCAGGGGACACAGTCAAGGGAAGGGGAAGGGTCTCTTACCTGAACCTCCGGAAGTGTGTTGTAGTCCTGGGTGCGGGCCTGTTGACGGGTGACCACAGGGTGAGCTTCTCCTGTGGTGAACGTCTGGGGCTCAAAAGCAGACGTGAGCCTCCCCAGATCGTTCCCCAACAATACCTCCGCCGGTAACTGTGGCATCAACCCCACCTCCACATGTTCTGCCCCCGCTCCCCAATGTAAATGTACCCTTGCTGTAGGTAGCCGGTACACTGCTCCCCCGGCTACCCTGACGGCCACAGTTTTACTCAGTCTCGCTTGATCCGACACCAGGTGACTTTTTACCAAGGTGATAGTAGCCCCCGAATCACGTAGTCCCTGTACCGCTTTACCCTCCAGGTATACGGTCTGCCTGTGATGCTGTCTGTTATCAGCATTGGCCTGGACTGGATCCGCCTCGTGCAGTACTTCCCACTGTTCCACGGTTGTTATGGGAAGGGCTGACCCATATGGTGTGGCCACTATATCTTGGTAGTGATGGGCGGCGGCTGCTCTAGGTGGTGGTGGTGGGCCGGGGCGAATCCAGGTAGAACGATCCCTCAGCTGGGGACATTCCCTTTTATAATGTCCCCACTTCTGGCAGTGATGACAGGGGCCAGAAGCGGGCTGGCGAAAACGTGGCTGTGCAGCGGGTGGTGGTGGTGGTGGCAGTTGCCTCGGTGGAGCTGGGTTGTAGCTGTTTCCCCCAAATGTTTTAAAAATGGTTTTTGGGGCTGCAGGTTTCTGCTGCCTGCGTGCATCCAAGTACTCATCTGCCTTCCTGGCAGCTTCGGTGAGGGAGGTAGGGTTTCTGTCCCTCACCCATTCCTGGACATCGCCGGTTACCCCCTCATAAAATTGCTCCAACAACACCATTTGTAACAAGTCCTCCATGGACCGAGCCTTATTGGACTGTACCCACCCCAGAGCAGCCCGATGCAACTTGCAAGCCCATTCCACATGAGAGTCCTTATCATTTCTCTTTAGGTCTCTAAACCGCCGCCAATATGCCTCTGGTGTGATTGCATATCGGGCCAGGATCACTTCTTTTACTCTGCGGTAATTCCGAATTTCCTCATCAGGTACAGTTCTATAGGCTTCAGCAGCCTTCCCTGTGAGCTTCCCTGCTAAAATAGGCACCCACTCGTCTGGGCTAATACTATGCAATGCACACAGCCTTTCAAAGTCTTGGAGAAAAGCACCTATATCTTCCTCTGCTTCTATATACGTATTAAAGGCTTGGTAAGGAATTTTTGTCTTACCCTGTGTGATGGTAGCTGTGGTAGCATTCCTCTCCAGCTGCTGTAGTGGCCTTTGACGCAGTATACACTCCTGTACCTCTGTCATTGTCCTGGATATAATATCCGTTGTTGGATTCTCTTCATAAAAGGACAGCCTGAACTGCACTTCTCTCCGGAACTCTTCTTTTTCAGCTCCATCTGCTGCACTCTGCTGCTCAGGGATTACCCTGTCCTCCTGCTGGTATTCAGCCATCACTTCTGCAATGAGGATTGCTTTCTTTTTGTTGCTTGCTGCAATACCTTTCGCTTCCAGGAGATCTTTTAGCGTGGATCTTTTAAGCTTGGCATAATCACTCTCCATCCGTATTCCATTAGTACTTGTTCCCTTGTGAGTCTGGATCCCAGCGCTGCCAACCAATGTAGCGGAGATGCAATACTCCCCAGGTTATCTCCGCTTATAATCCAAGTGAAGCTCAGGAACAAGTAAATAATAAATCCATAGGCAAAGTTTCCAGCAGGTAAAACAACAGCAATATCCCCACAGCAATCCCAATAACTGGACGACACACAGTTTCAGGAGCAGAACTGAAAGCTTTTAATCCACAGTCTCCTTATAAAGCATGCTCCCATGCAAGGGAGGGATTTACAGTAATTATCGCAGTAGCCAATCCTGTCCTGGTAACCTCCCACACATCTCCTCCCCTCAGCCAGCATCATAATCCCCTTATCCAGTACAGTAATTCCCCCCGTTTCTGGATGTACCCCTAAACGTAGGGGTACCTCTTTAAATCCTACATCCCCGGATACCCCTGATCTGGGGGAACAACATATCCAAAAATTAACCAGATCAGACCAGGGGTTCGGGAAATGTATGGAGGAAATAAAGTAACCGACCGCACTAACTGAGATAGCCGAATACGGTTCCATACGAATGGGCCCTGCGGTCGGTCCTGGCATAAGGGAACAAAATACATGAAAGCCTCTAGCTATAGATGCTAGGGAGGGTTCGCCTGAATCCCCTCGTTCGGTATTTTCTATCTACCGAACGAGGGGCCGTTCGGGAGTTTGGAACCGAACGGACCAGGTTTGTGGAGGTCTCAGCGGTGTTTGCCTACTCGAGTGTCCGATTTTAGTTCCAGACACTCGACGGCAAAACACCGCTGTTCGGGAGTTTTAAAATGGCCACGTGTTCGTTTGTCGAATGGCGGCCACCCCCGAGAACAAAGGACGGCTACTTCCTAGTCAATTACCCGTTCGCAACAATGTTGCAACGGGTAATTGAGGACACACTTTACACAGGGGAGGTCTGGTTGTTCGGTATTTTCATTCGAATAAACTAAGGGAATGAAACTACCGAACAATCAGAAGAATACAAGGCTTTTAAAACACATAGAAAACTAGCAGATCATACGAATGCAATTATTTCAAAGACATTTGCAGGACAGCCCAGTGCCATCCGCTACAGTCTGTATATTTGGTAGTCCCAGTCCCCCTTTTGTGATTGGTCTTTGCAAGAGCATGGTGGCTACTCTTGGCCGTTGATTGGCCCATACATAGCGGACTAGTAATTTTTGGAAGGAGGCTAAGTATGTGTTTGGGAGCGTAATAGGAAGGGTGCACAGTAGATACTGGAATTTTGGGAACAGCATCATCTTGATTGCTGCCACCCTTCCCACCCAGACTAGGTATTTCCCCTCCCAATACTCTAGCGTGGCAGACGTTTCTTTCTTTAGTCTGTTGTCTAGGAGCTGTTCTGTGTGAGGTGGGATGCGTATTCCTATGTATGTCAAGTGGTCTTTCCGCCAGTCAAAGGGGAAGGCGTCTTTAAGTCTGATGATTGTTTCCCCCGGTATTCCCAACCCCATAGCTTGTGTCTTTGTGATGTTTAGTTTGTAGTAGGAGTGTTGTCCGTATTCTGTGATTGTGGTCATCAGGTTAGGAAGTGATATGTGCGGTTGTGTCAGGGTTATAAGGATGGGGTCTGCGAATAGGCTTGCCTTGTATTCCCTATCGTCACCCCATGTATTGAGGAGTGTTCTCTAATGGCTGCCGCCAATGGTTCCAAGGCCATGACATATAGTAACGGCGATAGGGGGCACCCCTGGCGGGAGCCATTTGAGATGGTAAAGGGGTCCAAAACAAATCCCGCGTTTATGACTCGTGCTGTTGGTGCGTTGTATAAGGCCCTAACCGCTGAGAGGAAACCCCACGGTGTCCCAAACTTTAGGGGGACCTTCTCAAGAAATTCCCATCCCAGCCGGTCAAAGGCCTTTTCGGCGTCCAATGACACCATTACACCTCCCACCTTCATGCAATGGATACTGTGGATGATATTTAACACCTTCCTGGAATTGTCTCCCCCCTGCCTGTTTTTTATAAACCCCACTTGATCTGTGTGTGTGATGTGGGGGAGCATGCTACCAAGGCGTAGTGCGTAAATTTTTCCGTAAAGTTTGGCGTCTGTGTTTAACAGGGATATGGGGCGGAAATTTTGCGGGCATGTGGGTGTCTTGCCTGGTTTTGGGAGTGTTATAATATGGGCCAGTAGGGCTTCGTTGGGCAATCGTTGTCTGGTGGCTTCGTTGAATGCATTAGTCAGGTGTGGTGTTAGGATATTAGCCAACTGCTTGTAGTAGCAGTTTGCAAAGCCACCCGGGCCCGGTGCTTTACCGGTTGGTAGGAGTTTTATAGCCGCTGCTACTTCTGTGTCTGTGATGGTGGCTGTGAGTTTCTGTTGTTGTTGTGGTGTGAACGTGGGTAGGGGAATCGCGTCCAATATGTCTGTATGTCTTGGGGATGCGGTTGCGGTGTTTGTGCGTCACTCACCAGGTTGTAAAGTGAGGTGTAGTATTGAGCAAAGACGTTGCTTATGTCTTTGGGTGCTGTTACTTTGTGCCCCTCAGTCGAGGTTAGTTAGGCTATTTTTTGTTGCGCTTGTTTTGTTTTTAGGTGTTGCGCCACTAGTTTACCTGCCCTGTTTCCCTGGGAGTAGTGTGTTGCTTTTAGTCTATGTAGGTATTGGTCCGTTTTTTCCAGACCATAATACGCCTCTTTAGATCTTGGGATGGGGATTGTTGATTTTGGGAGTTCGGGTTTTATAGCTCCCTCTGCCATTCATGCATTTGATTTTGGCTTTGCCGTTTTAGGAACGATGCCTGTTTTATCAGTAGCCCCATGATTACTGATTTGTGTGCTTGCCAGATTGTGTTGTGTGAGGTATCTCCTGTTTTGTTCTCCATGAAGTAGTGGTTAAGTTCTGTTTCTATATCTTTCGTGAAGGCTTTGTTTGTGAGGAGGGAGGTATTCAGTCTCCATGGGCTTCTGTGTGTGGAATCATATATGTCTGTCAATGTCGCTACTACTGGGGCGTGGTCTGACCAACAGATTTGTTCTATTGAACATTCTTTAACCTGCGCCAGATGTTGGTCTGTTATTAGTATACCGTCAATTCGCGAGTAGGTATTGTGCACTGTGGACAGGAAGGTGTAACCCCTCTCTCCTACGTGCAAAGCTCGCCACACATCATAGTAGTGGTGGTTGTGGAGTAGCTTTTGCATTGCTCTTCCCTGTCTCTTGAGCGGTCTCATTCTGTTGGCCGTGGTGTCTACTATTGGATCTAGCACATGGTTTAGGTCGCCACATATCCCTTGTTGCATGGTGGATAATTTCTTAAGTACCCTGTGGAGAAAGTTTCTTTGTTCCCTGTTGGGGGCATAGATATTTGTGATAGTGTACATAACGTCATTGAAGGTCCCCACTACTATGACATACCGTCCCTCTTTGTCTACCTCCACCTGCGTGAGGGTAAATGCCACATCTTTACTGATGAGTATGGAGGTGCTCGAGATTTGCTGGAGTGTGTGACGTGGTATTGGTGGGGGTAATCCTCTAGAAATATGGGTGAATATGCTTTGGTTTTAAGGTGTGTTTCTTGAAGACACACCACTTCAGGGTGTAACTGTTTTATGTCTTTGCAAAGCAGGCTCCGCTTTGCTGGGTGGTTAAGGCCCTTAGTGGTATGGGAGTATATTTTCATTTGGGGGTCATATCCTTGGTTTTTAAGTGGTTGTAGTGTTGTTGTGTCTACCAGTGGGAGAGCCACCCTTCCCAGCATGTTCTAACCGGATGGCAGCTCCCTTGTTTGTGCCATGTGTGGGCTGTAGCCCCCTATGTGTGTGGGTTCACCAAGTGTTGTGGTAATATGGAGAATTTCTTGTGTGTGATATAAACAAGTTGGAACACGGAAAATAAACATTTTAACTAAAACAATAGTAACTAAACAATGTTGCCTTGCACCCTTCATAGGCGCTTCGGGGTAGGAAGCGTCGTGCTTCCATGCCTGTCCGTAGTGGTCAATTGGCCTGAATGTGTAATGTTCATTCGCTGTTCACCCCTCCTTTCACAATGTCTATACTGTGTTTGACCGTGTGGCTAGGGTTTTTTGGTTGGGTGCCCCTGGGGTCCTTGAGTTAATCTGGGTCGGTGCTGAAGTATCTTAAGGTCAGTTCTATAGCTTGGCCGACCTGGTCCCCCATTTGGGGCGCCCCCCCCATTGTAGTATTGGTCCCAGTGTCTGCGTGGTACTTGCCACAGTTTTGTTGTTTTGCTGTGCTACTTATCTGTTCCTTGCAGCTTTCTTCCACTCGATATTTAGTTCAGCGGGTCTTGCCACTTTGGGTTGCATCTGAGGTGTTGGCAGGCCCCAGTCTCTTAGGGCTTGTATACG
>OW240921.1:58218228-58238728 GCA_933207985.1 Pelobates cultripes | reverse complement strand
TCGACTGTCCGTTCCACGGGTGCCGGTTTTGTTGGACCGGAGAGCATTTCGCCAATGTCTCTCCCCATTTGTGGGCCTGCCGGTGTTTTTGGTTTCGTGCGGCCCATCGGTGTTGCGGACGGCTCACCTTCGGGTGGAGGTGAGTGCCAGGCCCAATTGGCAAAGGCCTCTGCATATTCCGAGGCCTGCCTCTGGTCGTGAGGCCTTGGCGTCTTCCTGGTCTTGCGGGCCGATTTGGCCTTCGAGTCGTAGGTGAAGGGCATGGGTGTGTTCCTCTTGAGCTCATGCACTTTGTTTCCACTCCACCATGGTTCGATTGGTTGAGAGTCTATTGATATTTATCTGATTAATTTGTTTTGGTCCTGGAGCTCTGTAAAATGGCGTCCCCCTTTTATTAATTTTGTAGCCCGCTTCTGCACTTTTTCTAGTGCCGTAATATCATTCTTTAGAACAGGTGCCTAAAATTGCACAGCATATTCAAGATGTGGTCTTACCACTGATTTATAAAGAGGCAAAATTATATTCTCATCCTGAGAATTAATACCCTTTTTCATGCATGACAATACCTTACTGGCCTTAGCCACTGCTGATTGACATTGCACATTGTTGCATAGTATGTTGTCTATAACAATTCACAAGTCCTTCTCGTGTGTTGTTATCCCTAATTCGCTTCCATTAAGGATATACGTTGCTTGTGCATTCTTTACCCTGAAGTGCATTTTTCTACATTAAATTTAATCTGCCATTTGAGTGCCCAGTCCCCCAACCTAAATCCCTCTGCAGCAAAGTAATATCCTGCTCACATTGTATTACTTTATAGAGTTTTGTGTCATCTGCAAACACTGAAACATGACTTTCAATGCTTTTTTCAAGATAATTTATTAACATGTTAAATAGAAGGGGTCCCAGAACAGAACCCTAAGGGACACCACTTGTCACCTCTGTCCATCTTGAAAATTTATCATTAATGACAACTCTTTGTACTCTATTTTTAACCCCTTAGGGACTGAGCCAAATGTACACGTTGTGATTAAAACAAAATGTAAACAAAAACTTGAATTGTTCAGGCGTAATTTGCCTCTTTCATATTATGTGCACCCACACTTTATATTATATATCTCTTTATTCAGGAGAAACAGGGTTGTCATTTAACATCAAATATTTAGGTATGAAACATAATTTAATATGAGTAAAATATAAAAAATAGGAGAAAATAAGAATTTAAAAAGAAAAATGTTTAGTTCTACGTGACATTCTAACTGTGAATGTCATAATATTGTTTGCTTTTACTGCCATAAAATACACATATTTTATATGAAGGTTCACATTATTTGAAAGCAGCCTCTATTAAGTAGACTCTTTCAAGTAGGAGTTAGAAAACCAGGAGTTACTTGGAGTGGTTTGTATACTGTGGAGAGTGGTTTGTATACTGTGGAGAGTGGTTTGTATTTTATTTTTGTTTAATCTTTAAAATTGGTAAGGTTTAAAAAATAAAAGTGTTTGTTTTTTAAATTTTTTTTTTTTTCTGTGTTCTGGTTTCCCCCCCTTTTTTTGTGCTGCTGCTTGATTGATTTGGGGAGTGTTCATTAATTGCACCTGTGTGGGATTTGTATCCCCATAAAGGCACACCCCTAACTCACTGAGCTTGCTCACATTATTTGAAAGCAGCCTCTATTAAGTAGACTCTTTCAAGTAGGAGTTAGAAAACCAGGAGTTGAAACTAACAAGGGGTTTAAACTAACAAGGTAATTGTTTTTATTTTCTGTTTCAAGGGGAAATGAGTGTTAGCAAGATTGCTGGTTTGACTCAATGCACATCTTGTTGCATGTATGGATGCCTGGATGTACCCGTCCAGGGTCCATACCTCTGTGATGGTTGTGTGCGAGTGGCTTCTCTGGAAGCTCAGATTGGAGATCTCGAGAAGCAAATCGCAACTTTGAGGGAGATTGACAATCTTGAGAGGAGTCTACTGCTCACTGAGCAGAGTTTAGTGGGGACAGGTAGTGGAGATGGAGGAGATAAGACAGATGGGGAACAGGCATGTAGCTGGGTGACAGTGGGGCGAGGAAGCAGGAGGGGAGGGAAGAGGAAAGGGCTAGCTAGTCCTGATAGCATCAGCTCAGGAGTAGCTGTATTAGAGGAAGCTGTTACTTCTAACAGCCGAGCTAACAGCCCCCCTAGTACGGGTGGGGATCAAAATGTAAGGAAGGCAAGACAGGTTGTGGTGTTAGGGGACTCTATCATTAGGAGAGCAGATAGGGCAATTTGCCGCTCTGATCGGCTCAACCGGACAGTTTGCTGTCTCCCGGGTGCTCGGGTCCGGCATGTTGCAGACAGTGTGGATGGATTATTGGGAGGGGCTGGGGATGACCCAGCGGTCATGGTCCATGTTGGTACCAATGACAAAGTAAGAGGAAGATGGAAGGTCCTAAAGAATGATTTCAGGGAATTAGGTAGGAAACTTAAGAAAAGGACCTCCAAGGTGGTATTCTCTGAGATATTACCTGTGCCACGCGCTACAGTGGAAAGGCAGCGGGAGATTAGAGAGGTCAATGCGTGGCTTAAGTCTTGGTGCAGGAAGGAGGGTTTTGGGGTTTTAGAGCACTGGGCCGACTTTGCGATTGGGTACAACCTTTATAGTGGTGATGGATTGCACCTAAACGGGAGAGGGTCTGCAGTGCTGGGGGATAGGATGGCTAGAAGGTTGGAGGAGATTTTAAACCAGTAGTAGGGGGGGAGGGTCATAGCAATCTACAAAATGGAGATAGGACAGAAAGGAGATGGGCTTTAGCACAGTATAAGGGGGGTGGAAACGGGGGGAGGGGCAAGCTCAGAACAGAGAAGCTGTGTAATGGTGAAAATTCACAAAATATACAAGTGATGCATAATATTAAATGTATGCTTACTAATGCAAGGAGCCTAAATAACAAAATGGGGGAACTAGAGGCATTAGCATACACTAAACAATATGATATAATAGGCATAACTGAAACATGGTGGGATGAGACACATGACTGGGCAGCTAACTTAAATGGGTACATGTTATTTAGGAAGGATAGGAAAAACAAGAAGGGTGGTGGGGTATGTTTGTATGTCAAACATGATTTAAAGCCAAATGTTAAGCAAATGGAATGCGAGGAGGATAATGTGGAAGCTTTATGGGTAAATATCTGCTTGGGGAAAAGAAGGGAAACCAACTATTGGTTGGGATATGTTATAAACCACCTAATGTTAATATTGGCGAGGAACAACAGCTGTTTGAGCAAATTGAGAAAGCTGCAAATCTGGGTAACACTTTAATTATTGGAGATTTTAATTACCCGGATATAAATTGGGACAGAGGGACTAGTGCCTCAGCAAAGGGAATTAGGTTTTTAAACTTGTTAAATGACACCTTCATGTCACAACTTGTACAAGCACCAACTAGAATGGATGCTTGTCTGGACCTGGTTTTAACAAACAACGTTGATCTTTTGACCAACATTCAAGTAGGTGAGCACTTGGGAAATAGTGATCACAATATAGTGTCCTTTGAAATAAACTCAAAAAAACAAAAGCACATGGGGAATACTAAAACATATAATTTTAAAAAGGCCAATTTCAATAAGTTAAGGAAAGCTTTACAATATATTGACTGGCATAAACTCTTTAGTGAAAAGAACACTGAGGATAAATGGATCATCTTCCAACAAATATTAAAAAGGTACATTTCTCAGTATGTACCGTTGGGAAATAAATATAAAAGAAACAAATTAAAACCAATGTGGCTTAGTAGAGAAGTAAAACAAGAGATTACAACTAAGAAAAGGGCATTTAAAGCATTTAAATCGGACAAATCAGATGCATCTTATAAAAGATATAAGGATACAAATAATGCGTGCAAAAAGGCAATTAGACTTGCTAAACTTCAAAATGAAATAATGATAGCTGAAGAGAGCAAAACCAACCCCAAAGCATTTTTTTAAGTACATAAATTCTAAAAACAAAACAAAATGAAAGTGTAGGTACACTAAAAACTGAAACGGGGGTATTAGTTAATGAAGACCAGGAAAAGGCAGGAATTTTAAATAACTATTTCTCCTCCGTATATATTAAGGAAGAACCCATGGCAATAGATGTGCAAATGATTGCTACTAAAAACTTGCAGAATAATTGTAATTGGTTAACTCAAGACAAGGTGATGCAGCAACTAAAGAAAGTTAATATAAACAAAGCTCCAGGGCCTGACGGTATCCATCCACGTGTACTTAAGGAACTAAGTGCAGAAATAAGTGAACCTCTGTTTTTAATCTTTCAAGATTCTTTTCTTTCAGGAAGTGTTCCGGAGGATTGGAGGAAGGCAGATGTGGTTCCCATATTCAAAAAGGGTTCAAAATCCTTGCCTGGAAATTATAGACCTGTGAGCTTAACTTCTGTGGCTGGTAAAATATTTGAAAGGTTATTAAGGGATAATATTCAAGAATTCCTTGAGAAAAACATGGTTATCAGCAAAAATCAGCATGGTTTTATGAAGCACAGGTCATGTCAAACTAACTTGATTGCGTTCTACGAAGAAGTAAGTAGAAGTATAGATCAGAGTGTTGCCGTGGATGTGATCTATTTGGATTTTGCCAAGGCATTTGATACAGTTCCACACAATAGATTAGTGTTCAAACTCAAGGAAATCGGTCTAGATGAAAATGCTTGTTCTTGGGTAGAACATTGGCTTAAAAACAGAGTACAAAGAGTTGTCATTAATGGTAAATTTTCAAGCTGGACAGAGGTGGCAAGTGGTGTCCCTCAGGGGTCTGTTCTGGGACCCCTTCTATTTAACATGTTTATAAATGATCTTGAAGACAGCATTGAAAGTCATGTTTCAGTGTTTGCAGATGACACAAAACTTTGTAAAACAATACAATGTGAGCAAGATATTACTTTGCTGCAGAGGGATTTAGATAGACTGGGGGACTGGGCACTCAAATGGCAGATGAAATTTAATGTTGAAAAATGCAAAGTTATGCACTTCGGCGTAAAGAATACACAAGCAACGTATACCCTTAATGGAAGCGAATTAGGGATAACAACACATGAAAAGGACTTGGGAATTGTTATAGACAACAAACTATGCAACAATGTGCAATGTCAATCAGCAGTGGCCAAGGCCAGTAAGGTATTGTCATGCATGAAAAAGGGCATTCATTCTCGGGACAAGAATATCATTTTGCCTCTTTATAAATCACTGGTAAGACCCCATATTGAATATGTTGTGCAATTTTGGGCACCTGTTCTAAAGAAGGATATTATGGCACTAGAAAAAGTGCAGAGGCGGGCTACAAAACTAATAAAAGGAATGGAACATATCGGCTATGAAGAAAGGTTAACAAATTTAAACCTATTTAGTTTAGAAAAACGTCGCCTGAGAGGGGATATGATAACATTATACAAATATATTCGGGGCCAATACAAACCATTGTGTGGAAATCTATTCACAAACCGGACTTTACATAGGACACGAGGCCATGCGTTTAGACTGGAAGAAAGAAGATTTCGTCTAAGGCAAAGGAAAGGTTTTTTTACTGTAAGAAAAATCAGGATGTGGAATTCTCTGCCTGAAGAAGTGGTTTTATCAGAGTCCATACAGATGTTCAAACAGCTACTAGATGCATACTTGCAAGAACAGAATATTCAAGGATATAATCTTTCAATGTAGGGTAATAACTGCTTGATCCAAGGATAAATCTGACTGCCATTCTGGGGTCAAGAAGGAATTTTTTTCCTAGCTTGTTGCAAAATTGTGCTTCAAACTGGGTTTTTTTGCCTTCTTTTGGATCAACAGCAAAAAACAAATGTGAGGTAGGCTGAACTTGATGGACGCAAGTCTCTTTTCAGCTATGTAACTATGTAACTATGTAACATTTGTTTTTACTGTTGTTTTGAAAGTAAAAAACTTTTTAAAATCCATCTGGTTTTGTATCCGTGGTGTGGGAGAAAATACCTGATTACCAAACATCATTGGAGATAGCCAGAATAAGGTTGATTCAGAGATCCACCTGATATAAGTATAATACTGGTTTATTTTATTCATTGCACCTCCCTATTTCTTTTCTTTGTTTTTATTAATGATATATGCTTAAAGTGCTGTTTGGTGATTCTTTGGCACTTGGGAGTCGTTGCACCGCTTGACCTTTAGATATAGCGCCAATCCACCTATATATTTCCCTGGTTTTCCAGGAAATCTATTCTGTTTTTCTAGTATGTAACATTTGTATTCAGCAATCTCTCACGTGTAAAACTATCCCTATGTACAAGTTTTATGGTGTTGTGGGAAGTTACATGGTCAAATATAGCACATTACAGTTTTCAGTTTTTTCACATTGAAATTCGCCAGATTGATTACGTTGCCTTTGAGACCGTATGGTAGCCCAGGAATGAGAATTACCCCCATGATGGCATACCATTTGCAAAAGTAGACAACCCAAGGTATTACAAATGGGGTATGTCCAGTCTTTTTTAGTAGCCGCTTGGTCACAAACACTGGCCAAATTTAGTGTTAAGAAAACAAAAGGTAGGTTAGCGCTAATAATACAGTAGATAGGCAGCGGCCTGACAGAGGGTAACCCTCTAACCCTCTACAGTAAAGGTATACAACAAGAGAAAAGAGAGGCTGCGCCAAAAGAAGGTATATAAAAGTAGTCCCAATGTATGTTTGAGGTTGAACTGTAGTGAAAATTGTCTTAAGCAATATTTCAGCTGGTGGAGTATCTTCTCTGTTTATAGTAGTTCTGATCGTCTCGTGATATGGAAGACACAAGAAGAGAGGACCAATCATGCGGAGTGTATATGATGAATATAGGTAAATTAAAATATACATTTTTCACTCACATTTAGATGAGCTATGGCCAGCTCAGGTGTAATAGGCATACAGCGGAATAATCCCCGCTTGTAGGATATACAGATGCTTGTCCTCCAGAAGGGAATGGTGTCCAACTCTCAAGGAAAGAGGAACATAAAAACAACCAATAGTGCTCTCTGGTGACACAATATAAAAGTGGATAAAATTAAATATACTCACAAGTGGAGTGCAAGCCTAACTGCACTCTGGTGATAGTGTTGGTGGTATAATCCCCACCTCAGGATAGGTTATGTAAAATGCCAGGAAAAAAATAAATAGAATAAAAATGTGTATAAAAAGATAATGGCAAAAAAATATAGCCAAAAAATCTTTTATTATATAAAATACACAATATTATAAAACCCTTCACGCGTTTCGCCATCAGGGCTTTATCAAAATGGAATAACTATGAAAAAAATTTTGTGTTAATATTTGTTTGTGTGTGAAAAATGCAAAAAACTAATTTGAACGCCAATTTTGACCAGTGTTTGTGACATACATGCACATACACTGTCTAAGTGTATTTTAATATTAATATAATATTAATATCAAAATACACGTAGAATGATTTTGAATATATATATAATTGTGTCAAACCTAGCCACTTTAGGTCATATTGCAGAACATTTAAAGGTTGTCTGAAATAGCTGTGTTAACCTGGTGTAAAAAATGTATTTGTGTGTTTTAGAATAGAGAGCATGCATAGGCTAACAGCCGTGAATAAAATTATCAGTTGACTCCTGGAGCCGTGAATAAAATTGTCAGTTGACTCCCTGAACTGTGTTTTGTCCGGGTACTGGGGGATTTGGGATATTGCCTTCTTTTCCAGCACTTTACTTTGGATTACCTTCTATACCAGCGGAGATCTTTGGATTTAATATTGCAGCTGCGCTACAATAATTATCATTTTTTTATATATATATATTAATATATACGTATATATCACTATATATATATATATATATATATTTATAAACAAACAAAAGATGGCCAGCACTCCCGGTTTTAGTAGAAGTTAAAAATCAAGAAATTTATTTAAACATCCTTAAAATGTAGCGGCTCGACGTTTCAGTCCTCCTCCGGGACTTTCATCAGGAATACTAACCACATACACAACAATAAAGCATTTAAATACAAGACAGATAATTGGAAAAATAATTAGAAAATAAGCTTACCCCAGATGTACACTTGTAATCAACTATCGCCCGCGTCCCCAGATACCGAGTGCGCATGTGTGTGCGTACTCCACCCTTCCACCACGTGATCACGTACCGTCCGTTGCCATGGGAGACGGATACGCTCGCAAGTCCCGTCACCCTGGCAACCTGGAAACGGTAGACGCATAATAAGAAATTTACTAATGTGTGCAAAAATAAACAGTATATTTTTAGATCAAACAACCAATCAATAAAGGGTTAGAAATATCCATTCTCAATTTATCTAACTCCTCAAAGTGTCAGATATCCATTTTATAATAAGAGAAGAAAAGCCATAGATCTATATATCGTATATGGTATGTGAATCAACGCACCAGAAATAAGAATATAGAGTCAGACCCTGAAAGGGACTAACAGTGCTAAAATGTGATATGTGGAAATCGTGCAATAAAGGGATCTAAATGGTCCAAAAGTGTGAACAATATGTTAAAGTGTAAATTTAAAGTGCCAGTTGCTTTCAAGTATAATATTGTAAAGTGCAAAAAATAGGGCTTTCAAAGTTGAAGCAAAGTGCCAAAGTAAATGCTAAAATAGCAGTGGAGATGAAGTGAACAATATTGTTTAAAGTTACGTAAAACTGGGTAACTGGGGTTAAGGCTATAGAGAAAAAGGCCTATGAGCAGGTATAAAGACTAATGTTCCCAACAATGTTAAAATTACATAATACTAAAAAATAAAATACAAAATCAATAATATTAAAAACAATGATGCTGAAAGAAAATGTTTTTGTTGTTATTGTTACAAATCACTTATATAAATGAATGATACGAAATCATTTCATTCAAACCTCTCGGGGCTATAGTGTCCAGGGTATAAATCCAAAATGCCTCTCTGTTTAAAAGGAGGTTGCCTCTATCCCCCCCACGTTTCAACGGTGGTATGTGGTCAATTGCTAGGAATTTGAGGGCTGAAAGTGGATGTTGAAAAGCGAGGAAGTGCTTTGCCACCGGTTGGTCAGATGTCCCATCACGATATGCCACACTTATGCTCGATCTGTGTCCCCTAATTCTTTCACAAAGGGGTGTCTCAGTTTTACCGATGTATGAGAGTCCACAAGGGCAAGACAGCTTATACACCACATATGGGGTCTTGCAAGTGATGGTGTGCCGTATCTGGAAAACCTTTTTCTCGTGTGGATGCTGAAAGGTGCGTGACGGTGTCATATGGCCACAGGTGACGCAGCCCAAGCAACGAATACTACCCCGGTTTTGTGCTTCGGTATTCTTTACTTCGTAGCTTCTTGTCGGGTCCGTATGAACCAACAGGTCCCTTAAGTTCTTATTTCTACTGTAGCACATAAGAGGGGGTTCTTTAAACACCTTAGGGAGGGTATCGTCACTTGCCAGCATATTCCAATTATCCTTAACAATTTTAGATATCATTGGGGATGCATCATTAAAAGTTGCAGGGAAAACCATCCTTTGGGCTTCACTTTTAGCTTTAGTTGAGCAGGCAGACTTTGCCTCTAATTTTGCCCTAACTAGATCATCTCGTTTGTAGCCACGTTCAAGAAATTTTACCATCATCTCCTCCAATTGTCTCTCCATTATATTCTCATCTGAGTTGTTACGTATAACTCTCAGAAATTGGGCCTTAGGTAGAGATCTCTTCAGTGCCATAGGGTGTGCACTTGTATTATGTAAGATGGTGTTACGGTCCATGGGTTTTTGATAGAGGTGGTAGGCCAGTCCCTCTTCATTGATGGCTATCTCCAAATCTAAAAACTTGACGGAGGCCGGACTAATATTTGCCGTGAACATATGTAACCTGCTACTGACATGCTGTCAGCCATTTTGCTGTTTATTCATCATCTTAAAATATAATCAAAGAAGAATATTTACTCTAAGAAATAAGAAGAAACTATGTTTTATTGCTACAATTTATTAATGGATGTCTGGACTGTTTTTTGGATTGCAAAAGGAAAGGTTATTTTGAAAGCGTGTCTTGTCAGATGTTGCCAGGGGGGGAAAGGTGAAATGTGTGCTTAAGTTGTGAAAGAGGAAGTCTTATATGTGTTAACTTTTATCATAGACAAGCGATATTTTAGCGAAGTAAGACGCATGACTGTGGTCAAGTCATCTGTTAGAAAGATCATGGGATGCTTAAACTTTTGAACCTTAAATTTGTCAGTTATGCTAGAATTTAGCCAATAGGAAATAAGACCATATTTGGAGTTCTGATTCAAGCTAAACGAAAGGCCAGTTCCGGGTCATATGTATAAAATATGAGGAATTGTAACATGATGTTAGATTGCTTCTTGCCAATCTCCATGAGATATCTCTGTGTATTGTAATGGTCAATTAAACGCTTTTTATTGAACCTGGTAATATTTTTGTCTACTTCCACAACCTGATAGGGCTCTCTGCTTGATTGAGAAATTGCACCATTTCCATAGCCTCCATAACACTGCCACTCCAAAGAATCAATACATCATCGATGTATCTAAAGTAACCTTGAATGTATTGCCCAAATTTCGATAAAATCCATTGCCGTTCGTATATGTACATAAAGGCATTGGCATACATGGGGGCCATAGCCGCCCCCATGGACGTGCCTGAGGTCTGAAGATACCACTGCTCTTCAAACCTAAAATAGTTATTGTTGAGCACGAGGGAGAGGAGTTCTAGTACAAATTCTATAGGTGGTCCTTTGTAAAAAGAGGATGTCGTAAGGACTGTTCTCATAGCCTCTACGCCTTGGTTATGTGGAATTACAGTATAGAGGCTACCTACATCCATGGTGATCAATACTGTAGTGCCCTTTCTCAGATTTAATTGTTTCAATTTTGTGATTAAACTAGGTGTGTAAGAATAGAAAAGGAGAAAGGGTGGCGCTAATAGAAAAATGTGCTACTAATATAGCATGCAGCAAAAACACCTTAGTGTATAGTCACTACATACACTTACATATGCAAATGAAAAAACAGGAGAAGGTGATTGCGCAGGTAGTTTATAAGTCCACAAATTTGTGGTACATCCCTAGGTTCTGTAAAAATAGAACACCAACATAGGGTAATATGTCAAACATATAATATTCAATTGAGAAGCTTGGAAAAACTCACAATTTACTGAGCATTTATAAGTTTGCTCTAAACTATATAGCTGGAGTGAATCATTCAGATGTACATGGATCCAATGTATAGGTCCCCCAGGAGGTGTTTGCAGTCCTCAAGCAGGTAAATCAGGAACCAGGTAACCAGGTACAAGTAGAAAATAAATTTATTATAATAAAACACAATAAAAAGCACAACGCGTTTCGACCCAACAAAGAGGGTCTTCCTCAGGTGCAGGTATAAGTTACAATGGGAGATATTCACAATTTATAAGGCAAACAATTAACAATCAATTACAGGTGTATAAACAATAAGTCCCTCCCCTTAGTAGTATACAGGTGATGTTCCAGCCTCTTTCCGCCACTTCCAACATGTCAGCCAATTGTGGAATCCTATAGTGTTCATTGTGACCTTCCCAACATGGCCGCCATACACGGCCAGCTTGTGTTCGTCACTTCCGGTTTGTCCGGTTTCCGGTTATGTCACTTCCGGTTTCGTCATTACTGTATGATTATCCAGCGATCTTTTAATGATGTTAGCACATCCCCCAATAGGGGTGGAGTATACCATCAGTCCAAGAATCGGCCATATTTTAAATGGGAAAACGGAGAGATAATAATAAAAGATTATATTACACAAATAGATCAGGAATCATAAGTAAAGGATTAAGAGCAGCAATTAGAACTTGTCTTTCAAATATATAGAAACAAAATCTCATCATATAAAAAAATATAAAAAATAGTAAAAAATGACAGTTTTTAAAACATTAAAAGTATTTATAATACTGTGTATACTGCCCAAACATAGAATGCTTGCAAAATGTGTTAAGAACCAATTAAAAATTTTCCAATTGGACTTAATTAAAAGTGTAGTCATTTTACAAAATAGAACCAATTTCGAAATCTATATTTAGTCCTTTAGGACATAAGGTTTGCAACTCAAAAATCCAATTGGATTCTTTCTTACTTAAATTAAATATAATATTTCCTCCCCTCCAATGAGTTTGGACTTGCTGTATTGCCATGAATTCCAATTCTTTAGGATTTGAGTTATGTTTAATTAAGAAGTGATTTGACACACTGTGGTTAACAAAACCATTCCTTATATTTCTAACATGTTCATACAACCTAGTTTTAAGGGGTCTTGAGGTCTTCCCTATGTATTGTAGACCACAAGTGCACTGTAATAAATATATAACGTTTTTAGACTCGCATGTAATAAAAGAATTAATATTATATTTATTATTGGTTATATGTGATGTAAAATTATCTTTCTTTTTAGAGTCTAATTTCGTATTCTTGCAGGCATGGCAGTTGCCACAGTGGTAAAAACCTTTAGTTGTTTTAGACCAATTACTTAAAAAATTATTTTTATCCACTTCCTGTTTCTCCACATAGTTTGAGGTTAAGATCTGTTTGAAATTTTTTGCCCCTCTGAAGATAAACTTGGGATTTTCACCAATATACTCCTGAATGTCCTGATCTTGTTTCAAAATATTCCAATTTTTGTTTATAATCTTCTTTAATGATCCTATATTACTACAAAAATCGAAGATCAACGGAATTTGTTTGGTTGGTAAAGTTTGATCTCTCTTTTTATGATTTAACAATTGGGGTCTATCTAGATTGCCTACTTTATCTATATCATTCAAGAGTTTCTCTTTACTATATCCTTTTTGTAAAAATTGTTGTTTTAAAATTGACGACTGGGTAGTGAAATCTGCGAGGTCTGAACAATTTCTTCTCAGTCTTAAAAACTGGCCCTTGGGGATATTCTGGAGCCAAGGCTCGTAGTGGCAGCTACTAGTTTCTATAAAACTATTAACGTCCACTTGTTTGAAAAAAGAACGAGTCTTAAAACGTTTATCTGAAATATAGATATTCAGATCTAAAAAATCTATAGTGGTGGCGCTTATATTCTTAGTAAGATTAATGCCCCATTCGTTAGAATTTAAGTAATTAAAAAACAAATTAAAATCCTCTTCAGACCCTCTCCAGATAATAAAAATATCATCTATATAACGTTTATATGAGACCAGGTTTGCACTCCAGTCATGTCTCTGGTATATAAACATGTGCTCCCAATAGGACATAAATAAATTAGCATAACTGGGTGCAAACCTGGTCCCCATGGCTGTACCTCTAGTTTGTAAATAAAAGTCGCCATCAAACCAAAAAAAATTGTTAGTTAAAATCATCTCTATTCCTCTAACAATAAAATCAATTTGAATATCTAAAAATTCTTTGGACTGTTTGAGAAAAAAAATTACTGCCTCAATTCCCTTTAAGTGATCTATTATAGTATATAGACTAGTGACGTCACAGGTAATCAGCAAAAGTCCCTCCTCCCATGATTGTTCTTCTAAAATTTTTAAAAGACTCATAGAATCCTGTAGATACGAAGGGCATGTTCTAACTATCGGTTGTAAATAAAAATCAATAAATTGTGATAAAACAGATAAAATCGAGTCTATCCCAGATACAATCGGTCGGCCGGGTGGGTTAACTAAACTTTTATGTATCTTAGGTAAGATATATATAACTGGTATCCTAGGATGTTTAGTTTGAAGAAAGGCTAACTCATTTTTATCTAATATATCATTGTCTAGACCTTCTGCCAATAAGCCTTCATATTTTTTCAATATTTCATTAGTCGGATTCTTGTTTAATTTCCTATAAGTCGTATTATCTTGGAGTTGTCGTTTTATCTCTTTTAAGTAGTTTTCTTTATCTAAAACTACTACTCCACCCCCCTTATCTGCCGGCTTGATTACAATATTGGAATCTTGTCTCAAATCTTTTAATATTTGTTTTTCTTTTAAAGTCAAGTTTTGTTGGTATTTTGAAAGGGACTTTATACTATATAATTCCTCAAGGCATGCTTTTTCAAAAACTCGCATGCTTTGCGATTTGAGGTGTTGAGGATAAAAAGTAGATTTTTTCTTAAAGTTAGAATGTATTATCTTTCCATCAACTATTGGTGTTTCTGATACATTAGTTATTTCTTGGTTATTTAAAAAAAATTTTTTTAAACAAAGTTTCCTAGTGAATCTATTTATATCAATAAAAGCCTCAAATTTGTTGATCTGGCAACAAGGAGCATATTTAAACCCCTTTCTTAAGACTTTTTCTTCTAATGGTGTGAGAATCTTATTAGATAGGTTAAAAATTGTTATTTCATTATTATTGTTTTCTTTCTTACTTGATCTATTTCTCCCTCCTCTGGTTCCTCTTCTGATATTCTGTATCGCTTGGTCGGAGTTTTGTATTGATCTGTTCTCCTCCTCCACCCTTCTTCTAAAAAAACTTCTCCATTTTTTCCATTTTTTCCCCATTTTCTCTCCCCAAAGTTTCAAACCTATTTCTAGTAGGAATTTGGAAGGATCTATCATAGTCATCTCTTCTATTTTTAAAAACTCTCTTAGGCTTTGGTGAAATTGACCTAAGTGTTCTAACTGGATATCTTGGATTATAATTAGTTTTAGGAGGACTCTTCCAATGTACTTGATCCGTATGTGGAAGGGTCTTTCTCTTAACTTGCATAGGGGAATAGGGGGTGGTGGGTGTATAGCTAGGATCTCTTTTAGTCAGATTCCTATTTGTTTGTGTTTTTACCTCATATCTATTTGTTCTTTGAGGGTATTTTGTTCTGTATTGATCTTTATTTTGTTTCCCAGGCATTTTTCTAACATTATTGGTAGCATAATCTTCCATATCTCTTTTGTATTTTTTCTTTTTATTTCCAATTATAGAGTTTTCTAACTTGTCAATGTTTTTCCTTACTTTTTCTGACAACATATCAAAATCCTTGGTCCCTATAAAAGGTTCTAATTTACTATGTAGTTTTTTGATAGTTTCATCTATCTCTCTTAAATCTTCCTTTCTCTGAGTAATAATGATATTGATCATTGTGATTGAGAAAGACTCCAATGCAGAAGTCCATATACCCATAAATTTGGTGTTATCAAGATCAAAAGTGGGGAATTTGGTAAATCTTAAACCTCTCGGTGTAATTTTATCTTTTAAATATTTTTCTAAGGTAAACACTTCCCACTTAAGTTTGATCTCCCTACTAAGCACTTTCTCTAATTGATAAACCATATCATCCAAATTGTCTGTCACAATTACTTCCTCTTTTGTTTGACAGTCATCATTCATAAACTTATCAATAGCTGATTTAAACCAATGGTTTCTTTGTTCAAACAGTGCCATTTACAACAAATAAGCAGCCTCCTTCTCCCAGTGACAATAGTACAGATATGTAAGAATAGAAAAGGAGAAAGGGTGGCGCTAATAGAAAAATGTGCTACTAATATAGCATGCAGCAAAAACACCTTAGTGTATAGTCACTACATACACTTACATATGCAAATGAAAAAACAGGAGAAGGTGATTGCGCAGGTAGTTTATAAGTCCACAAATTTGTGGTACATCCCTAGGTTCTGTAAAAATAGAACACCAACATAGGGTAATATGTCAAACATATAATATTCAATTGAGAAGCTTGGAAAAACTCACAATTTACTGAGCATTTATAAGTTTGCTCTAAACTATATAGCTGGAGTGAATCATTCAGATGTACATGGATCCAATGTATAGGTCCCCCAGGAGGTGTTTGCAGTCCTCAAGCAGGTAAATCAGGAACCAGGTAACCAGGTACAAGTAGAAAATAAATTTATTATAATAAAACACAATAAAAAGCACAACGCGTTTCGACCCAACAAAGAGGGTCTTCCTCAGGTGCAGGTATAAGTTACAATGGGAGATATTCACAATTTATAAGGCAAACAATTAACAATCAATTACAGGTGTATAAACAATAAGTCCCTCCCCTTAGTAGTATACAGGTGATGTTCCAGCCTCTTTCCGCCACTTCCAACATGTCAGCCAATTGTGGAATCCTATAGTGTTCATTGTGACCTTCCCAACATGGCCGCCATACACGGCCAGCTTGTGTTCGTCACTTCCGGTTTGTCCGGTTTCCGGTTATGTCACTTCCGGTTTCGTCATTACTGTGTGATTATCCAGCGATCTTTTAATGATGTTAGCACATCCCCCAATAGGGGTGGAGTATACCATCAGTCCAAGAATCGGCCATATTTTAAATGGGAAAACGGAGAGATAATAATAAAAGATTATATTACACAAATAGATCAGGAATCATAAGTAAAGGATTAAGAGCAGCAATTAGAACTTGTCTTTCAAATATATAGAAACAAAATCTCATCATATAAAAAAATATAAAAAATAGTAAAAAATGACAGTTTTTAAAACATTAAAAGTATTTATAATACTGTGTATACTGCCCAAACATAGAATGCTTGCAAAATGTGTTAAGAACCAATTAAAAATTTTCCAATTGGACTTAATTAAAAGTGTAGTCATTTTACAAAATAGAACCAATTTCGAAATCTATATTTAGTCCTTTAGGACATAAGGTTTGTAACTCAAAAATCCAATTGGATTCTTTCTTACTTAAATTAAATATAATATTTCCTCCCCTCCAATGAGTTTGGACTTGCTGTATTGCCATGAATTCCAATTCTTTAGGATTTGAGTTATGTTTAATTAAGAAGTGATTTGACACACTGTGGTTAACAAAACCATTCCTTATATTTCTAACATGTTCATACAACCTAGTTTTAAGGGGTCTTGAGGTCTTCCCTATGTATTGTAGACCACAAGTGCACTGTAATAAATATATAACGTTTTTAGACTCGCATGTAATAAAAGAATTAATATTATATTTATTATTGGTTATATGTGATGTAAAATTATCTTTCTTTTTAGAGTCTAATTTCGTATTCTTGCAGGCATGGCAGTTGCCACAGTGGTAAAAACCTTTAGTTGTTTTAGACCAATTACTTAAAAAATTATTTTTATCCACTTCCTGTTTCTCCACATAGTTTGAGGTTAAGATCTGTTTGAAATTTTTTGCCCCTCTGAAGATAAACTTGGGATTTTCACCAATATACTCCTGAATGTCCTGATCTTGTTTCAAAATATTCCAATTTTTGTTTATAATCTTCTTTAATGATCCTATATTACTACAAAAATCAAAGATCAACGGAATTTGTTTGGTTGGTAAAGTTTGATCTCTCTTTTTATGATTTAACAATTGGGGTCTATCTAGATTGCCTACTTTATCTATATCATTCAAGAGTTTCTCTTTACTGTATCCTTTTTGTAAAAATTGTTGTTTTAAAATTGACGACTGGGTAGTGAAATCTGCGAGGTCTGAACAATTTCTTCTCAGTCTTAAAAACTGGCCCTTGGGGATATTCTGGAGCCAAGGCTCGTAGTGGCAGCTACTAGTTTCTATAAAACTATTAACGTCCACTTGTTTGAAAAAAGAACGAGTCTTAAAACGTTTATCTGAAATATAGATATTCAGATCTAAAAAATCTATAGTGGTGGCGCTTATATTCTTAGTAAGATTAATGCCCCATTCGTTAGAATTTAAGTAATTAAAAAACAAATTAAAATCCTCTTCAGACCCTCTCCAGATAATAAAAATATCATCTATATAACGTTTATATGAGACCAGGTTTGCACTCCAGTCATGTCTCTGGTATATAAACATGTGCTCCCAATAGGACATAAATAAATTAGCATAACTGGGTGCAAACCTGGTCCCCATGGCTGTACCTCTAGTTTGTAAATAAAAGTCGCCATCAAACCAAAAAAAATTGTTATTTAAAATCATCTCTATTCCTCTAACAATAAAATCAATTTGAATATCTAAAAATTCTTTGGACTGTTTGAGAAAAAAAATTACTGCCTCAATTCCCTTTAAGTGATCTATTATAGTATATAGACTAGTGACGTCACAGGTAATCAGCAAAAGTCCCTCCTCCCATGATTGTTCTTCTAAAATTTTTAAAAGACTCATAGAATCCTGTAGATACGAAGGGCATGTTCTAACTATCGGTTGTAAATAAAAATCAATGAATTGTGATAAAACAGATAAAATCGAGTCTATCCCAGATACAATCGGTCGGCCGGGTGGGTTAACTAAACTTTTATGTATCTTAGGTAAGATATATATAACTGGTATCCTAGGATGTTTAGTTTGAAGAAAGGCTAACTCATTTTTATCTAATATATCATTGTCTAGACCTTCTGCCAATAAGCCTTCATATTTTTTCAATATTTCATTAGTCGGATTCTTGTTTAATTTCCTATAAGTCGTATTATCTTGGAGTTGTCGTTTTATCTCTTTTAAGTAGTTTTCTTTATCTAAAACTACTACTCCACCCCCCTTATCTGCCGGCTTGATTACAATATTGGAATCTTGTCTCAAATCTTTTAATATTTGTTTTTCTTTTAAAGTCAAGTTTTGTTGGTATTTTGAAAGGGACTTTATACTATATAATTCCTCAAGGCATGCTTTTTCAAAAACTCGCATGCTTTGCGATTTGAGGTGTTGAGGATAAAAAGTAGATTTTTTCTTAAAGTTAGAATGTATTATCTTTCCATCAACTATTGGTGTTTCTGATACATTAGTTATTTCTTGGTTATTTAAAAAAAATTTTTTTAAACAAAGTTTCCTAGTGAATCTATTTATATCAATAAAAGCCTCAAATTTGTTGATCTGGCAACAAGGAGCATATTTAAACCCCTTTCTTAAGACTTTTTCTTCTAATGGTGTGAGAATCTTATTAGATAGGTTAAAAATTGTTATTTCATTATTATTGTTATGGGAAAACGGAGAGATAATAATAAAAGATTATATTACACAAATAGATCAGGAATCATAAGTAAAGGATTAAGAGCAGCAATTAGAACTTGTCTTTCAAATATATAGAAACAAAATCTCATCATATAAAAAAAATATAAAAAATAGTAAAAAATGACAGTTTTTAAAACATTAAAAGTATTTATAATACTGTGTATACTGCCCAAACATAGAATGCTTGCAAAATGTGTTAAGAACCAATTCCGTTGATCTTCGATTTTTGTAGTAATATAGGATCATTAAAGAAGATTATAAACAAAAATTGGAATATATTTATTACAGTGCACTTGTGGTCTACAATACATAGGGAAGACCTCAAGACCCCTTAAAACTAGGTTGTATGAACATGTTAGAAACATAAGGAATGGTTTTGTTAACCACAGTGTGTCAAATCACTTCTTAATTAAACATAACTCAAATCCTAAAGAATTGGAATTCATGGCAATACAGCAAGTCCAAACTCATTGGAGGGGAGGAAATATTATATTTAATTTAAGTAAGAAAGAATCCAATTGGATTTTTGAGTTGCAAACCTTATGTCCTAAAGGACTAAATATAGATTTCGAAATTGGTTCTATTTTGTAAAATGACTACACTTTTAATTACGTCCAATTGGAAAAATTTTAATTGGTTCTTAACACATTTTGCAAGCATTCTATGTTTGGGCAGTATACACAGTATTATAAATACTTTTAATGTTTTAAAAACTGTCATTTTTTACTATTTTTTATATTTTTTTATATGATGAGATTTTGTTTCTATATATTTGAAAGACAAGTTCTAATTGCTGCTCTTAATCCTTTACTTATGATTCCTGATCTATTTGTGTAATATAATCTTTTATTATTATCTCTCCGTTTTCCCATTTAAAATATGGCCGATTCTTGGACTGATGGTATACTCCACCCCTATTGGGGGATGTGCTAACATCATTAAAAGATCGCTGGATAATCATACAGTAATGACGAAACCGGAAGTGACATAACCGGAAACCGGACAAACCGGAAGTGACGAACACAAGCTGGCCGTGTATGGCGGCCATGTTGGGAAGGTCACAATGAACACTATAGGATTCCACAATTGGCTGACATGTTGGAAGTGGCGGAAAGAGGCTGGAACATCACCTGTATACTACTAAGGGGAGGGACTTATTGTTTATACACCTGTAATTGATTGTTAATTGTTTGCCTTATAAATTGTGAATATCTCCCATTGTAACTTATACCTGCACCTGAGGAAGACCCTCTTTGTTGGGTCGAAACGCGTTGTGCTTTTTATTGTGTTTTATTATAATAAATTTATTTTCTACTTGTACCTGGTTACCTGGTTCCTGATTTACCTGCTTGAGGACTGCAAACACCTCCTGGGGGACCTATACATTGGATCCATGTACATCTGAATGATTCACTCCAGCTATATAGTTTAGAGCAAACTTATAAATGCTCAGTAAATTGTGAGTTTTTCCAAGCTTCTCAATTGAATATTATATGTTTGACATATTACCCTATGTTGGTGTTCTATTTTTACAGAACCTAGGGATGTACCACAAATTTGTGGACTTATAAACTACCTGCGCAATCACCTTCTCCTGTTTTTTCATTAAACTAGGTGTGTCTTTTATAT
>OW240921.1:58104812-58215373 GCA_933207985.1 Pelobates cultripes | reverse complement strand
ATACACACACACTGCCCCCCATACACACACACTGCCCGCTCATACACACACATTGCCCCCCATACACACACATTGCCCCCCATACACACACATTGCCCCCCACCACACTGCCCCCCAAACACACACATTGCCCCACACACTGCCCCCCATACACACACATTGCCCCACACACTGCCCCCCATACACACACTCTGCCCCCCCATACACATACACTCTACACACATACACTATCACCATACACACACACACTGTATGGACTCAGCAGTCTGTGTGTGTGTGTATGGACTCAGCAGTCTGTGTGTGTGTGTGTGTGTGGACTCAGCAGTTTGTGTGTGTATGGACTCAGCAGTCTGTGTGTGTGTGTACGGACTCAGCAGAGTCTGTGTGTGTGTGTACAGACTCAGCAGAGTCTGTGTGTGTGTACGGACTCAGCAGAGTCTTCGTGTGTGTACGGACTCAGCAGAGTTTGTGTGTGTGTACGGACTCAGCAGAGTCTGTGTGTGTGTGTGTATGGACTCAGCAGTCTGTGTGTGTGTGTATGGATCAGCAGTCTGTGTGTGTGTCTGTATGGACTCAGCAATCTGTGTGTCTGTATGGACTCAGCAATCTGTGTGTGTGTATGGACTCAGCAGTCTGTGTGTTTGTGTATGGACTCAGCAGTCTGTGTGTGTGTGTATGGACTCAGCAGTATGTGTGTGTGTGTATGGACTCAGCAATCTGTGTGTGTGTGTGTGTGTGTATGGACTCAGCAGTCTGTGTGTGTGTGTATGGACTCAGCAGTCTGTGTGTGTATGGACTCCGCAGTCTATCAATAATTAAAATTCCTGTGAGTTGTTGTGTATGAAGGGCCCCAGTGCATTGCCTTGCCCAGGGGCCCTTAACTCTGTTAAAATGGTACTGCTTGTGTGTGTCAGTGAGCTTCTATTTAGTGAGCATGTGTGTGTCAGTGAGCTTGTCTTTAGTGAGCTTGTGTGTGTGTCCCTGAACTTCTTTGTAGTGAGCCTTCCGTTTATACAAGTAAGTGTCTGTAGTAAGCTTGTGTGTGAGTCAGAGAGTTTTGTCTGTCAGTAAGCCTGTTTGCGCATGTCAGTGAGCTTGTGTGCTCACTGTACTATATATATACGTTTTTTTTCCAGGGCTGCTTTGGATTCCCAGGGATTCCCAGTTTGGCTCTGCCAGCGAGTGCACTTTACCGCTGAATAATCTGTGTGAGCTGCCGCACACTTTAGCCCTGTTACACGCGTCTGGGAGCTGCTGTTGACAGGTACTAGTAGTCTAGAGATTGGGGTATATGCTCAGCTATCTGTATAATACAGATCTGTGTGTATAAAATATCCCGGGATAGTCAGTGCTTCCTGTATAGTGCTGCTCTCTGTCTTGGGATATTATACACAAATATACCTGTATTATACAGAGAGCAGCACTATACAGGGAGCACTGAGTGTCCCAATTTATTATACACACAACCCTGTATTATACAGAGAGCACTGACTGTCCAGGGATATTATACCCAGACAGTAATTGATAGCTGTGCTGCAAAATGTCCTTGGAATTTTTTTTTCAAATGTTGGCAACTATGGCACTGTATCAAGGATAATGTGTTTGTTTTTTTTAATAATCCCTGGTGGAAAATAATGAATCCTCCACCAGGTATTATTAAAAAAACAAAACACATTGTGTCGGGGGCGTGGCTTAACATGTGACAGGGGCGGGGTCAAACTGCGACGAGGGCGGGGTTAAATGTGCCCCCCTACTTTTGTCACTGGCCCTTGGTGTGCCCCCCCGAAAAATGAATCCTAGTGACGCCACTGGTGGACACACTAGTCTGTGTATGTGTGTGTGTGGACTCAGCAGTCTGTATGTGTGTGTGTGTATGGACTCAGCAGTCTGTCTGTGTGTATGGACTCAGCAGTCTCTGTGTGTGTGTGTGTATAGATTCAGCAGTCTGTGTGTGTATGTACTCGGCAGTCTGTGTGTGTATGTACTCAGCAGTCTGTGTGTTTATGGACTCAGCAGTCTGTGTGTGTGGACTCAGCAGTATGTGTGTCTGTGTGTGTGTGTGTGTATGTACTCAGCAGTCGGTGTGTATCTGTATGTGTTTGGGCTCAGCAGTCTGTGTGTGTGTGTTTGGACTCAGCAATCTGTGTGTGTATATGGACTCAGCAGTCTATGTGTCTGTGTTTGTATGGACTCAGCAGTCTCTGTGTGTGTATGGACTCAGCAATCTGTGTGTGTGTAAGGACTCAACACTCTCTGTGTGTTTGTGTGTGTGTGTGTGTGTGTGTGGACTCAGCAGTGTGTGTTTATGGACTCAGCAGTGTGTGTGTATGGACTCAGCAGTGTGTGTGTGTGTATGGACTCAACAGTCTGTGTATGTGTCTGTGTGTGTATGGACTCAGCAGTCTCTGTGTGTGATTGGACTCAGCAGTCTGTGTATGTGTCTGTGTGTGTATGGACTCAGCAGTCTCTGTGTGTGTGTGTGTGTGTGTGTGTATGAACTCAGCAGTCTGTCTGTGTGTATGGACTCAGCAGTCTGTCTGTGTGTATGTATGGACTCAGCAATATGTGTGTGTATGGACTCAGCACTGTGTGTGTATGGACTCAGCAGTCTGTATGTGTGTATGGACTCAGCACTCTGTATGTGTGTATGGATTCAGCAGTCTGTAAGTGTGTATGGATTCAGCAGTCTGTATGTGTGTATGGACCCAGCAGTCTCAGTAAGTTAGAATATTACATATAATCAATAAAACAAGGAGTATATATACACCCTGTTCCAAATTATTATGCACATGATAATTTTCTCATTTACCTAAATAAATAACTCAGCAGTATGTGTGTCTGTGTGTGTGTGTGTATGTACTCAGCAGTCTGTGTGTGTGTGTCTGTATGTGTTTGGGCTCAGCAGTCCGTGTGTGTGTGTGTGTGTGTGTGTATGGACTCAGCAGTCTATGTGTCTGTGTTTGTATGGACTCAGCAGTCTCTGTTTGGACTCAGCAGTCTGTGTGTATGGACTCAGCAGTCTCTGTGTATGGACTCAGCAGTCTGTGTGTGTGTAATGACTCAACAGTCTCAGTGTGTTTGTGTGTGTGTATGGACTCAGCAGTGTGTGTGTATGGACTCAGCAGTCTGTGTGTGTGTATGGACTCAACAGTCTGTGTATGTGTCTGTGTGTGTATGGACTCAGCAGTCTGTCTGTGTGTATGGACTCAGCAATATGTGTGTATGGACTCAGCACGGTGAGTGTATGGACTCAGCAGTCTGTATGTGTGTATGGACTCAGGTGTCTGTGTGTGTATGGACTCAGCAGTCTCTGTGTGTGTATGAACTCAGCAGTCTGTCTGTGTGTATGGACTCAGCAGTCTGTCTGTGTGTATGGACTCAGCAATATGTGTGTATGGACTCAGCAGTCTGTATGTGTGTATGGACTCAGCAGTCTGTATGTGTGTATGAATTCAGCAGTCTGTATGTGTGTATGGACTCAGCAGTCTGTGTTTGTGTGTGTGTGTGTATGGACTCAGCAATATGTGTGTGTATGGACTCAGCACTGTGTGTGTATGGACTCAGCATGGTGTGTGTATGGACTCAGCAGTCTGTATGTGTGTATGGACTCAGCAGTCTGCATGTGTGTATGGATTCAGCAGTCTGTATGTGTGTATGGACTCAACAGTCTGTGTTTGTGTGTGTGTGTGTGTGTGTATGGACTCAGCAGTCTGTGTGTGTGTGTGTGTGTGTGTGTGTGGACCCAGCAGTTTATGTGTGTGTGGATTCAGCAGTCTGTGTGTGTGTATGTACTCAGCAGTCTGTGTGTCTGTGTATGGACTCAGCAATCTTTGTGTGTGTGTGTGTGTAGGGACTCAGCAGTCTGTATGTGTGTCTGTGTGTGTGTGTATGTATGGACTCAGCAGTCTGTCTGTGTGTGTATGGACTCAGCAGTCTATGTGTCTGTGTTTGTATGGACTCAGCAGTCTGTGTGTGTGTATGGACTCAGCAGACTGTGTGTGTGTATGGTCTCAGCAGTCACTGTGTGTGTGTGTGTGTGTATGGACTCAGCAGTCTCTGTGTGTGTATGAACTCAGCAGTCTGTGTGTATGGACTCAGCAGTCTGTGTGTTTGTGTGGACTCAGCAGTCTATGTGTCTGTGTTTGTATGGACTCAGCAGTCTGTGTGTCTATGTGTGTGTGTATGGACTCAGCAGTCTGTGTGTGTGTGTGTGTGTGTGTGTGTATATGAACTCAGCAGTCTGTTTGTATGGACTCAGCAGTCTCTGTGTGTGTAAGGACTCAGCAGTCTGTGTGTATGTGTGTGTGTGTATGGACTGTATCAAGGGAAATGTGTTTGTTTTTTTAACCATCCTTGGTGGAAAATAATGAATTCTCCACCAGGGATTATTAAAAAAAACAAAAACACATTGTGTCAGGGGCGGGGCTTAACATATGGCAGGGGCGGGGTCAAACTGCGGTGAGGGTGGGGTTAAATGCGCCCCCCTACTTTTGTCCCTAGCCCACCATGTGCCCCCCCTAAAAATGAATCCTAGAGACGCCACTGCTTAAAGCTCATAAAAACCCTATATCCACAATCTCAGTAAGTTAGAATATTACATATAATCAATAAAACAAGGAGTATATATACACCCTGTTCCAAATTATTATGCACATGATATTTTTCTCATTTAACTAAATAATTGATATTAATAACAGTCAGCATAATTCTCATGTTATCAACTATTAAGAGTACAATTCAAATTTATTTGAACAAACCTTCTAATGATAACAGTATTTTTTTTAAACATAAAAACTTACAATGCACTGTTCCAAATTATTACACACAGTAAGTGTAACGGCACCCTCGGCATAAAAGGGTTAAACCGCCGTTTAGGAGATCTTCCCCTTCCAGAGACACAGGCACAGCTACTGCAGAACACCAATCCGCTGAACAGGAAACCATATGAATGCTGTAAACAGCCGAATAGGAAAAACCATACGAATAGGTTTACACTCCTAGCAGTTGAACTGGAACAGCATACAATAAATCCCCCCAAGAACGAGACAAGGCTCCGTGTTGAGGGTCAAGCAGTAAACAGTCAGAGCTGTAGGTTTATTGTGCTTATGTACACATTCTTACACATTAGTACCACCCACAGGGTTTTGGAACGCAACCTATAAACACATACAATACACTCAGACACTCCCACACAAATTCCTCCCCTCTGCTTGTGATTCAATTACCTTACACAATGGGTAATGTAATTTAGAACAAGCAGAGAAATACAATTTTTCCACATTATTCATAACTTGAAAAGTATGCATCACATTCACATAAAACTTACATTTTCAGAATCAGCATACTCCAAATACAAACAAACGTCAAAATCATACAAATTGGTCCAGTGGTTCAAAAGATAGATCGTAGTCCTTTGTGACCAAAGGAAGCATGGCTTTTCTGCCCAAAACCAGTTCCACAGAGTCTTCTATCCTGGAGATAATTAGAAGTAATCCAATTATCTCCAAAGACAGAGGCAAAACTCCATTGAACACATGGCAGCAAAAAGACAGTAAAATACAATAAAATAGAAAAAGGTTACATTTATGACATAAAATACAGACATGCAACATATGCCCAGATAGCTTAGGTCTGAGCGCACATTATTATTGAATGGCGCTCAGAGCACACACATATAGTTCAATTGCCATGGAGCCAAAGTCTTTCCCATAGTCTTTCATTATACGAATGGGCTCCATGGCATAGCTATCTGGGGTATCACTGCTCAAACAGGGCAAGCACCAAATGACCCGACTTTCTTGTCTTTGCAGGGGAAAATCAAGCCTTTTAACATGGGGCCATAATTCAAAGGCAACAGGCGAGCAACCAGGCTTCTCCAATGCAATGTGGCGAGATTGCTCTCGTCACAGTAAGTTTCAAAACACTTTATAGGTTGTAAAGAACTGAAAATTGACATTTGTTGTGTTAGCATATTTACTGAAATTAAAAACTATTTCAATCAAACTTATAACAACATTTTAACTTTTTAAACTTTTTAACATAGGACCCCTTATTTGATAGCAGCTTCACAAGTCTTGCATCCATTGAACTTGTGATTTTTGGACAGTTTCTGCTTGAATTTGATTGCAAGATGTCAGAATAGCCTCCCAGAGCTGCTGTTTGAATGTAAACTGCCTCCCACCCTCATAGATCTTTTGCTTGAGGATGCTCCAAAGGTTCTCAATAGGATTGAGGTCAGGGGAGGATGGAGGCCACACCATGACTTTCTCTCCTTTTATCCCCATAGCAGCCATTGATGCAGAGGTATTCTTTGCAGCATAAGATGGTGCATTGTCATGCATGAAGATGATTTTATTATGGAAAGCATAGTTCTTCCTTCTGTACCAATCAAGAAAGTGGTCAGTCAGAAACTCCACATACTTTGCAGAGGTCATCTTTACACCTTCGGGGACCCTAAAGGGGCCAACCAGCTCTCTTCCCATGATTCCGGCCCAAAACATGACTCCACCACCGCCTTGCTGAGGTCGCAACCTTGTTGGAACCGGGTGGCCATCCACCAGCCATCCACTACTCCATCCATCTGGACCATCCATGGTTGCACAACACTCATCAGTGAACAGGACTGTTTGAAAATTAGTCTTCATGTATTTTTCTGCCCAGTGCAGCCGTTTCTGCTTCTGAGCATTGGTTAGTGGTGGCCAAATAGGTTTATGCACAGTTGCAAGACTCTGGAGGACTCTACACCTTGATGTCCGTGGGACTCCAGAGGCATCAGCAGCTTCAAATATCTGATTGCTGCTATGTAATGGTATTTTAGCAGCTGCTCTCTTGATCCGATGCATGGATCTGGCAGAAATCTTCCTCAATGTGCCTTTATCTGCACGAACCCGTCTGTGCTCTGAATCAGCCACAAATCTCTTAACAGTGCGATGATCACGCTTAAGTTTTCGTGAAATATATAATGTTTTCATACCTCTTCCAGGGATTGAACTATTTCACTATTTTCGGCAGCAGATAGATCCTTTTCCTTCCCCATATTGCATGAAAATTGTGCTCTGCTTAATAATGTGGAACACCCTCCTTTAGTAGTTTTTCCTTAAATCTAATTATCACAGGTGTCCGAGATTGTTTTCAGAGATCAAAAGAGCCCTGAGACACAATGCCATCCATGAGTTAAACTGAAAAACAAAATATTTAATCTTTGTGACACTTAAATAGAATTTGCATAATAATTTGGAATAGGGTGTAGAATAATATCGGACCTCTGAAAAGTATAAGCATGCATATGGACTCAGTACTTGGATGGGCCCCTTTTGCAGCAATTACTGCCTCAATGCGGCGTGGCATGGAAGCTATCAGCCTGTGGCACTGCAGAGGTGTTATGGAAGACCAGGATGCTTCAATAGTGGCCTTCAGCTCTTCTGCATTGTTCGGTCTCATGTCTCTCATCTTTCTCTTGGCAATGCCCCATAGATTCTCTATGGAGTTCAGGTCAAGCGAGTTTGCTGTCCAATTAAGCTGTCACGTATTCATCCGCTTATAAAAATGTGATTAATGGAATTTACTGCTCAGACGGGAAAAGTTGTGCCGAACAATATTACTGTCCTGACAGGAAAAGTTGTGCCGAGCAGCAATCATATCCACAGGAGGGTTTGTGCTGAGCAGCAATTATGCAAATGGAAACCTGGTAACTGCCTTTGGGGTCAAATGCCGATTACAGCCTATCAGATCCAGAGGAGGGGTATTTAGGCCCAGTTCTCATCCTGCTCAGTGCCCTGTCATGGTTTCCCTTGTGGTTGTCCGAGAGCGCGTTATTGATTCTGGTAATTCTGGTTATTTGACTTTGGCATTGTTTTTGACTTCCCTGTTTTCTGGCATCCCTGACCCCTGGCTTTTCCTTATCGTTGTGTCTCTTTCTGTATCCCTTGACCTCGGCTATTCCTGACTATTCTTTGGTACGTTAGTCTGGCCATTCTAACATCCGGTATTCGTTACCTATCAGTCCTCTGATTTACACAATTCTACGTGCTGGATCATACTGTAATCCTGACATAAGCACAGTAATCCCATGGTCATTGAACCAGGCTGTGGTGCATTTGGCAGTGTGGGCAGGTGCCAAGTCCTGCTGGAAAATGAAGTCAGCATCCCCATAAAGCTTGTCTGTGGAAGGAATCATGAAGTGCTCCAAAATCTCCTGGTAGACGGCTGCATTGACCCTGGACTTAATGAAGCACAGTGGACCAACACCAGCAGATGACATGGCCCCCCAAATCAACACAGACTGTGGAAACTTCACACTGGACTTCAAGCATCTTGCAATGTGTGCCTCTCCAGACTCTGGGTCCTTGGTTTCCAAATGAGATGCAAAAGTTGCTCTCATCAGAAAAGAGGACTTTGGACTGAGCAACAGACCAGGTCTGTTTTTCTTTAGCCCAGGTAAAACGCTTCTGATGTTGTTTGTTGTTCAGGAGCGGCTTGACAAGAGGAATACGACATCTGAAGCCCAATAATCATCTCCGACTTATAGGTAACTGAATCTTAGTCCATTTAGACCATAATAGCATTTGCGGCTTTTTGGCCACCTTAATAAAACTTTAACATATGAGACAATAAATTTTACTTCGCAGTTATTCAATATCACTTTATTAATCACCTTACGTAATCACAAACTTTTCATGCCTACGTAACCACTAAAAAAATTCTAAATCCATGCAATGAATAGGCCATCCAGTAACCACAAACAACAATTTAACCTCTTGAGGACCGCGGATGGTTCAGGACCGTCATCGGCATTTTTGCCTTGTCGACCGCTGACGGTCCTGAACCATCCTAACAGTCTTAGTTACTTATCTGATCGTCGTCATTCCCCCGGCGGCGATCAGCGGTGCTCCCGGTGTGGGGAGACTGCCTGCAGCCCAGACAGTCTCCCCACACCGGATTAGGACCCCTGTGGCCATGTGATCGCTCAACACAGCGATCACATGGTCACAATAGGTGTCCAAGTGTCTCCCTGCAGGGGGACTGCCTGTCCTGACAGGCAGTCTCCCTGTTAGTATAAAATCATTAAAAATAAAAATAAAGTTAATACTAATTAAAAAAAATAAAAATAATATATATATATATATATATGAATATATATATATATATATATATATATATATATATGATATATAGACATATATTATATCTATATATGTCTATATAACATTTATATAATGTCATACACTTAAATACACTTATAGTTAAATTACACACGTATATATATAATAACTATATATATTGTATATATATATTATTATAAAATATAAATAATAAGTAATTTAAATTAAATAAAAAAATGTAAAAATAATAATAAAAATTATATATCTATATGAAATTTTATTCTAATTGTATTTTGATATTAATATATATATATATTTATATCAAAATACACTTAGAATGAAATTGTATATATATCTATGTATATATAAATAAATAAATATAATACGAAATATACATATGTCCATATACAAAATTACATAAATAATTATATAAATATACACGTAGACTTCAAATATATAAATATGCATATATATTTAGATTCTACGTGCGTATTTATGTAATATTTTTACATAATTAAGTAATTTTATTGATTGCAATTTGAGTGACCTGCCTGCCAACCCAGGCCAAAAGTCTAGAGAATTTAATTTGCTAGCACTGTATTTTACCCTGTAACGTTCTACGACACCCTAAAACCTGTACATGGGGGGTACTTTTTTACTCCGGAGACTTCGCTGAACACAAATATTAGTGATTCAAAACAGTAAAACATATCACAGTGATGATATTGTCAGTGAAAGTGACTTTTTTTGCATTTTTCACACACAAACAGCACTTTTACTGATGATATAATTGTTGTGATACGTTTTCCTGTTTTGAAACACTAATATTTGTGTTCAGCAAAGTCTCCCGAGTATAACAGTACCCCCCATGTACAGATTTTATAGCGTTTTTGAAAGTTACAGGGTCAAATATATGGGTCAAATATTTTTACATTGAAAATGGCCAGGTTGGTTACGTTGCCTTTGAGAGCGTATGGTAGCCCAGGAATGAGAATTACCCCCATGATGGCATACCATTTGCAAAAGAAGACAACCCAAGGTATTGCAAATGGGGTATGTCCAGTCTTTTTTAGTAACCACTTGGTCACAAACACTGGCCAAAATTAGCGTTCAATTTAGTTTTTTTACTTTTTTCACACACAAACAAATATGAATGCTTACTTTGGCCAGTGTTTTCGACTAAGTGGCTACTAAAAAAGACTGGACATACCCCATATTGAATACCCTGGGTTGTCTACTTTAAAATAAATATGTACATGTGGGGTGTTATTCAGAGATTTATGACAGATAATAGTGTTACAATGTCACTATTGATAAATTTTAAAAATGTATGTTTTGCAACCGCAATATCCTACTTGTACCTATAGCCCTATAATTTGCAAAAAAAAGCAAAAAAGCGTAAACACTGGGTATTTTTAAACTCAGGACAAAATTTTGAATCTATTTAGCAGTTTTTTCATTCGCTTTTGTAGATGAGTAAAAGATTTTTCAAGTAAAAGTAAAAAAACATGTATTTTTTAAATTTTTCATCATATATTTTTTTTAATTAAATTACATGAGATTGTATAAATAATGGTATGTAAAAAACAATATATAATTTGTATTGGAACAGTAAATGAGAGAGCGGAAAATTGTAGATTATGCTAGCTTTAGTGTACCTATAATCTTAATTTTATTATTGACAGGAGGCGAATATTTGCTCTCTTTACTAGAACTCCACAGCAGCAAAACACCAGAGAGTAAACAACCAATCAGAAAACAGTAAGGAGACTATATAAGTCCCTTCCCAACATTCCATTTCCTCTTTCAAGCTGTGACAACAAAACACAGTCAAAGAAAAATCAAACATAACGTAACAATAAAGTCCATCTCTTGATAGAAACAACGACTCTCCTAGGAAACTTCAACCGAGTCAAAACTTGGATGTGAGTCCATCCTGGGACCTTTACACTGAAACGAGATAAACAGAATCGAAAATCGTGATTAGACAATGAAAAATATGTAAAAAAGCATGCAGCCACCCAGAGCAAAATTATAGTGCACACCACCAAGCGAACAGATCCCGGCCCCGGCAGAAAAGAAAGACATAACGAAGGAAATAACCACAATGAACACTGACCAGAACCATAATTCTTTAATAATATAAAACCTGCCAGACAATACAATACACAAGGGTCAGGAAAAAACAAAGGGTGGGAAATATTCGCCTCCTGTCATTAATAAAATTAAGATTATAGGTATACTAAAGCTAGCATAATCTACAATTTTATAACATGACAGGAGGCTTCATGTTTGCAGTTTCAACGCTCAGCCAGAAGGACAAAGGTTGCATGTTCTGTAGGCCTGAAATAAAACTGTCGCAATGTGTCTTCTCGAGACCAGTGCCCTGAACGTAGAATATCGGCCAGGGAAGCACCCGCTACCAGGGTTCCTGATGCTGCCGCACCCCTTACCGAATGAGCGCCAAAAGCGGAGTCCATGCCGGCCAACGATCCAATGAGCCAGGGTAATGGTAGACACTGGTTTATGTGGTCGTACGTAAGATATTAGCAGTTGTCCTGATAGAGAACTTTGAAGTGGGGTAGTAACAGCCACATAACGAGACAGAGCAGAAACCAAACAGAGCTTCGGGGCCTCACGAAAAAAGGGGTAGAAAATGGCAGAGGAGTCGGATTTGGTACGTCTCGACACCGCAAAAGTCACCCCATCCGGAGAAAAGGTGAATGCATTAACATCAAAAGCCTGAACAATGGAGACCCGACGAAACGATACCAGGCATAAGAGAAGTGTGAATTTGGCCGATAACTGTCGTAGAGAAAGGTCCTGATTCTCCGGCCACGCCTGAATGAAATCCGAAACTCTGTGCACATCCCAGAGTGATGCATACTTAGGAGCCGGTGGACGTGACAGTCTGATTCCTCGCAATAGTCTACAAACCAAAGGATCTTGACCAATGGGCGTCCCATGAAGAGGAACATGAGCCGCTGAAATGGCCGATCTGGCAACGTTAACTGAGCGATATGACCTCCCTTGGTCGAAGAGGTAGGAAAAGAAATTCAGTACACTGGATACAGATGCTGTAAAGGGATCGATACTCCGTTCCATGCACCAACGATAGATACCAGCGGATAGATAACATCTCCTCATTCCCGGAGCCCATGAGTCCCAGAAGAGGCTTCTAGCCGTTCCCGATAGCTCATTGACATTCCAGGTACCCCGGAAAGAGTCCACTAAATAGTACCTTTTGGGGGTGCACTTCATATCTGAGAGTCAAATAGAAATGTCAAATAGTGCGCTTACTGCGCAGTTGTAAATATTCTAATTGTTTTGGTGCTAAACTGCTAAATAGTACATTTGCGGTGCACTTCATATCTGAGAGTCAAATAGAAACGTCTAATAGTGCGCTTACTGTGCAGTTGTAAAACTTCTAATTGTTTTGGTGCTAAACTGCTAAATAGTAAATTTTGGGGCCTGTTCTTCATATCTGAGAGTCGAATAGAAGTGTCTAATAGTGCGGTTACAGTGCAATTGTAAGCATTCTAATTGTTTTGCTGCTAAACTGCTAAATATTACATTTTGGGGGTGCACTTCATCTAAGAGTCAAATAGAAGCATCATATAGTACGCTTACTGCGCAGTTGTAAAAATCATAATTGTTTTGGTGCTAAACTGCTAAATAGTACATTTGTGGGGTGCACTTCATATCTGAGAGTCAAATAGAAACGTCAAATAGTACGCTTACTGCGCAGTTGTAAAAATTATAATTGTTTTGGTGCTAAACTGCTAAATAGTACATTTGCGGCCTGCACTTCATATCTGAGAGTCAAATAGAAGCGTCAAATAGTGCGCTTACAGTGCAATTGTAAACATTCTTATTTTCTGGGTGCTAAACTGCTAAATAGTACATTTGCAGCCTGTGGTGCATTTCTTGCAGTCCAATAAACTAAAAAAAACTTTTTTTTTTACTATTGCCGGTTACATTGTCACCTGACATAAACCATCTGTTAGTTTGGTCGGTGAACGCAAAGAATGAGCAGAGCGTCAAATAAGGGATGTGGCCCTGGTCATAGTGCTGCTGGTGTTGTTGGAGCTCCTGTTGCAAGGAGAGGATGTGGTGGATGTGTGCCAGCTACAAGCACAAGTGACACACCTTCCTCAGGTGCGAGTAGGCGACAGAACCTTCAGCGTTATTTGGTAGGCCTGAATGCCTACCAAATATGGAAAATGTGGAACAGCTTTGTCAGCACTCCACAACAACCAGCACCACCATCTGATATGGAACGTCTTAGCAGGAGACAGCATTTGAGCAACATGGTGGAACAGTACGTGTGCACACGCCTACACGTACTGACTGATGGGTCTGCCCCATTCAACTTCTGGGTCTCCAAATTGGGCACGTGGCCTGAGCTTCCCCTTTATGCCTTGGAGGTGCTGGCCTGCCCTGCAGCCAGTGTATTGTCTGACCATGTGTTTAGCACGGCAGGGGGCGTTATCACAGACAAGCGCAGCTGCCTGTCCACAGCCAACGTGGACAAGCTTACGTTTATTAAAATGAACCAGGCATAGATCCCACCAGACTTGTCTGTACCTTGTGCAGAATAGACATTTATGCCAGCCTCACCCAGCCATTGTTATACTCAAGTGCACTTATTCTTTGTTTTCTTTTTTTATATGTCCCAATATTTTGGGGGCTACCCCAATAAAAAAAAAAGTGTTGGCTACCTCCTCCTCCTCCACCGCTACTTCCACCGACACTGCCACGGTCACCGCCTCCTCAATCTATGGGTCACTTAGGAGTTGAGCATGTCTCCATGCATCAGGACTGCAAGAAATGCACCACAGGCCGCAAATGTTTCTTTTTTTAAATGTCCCAATATTTTGGTGGCTACCCCAATTAAAATAAAAAAAATAAAAAAATTTAAAAATAATATATATATATATATATATATATATATATATATATATATATATACAAAAAAACAGTGTTGGCTACCTCCTCCTCCTCCACCGCCGCTTCCACCTACACCACCACGGTCACTGCCTCCTCAACCTATGGGTTACTTAGTATAAACTATGTACACAATAGCAGAGAGGCCTTTTCTCTATGCATCAGGAGTTGAGCTCAGTTTGAACAATGAAAGAGAATACCCTGAACTCCAACCCTCTCTCAAATGGATAATTCTGTTGATCCTCCTGACAGCCATGCTTTAGATTTTGATTTATGTTCTTCCAAAGCTAAAATCAAAGATTCCATCTAGTGGTATTTTATGGCTCAACTGTATTTTTAATTTTTATGTTATTTTAGGTGATTTCCCTATCCACATTTGTTTGCAGGGCACTTGTCCTACTCTTACCCTCATTTTACTTCCTTTTGCAGCCCTCTAGCCCTTTCCAGGACTTTTTTAGAGGCATTTTTTTGTGCCCAAAAGTTCGGGTCCCCATAGACTTCAATGGGGTTCGGGGTCAAGTTCAGGGTCAAGTTCGATCACAAACTTTTTTTCAAAGTTCGGCTGGACCCGAACATCCAGGTGTCCGCTCAACTCTACTGTCTACCTTAAAGCAGTATTTGATAAGAGGGAGGCAGACAGATTACCTCCGCACAGATCTTATTGCTTGTTCCATAGTTTTCCAGCCAAGTACTATGCCACTCAAGGGTAGGGTTTATCATTTGTCTTCTTAGGAGAGCGTTATTATGTAGGAATTCCTTTAAAGATTTCTTGGAAGGTCTTCCTCTCTGGCAGGGGCTGATTTCTTTTTTGTTTCCTAGAAAGAGAAAGATCTATGCCATTGCATAGACTAAAGAGGATTGAATAAAAATCACTACTAAAAATGAATACCCTATTCCCCTAATCACAGAGCTTTTTAACCTCTTAAGGATGGAGGCAATTGTACATGTTCTAATCAAACAAAACCTGAAATTTGTGCCATAAGTCTGTTCAGCCATAATTCACCTCTTTCATATTACGTGCACCCACACTTATTATACAGTTGCAAGAAAAAGTATGTGAACCCTTTGGAATGATATGGATTTCTGCTCAAATTGGTCATAAAATGTGATCTGATCATCATCTAAGTCACAACAATAGACAATCACAGTCTGTTTAAACTAATAACACACTAAGAATGAAATGTTGCCATGTTTTTATTGAACACACCATGGATTTAATAACTGGTTGAACCTCCTTTGGCAGCAATAACTTCAACTAAACGTTTCCTGTAGTTGCAGATCAGACGTGCACAACGGTCATGATTAATTCTTGACCAATCCTCTTTACAGAACTGTTTCAGTTCAGCAATATTCTTGGGATGTCTGGTGTGAATCGCTTTCTTGAGGTCATGCCACAGCATCTCAATCGGGTTGAGGTCAGGACTCTGACTGGGCTACTTCAGAAGGCGTATTTTCTTCTGTTTAAGCCATTCTGTTGTTGATTTACTTCTATGCTTTGGTTCATTGTCCTGTTGCAACACCCATCTTCTGTTGAGCTTCAGCTGGTAGACAGATGGCCTTAAGTTCTCCTGCAAAATGTCTTGATAAACTTGGGAATTCATTTTTCCTTCGATGATAGCAATCCGTCCAGGCCCTGACGCAGCAAAGCAGCCCCAAACCAGAATGCCCCCACCACCATACTTCACAGTTGGGATGAGGTTTTGATGTTGTGTGCTGTGCCTTTTTTTTGCCACACATAGTGTTGTGTGTTTCTTCCAAACAACTCAACTTTGGTTTCATCTGTCCACAGAATATTTTGCCAGTACTGCTGTGGAACATGCAGGTGCTCTTGTGCAAACTGTAAATGTGCAGCAATGTTTTGTTTGGACAGCAGTGGCTTCCTCTGTGGTATCCTCCCATGAAATCCATTATTGTTTAGTGTTTTACGTACTGTAGATTCGCTAACATGGATGTTAGCATTTGCCAGTGACTTTTGTAAGTCTTTAGCTGACACTCTAGGATTCTTCTTCACCTCATTGAGCAGTCTGCACTGTGCTCTTGCAGTCATCTTTACAGGACGGCCACTCCTAGGGAGAGTAGCAGCAGTGCTGAACTTTCTCCATTTATAGACAAATTGTCTTACCGTGGACTGATGAACAGCAAGGCTTTTGGAGATACTTTTATAACCCTTTCCAGCTTTATGCAAGTCAACAATTCTTAATCGTAGGTCTTCTGAGAGCTCTTTTGTGCGAGGCATCATTCACATCAGACAATGCTTCTTGTGAAAAGCAAACCCAGAACTGGTGTGTGTTTTTTATAGGGCAGGGCAGCTGTAGCCAACACCTCCAATCTCATCTCATTGATTGGACTCCAGTTGGCTGACATTTCACTCCAATTAGCTCTTGGAGATGTCATTAGTCTAGGGGTTCACATACTTTATCCACCTGCACTGTGAATGTTTACATGGTGTGTTCAATAAAAACATGGCAACATTCTTTGTGTGTTCATTCTTTGTGTGTTATTAGTTTAAGCAGACTGTGATTGTCTATTGTTGTGACTTAGATGATGATCAGATCACATTTTATGACCAATTTGTGCAGAAATCCATATCATTCCAAAGGGTTCAGGAGAAACAGGGCTTTCACTTCAAATATTCATATATAAAACATAATTTAATATGAATAAAATCTAAAACAACTTGAAAAAAAGTAAGACATTTTATTTTTCCAAGTTCTGCATGATATTTCGACTGTGAATATTATAATACTGTTAGCTTTTGCTGCAATAAAATAAAACACATATTTGTATTCAGTGATGTCTCACGAGTACAAAAGTACCCCCTATGTTCAGGTTTTATGAGGTTTTAGAAAGTTACAGGGTTAAATATAGGGCTTTTCCCCATTCACAGTTTTTACATATTAAAATTTGCCAGATTGCTTTTGAGACCATTTGATAGCCCAGCAATGAGAATTACTGCCACCATGGCATACCATTTGAAAAAGTAGACAACCCAGGGTATTTAAAATAAGACTTGTCAAGTATTTTTTAACATTTTTTTATCTTTATTTAGTTTTTATACAGATTAAAACAATCGTAACAATTTCTTTATGTTCATAAGTCAAAGAAACTCATGTGAACAGCATATAGAGTATTTATAGGAAATGAGCTAAGCAAATTAATCAATATATATATATATATACATATATATATATAAATAAAGTAATAATAGCACTCCAAGGACTTCGAAAATATTGTGAAAAAACTTAGCTTTTTATTCAGGCATCTGCCACAGAAGATCAACGTTTCAGTTCTCTAAGGAACTTTCGTCAGTTTGTCGTGTCGTGTTTGCGCACAGTGTAAGTCCCCTAATGTTAAACCCCCGGGACTCCTAATGCCTCTATCTGTACCCAAGAAACCATGGACCCACTTATCCATGGACTTCATTGTAGATCTTCCTTCATCTGATGGACAGACAGTAATCTTGACTGTGACTGATAGGTTCTCTAAAATGGCACACTTTATTCCACTTATCACCAGTGGACCTCAGTCACCCTACTGCACCTAAAAGGTAGGAAACAGGAGGGTGACAAACATTTTGTGTGTGTGTGTGTGTTTGTATGTGTGTGCCTGTATGTATGTGTGTGCCTGTCTGTATGTGTGTCTGTCTGTTTGTATGTATTTCTTTGTATGTGTGTGTGTGTGCCTGTCTGTCTATGTATGTTTGTCTGTCTGTGTGTGTGTGTGTGTGTGTGTCTGCTTGTCTGCTTGTATGTATGTGCATCTTGTGTGTGTATGTCTGTCTGTATGTGTCTGCCTGTGTGCTTGTCTGTTTTTTATGTATGTGTCTTTGTATGTATGTGTCTTGTGTGTGTGTGTGCCTATCTGTGTATGTGTGTGTCTGTCTGTGTCTGTATGCATGTGCATCTTGTGTGTCTGTCTGTCTGTATGTGTCTGCCTGTGTGTATGTGTGCCTGTCTGTTTTTTTATGTATGTGTCTTTGTATGTATGTCTTGTGTGTGTCTGTCTGTATGTGTCTGTCTGTGTCTGTCTGTGTGTGTCTGTATGTGTGCCTGTCTGTCTGTGTGTGTGCCTGTCTGTGTGTCGGTCTGTATGTGTGTGTCTGTCTGTATGTATGTATGTGTGCCTGTCTGTTTGTATGTATGTGTCTGTGTGTATGTGTCTGTCGGGGGGGTATAGGGAGGGGGGCCCATGGATCATTTTCGTACCGGGGGCCCCGTGGTTTGTGTGTACGCACTGGGCGGTGGGGGTATGGTGGTGTAATGGAGCTCCCCGTACTCCGACCGAGTTGATGGACACTTCCTAGCTTGCGCCGAGGACCACAAACACCGCACCGGACACCACAACCACTGCAGACTCCGCAACCGCTGTAGCTTGACTGGAGTCTCGCCGTCTTCCTTTCACCCTGGATCAGCTTCTGTCCTCCAGGACCGTGTGGGAAAGACCTCTTCCTTCCACTCTGTATGAACCACCAGCATCCAGGATGTGTGGGAAAGACCTCTCCTCCAAAAAGAGCGTGTCAGGAACAAGCTCTTAAAAGAGCTAAGTGATTCAAGCTCAGGGGAGTATGCAGATCATAGCAATCCCCAATGTGATTAAACCAGCTCCCTCCAATAACAAGACAAAGCAACATTTAGAAGAATTGTCTAAACCTTTATTTTACTTGGGACTAGCCCATATGGTCATTACATTAACAATGTGGTGAAAACTCAATAAAATTACAAACAGCCAAATCATAGCAGGCAACATACAGTGACTTATTATAACACAATGGTATATTTTAAAGGGGTGGGGGAGACAATATTTAACAGAAAATATCTCACCTGCCTGCAGAATTAGCAATATGCAAATCTACCTGAATATGCAAATGAACCAGTCTTGCTATTCAGGTAGTGCATATTGCTGTTGCTACCAACAGAGGGCACTAGACAAGCTCCATAGCCAAATCCACCTAGTTGGTAGCAAACCTCAGCAGTACAGGAGAGCAGGCAATACATTTCACAGTACACACACACACACTATAAACAATTACAATACACACACCCTGCACCTATAATGGGTACAGGGTGACTAAAACATATCAGAAATAAAGCAACCTACATAAATAGTCTGTCTGAAGGTAGAATAGGGGCTTTAAAGCCAAATACATCAAGGAGTCATAGTCACAGGGGAGGAGGCTGGCAAGCAGGCCTCTCCAGGACCAAGTGGCGAAGGGCACTTCGTCACAGGTGGATCAAATGAACATCATGTGGGGTACTTTTTCTACCTAGCATGCACACCAGCAGCCTGTTACATTTATTGTATTCGAAGAAAAACATCTTGGATCTCTGAATAACCATGATTTGTTTATGAACAAAATATCTTTTGTCTGCAAGATTCCAGTATGTTCCTGTCCATTTAAGGGTCTATCATTATGTTTTATTTTGAGATTTCCATTTTTTTTGCAGGTGTTCCTGGACTGCTGCTCCCTGTCCCCTCTGTCGGCGGTCCCTTCTTTGAAGTACTGGAGACCGTATCTTCAGAAGGATATTGATACTTTAGAGAGGGTTCAGAGAAGGGCTACTAAACTGGTTCATGGATTGCGGGATAAAACTTACCAGGAAAGGTTAAAGGATCTTAACATGTATAGCTTGGAGGAAAGACGAGACAGGGGGGATATGATAGAAACATTTAAATATATAAAGGGAATCAACACAGTAAAGGAGGAGACTATATTTAAAAGAAGAAAAACTACCACAACAAGAGGACATAGTCTTAAATTAGAGGGACAAAGGTTTAAAAATAATATCAGGAAGTATTACTTTACTGAGAGGGTAGTGGATGCATGGAATAGCCTTCCAGCTGAAGTGGTAGAGGTTAACACAGTAAAGGAGTTTAAGCATGCGTGGGATAGGCATAAAGCTATCTTAACTATAAGATAAGACTAGGGACTAATGAAAGTATTTAGAAAATTGGGCAGACTAGATGGGCCGAATGGTTCTTATCCGCCGTCACATTCTATGTTTCTATGTTTCTATGTGGCCCTGAATGAAGCATTTGTTTCCTTCCCATACCGTAAGTCTAGGGGTTTCCTGGCTTGTGTTTTCTCTAAAATTGTGTTGCAAGTCTGATAGGGCCTGAGCTGAACATTGCTTGTCTCAGAGGATTTTCATTCAACCTCTGGTATGCATGTAAATTCATCTCCATTGGTGTGTGATCCGACCATGTGCAAGCTCCTGTGTCCACTATGAACACATTATTCTGTTCTAGTATATTCTATTGTTGGACCTGCCCTCTGAATGTTGGTTCGCCATCAATCTATTAGCCCCATTCTACCTAGCGTACCTCTGAGAGGGCATAAGTGTGTTACAGACCAGGAACATTGACCTCTCCAGGTATCCAGAGCCGGGAGTAGAGGAGCATACTAATCCCCATCCATCTTGGTCCCCATCTTTCTGTGGTTCCTTCCCAGAATGACTCCAGCTTAGCTGATACCCTTGACAAAAAGAAATGTTTCCTAGGATTGGATATGTATCAACGCAAAGGTGTTAAACTATGAAGCAATCATCCCCTTAACAAACAAAAAGCATCCATCTGAGTCCAGTTGGAAATCTATGTGCACAAAAGTGATATTGCTATTGATCAAGATTGCCACCCCGGACGCCTTAGCTAAGGCTTTATGTGAAAAGAGGCCCGCCGGGAAGTGTCAATCTTGTAACATTGGGTGTGAGTCCTCTCAAAAGTGTGTTTCTTGAATAAACGATCCCACAGAAGTCTGGTCCTTCTCTCCAGCACATGTAGGCCCCTAACATTGTGAGAGCAAAATTTTAATGATTTTGGTAAATAGATCAATCCCTTAGGGTTCACGGGAAGGATGGAAAGAAGAAAAAGAAAAGTAAAAGGAGAAGGAGAGAGGAGTCTGGTAGTGTTCTACATACAAAAACTAGAAATCCAATTGTAGATGCTAATGAGCAGGGGCCCATATACAAACACCTGGCACCCAGAGGGGTCAGTGGTATCCAGGTGTGGGGGGGTCTGCTTGATATCATCATTCATTCACTCATCTCCTGCTCCCCAACCAACTAAAATGGTCCTAAATCTTACAACAGTCCCAAGGTGACTCCCATATAGAATGGGGCACCAAAAACCCCAAAATCCCAGCAATGTCTATTGATCCTCGCTACCTAGAAAAGTCCTCCCTATTCGTGCAGCACACTATAACTCGTTCTGCCGATTTGTGCTACAATGTAATTACAGGAATCACCATTGTGACATGCTAAAAGAACTAAACTGGCTGTCGCTGGAATCCAGACGCACCCTTCATCTTTCCAGTCTTGTGTTCAAGAGCTTTTCTGGGAAACTCCCACCCTACCTGAACAAAATGCTTTCCCCAGCTGTTCCCACTTCCTATAACCTCTGATCCAGTACCAACACTTACTTTAAGAGATCCCTCTCTACATACCTCAAAACAGAATGCACCTGTCATGGTTGATTATATATTTCCTACCTGTTCTATGTTAAATTTTGTATTTATTGTGTATTAATATTGTTTTTGTATTTTATTGTACCCTAATGTAACAATGCAATGATTTGTGGACCCAGGACATTCTTGAAAACGAGAGAAATCTCAATGTATCTTCTTTATAAATAAATAAATAAATAAATATCCTAGCCTTACTCCTGTTGGTAAAATAAAGTCTCAAATCTGTAGTGAAGATAGCCACCTATAAGGGTGAAGATTACATATGAGGGCAGACACATTGCAGATCTAGAATTGCAACCTTCCCCAAATGTGATCACAAGATCACAAAACCCCAATGATTACTTATTAAATGCGCTTAAAGGATCTACTGCTAATGTCTTGGTGCCATATACCTCAGGACACATTCGGAGCTCATGTGGAGTCCATATCTTGACCTTGACATTTCAGAGCTGTTTTGGCAACACTAGGGGGACCTACACTAGACTGGTATATTAGAGTATTAGACTGGTGATTTTAATGTTGCAACTGATTAGTGTTTATTGTGCGTAAAAAAACCTTAATTTTGTCTACTTAAACAGTATTTTTGTTGATTTGATCTTTCCTCATGTGATTTATTTCACTGAATGAGTAGCTTTGATACTTGAGTAATCATTAAATATTAATTAAATTATGACCAAGATTTTTTAATAAATTCAAATATTCTACCTCTTAGTTACTGTCGTTAAGTGTATATTTTATTGGAGCACCAGCTACATCATGGGCAAGGAAGAGTACATGTAGGCAAAAAATAATCTTTATAATATTTGTAAAAATATGCTGGCAAATCCTTGAAGACTTTTCTAAAGTAGGCCAAAAAAACTTTCAGTTTGTAGTTCAGTTAGCAATTAACAACAATTCTTCTTTTGGTAAATGCATTATGCATACTGTGTTTAATAAGTATAGTCAAAGAGTAAAGCGTGATCCAGTTTTTTTAATTCAATTTTAACATGAAACTTTTTTTTTTTTTTTTTTACAAACTATGAATAAATGTTAGGAAACATAAATAAAATAATGTACAAATTGAATCAAGCCATTGCAATAAACACTTCTGTATTTTTATTTTGCATACACACAATAAGATAATAGCAATAGTGAAAATCATTGAGACCTATAACAGCAAATATTATTGTTCTACAATCCAGGTGCTGTGGCAAACTGAAAATATAAAAGGTAAGTAGATTTCAACTGTAAATTACCTACATATTTTGAGATAGATTCCCTGACTATAAATAATTCTATATTTAATTGAATTTCCATTGTTCTACTAAATTTTATAGTTACATAATGTATGCACTCTTGGAAAAACATATTCAGGAGCACATAAGTATATAAATAAATACATCACTGATAGTGAAATAGTATATTTAATAAATACATATTTGATTCTAAACAATGAAAAATAGTCTTATTTTCGTATTTACTAACACAGTTGTTGTTACATAGCATTTATTACAGTCCTTAGATTAGTCAAGTAAATGTCTCATTTGTTTTCTGATTAATTATATTATTTCAAAAGAAATACATCTCTGCAGAAATACTGCACATCAGATACAATTAAAAATGCTTTCAAACTTCAGCAGTGGACTTGCAATAGATGTATTTTGTATTGAAGGAATTTCAATGAAAAAGAAAAAAATAATAGGATTTATTCATTAAAGACGGCTTATGTAAAAGGACAGTAGAGTTAAAGGACCACTATAGGCACCCAGACCACTTCAGCTTAATGAGGTGGTCTGGGTGCCAGGTCCTTCTAGGGTTAACACTTTTTTTTTATAAATATAGCAGTTTCAGAGAAACTGCTATGTTTATAAATGGGTTAATCCAGCCTCTAGTGGCTGTCTCATTGACAGCCGCTAGAGGGCTTCCGCGTTTCTCACTGTGAAAATCACAGTGAGAAGACACCAGCGTACATAGGAAAGCATGCCGCGCATGCGCATTCAGCCGAAGAGGAGGAGAGGAGGTGGAGAGAAGGAGGAGAACTCCCCGCCCGGCGCTGGAGAAAGAGGTAAGTTTAACCCCTTCATCCCCCCAGAGCCCGGCGGGAGGGGGACCCTGAGGTTGGGGGCACCCTCAGGGCACTATAGTGCCAGGAAAATGAGTATGATTTCCTGGCACTATAGTGGTCCTTTAAACTCAACAAGCCGGAAATTGCTTAGAGAATCTGCCTTGCAAAGACTTCACATTGAGCTGCATTGGGGAGTCTACAACTTTTGCAAGCTGTTCTTAGATATACCGCCAATGACAAAACTGACATAATTAAATGTATGCATGTTTTATTTGCGGGTACGTCAACTAAACACTGATTTTTCTTTTTTGTATTTGGGCAGTGGAGTGTCCTTTTAAAGCATTATGTAGAACTGACCCCAAAGTGTGAATATTAGGTCAACATAGTCAAGTTGAAATGATTGCCAGGTTGGATAATTTTTCCAACGCTGTGAATTTGACCTAAAACTTGCAAGTCTACCAAGTTACTTGTTCTGAGAATAAACTATTTTGATGGGAAAAAAATTTGATTTTTAATCAGTCAATCTAGTGTCTCAGTTTAACTGAATATCACTTTTATTATACTCATCCAAGTTTTGTATTTTTATTAAACTATGTAAACCAACAAATGTGCTGTTAAATAAATGCATTCCCTAGACTCTAAAATAAATAATAATGTATTAATAAATAAAATGCATCAATATAATTAAATTGAATAACATTTTCATAGTTGGTCTGTTACAACTCTACAGTTTACTAGAAAGATATTCCCTTAGAACTATCATTCTTCAGTCCTTGCTTCTTAAAAAGTATGTTGGGGCTCTCTAGTGGTGGAATGAGGCAAGTGCAAATTATTTACTTCATGTGTTTTACCAGGTTATTCATTAAAGTGAGAATTTAAAGTGAATTTCAAATTTAAGGCCAAAGTAGATGAACTGGAAGCATAGCTGAATTAGAGTATGTTTCCAGTTCGGCTAATTTTACCTTCAATTTAAAATTCATTTTTCATTTTACTTACGTGAATTATCCTGTAAGTGTTTAATGAATTTAAGATTTATATTCATGCTAAAAATGTACAGCTTATGATAGGAGTGCTGATCGCATAAACTCCTGCTATACATATGTAGCTTGTATTACATCAGTAAATAGCCCTACCATTGTCACCTAATGAAAGTTGCTAGAAGCACCAGCATCACTGACTCCCAAATAAAAGCCTATGTAATGGGGAGTGTCAGAGATTGTGGGAACTTGGTCTGCATATGCCAGCCTTTTGGACACATGCTGTAATATCTTCTAAGGCCAGGTGATGCGTTGGAATAGGAGAAAAGGCTTTTCTGCAAACATTACCTTGGTTATGATGCCTAGAGCGTCCCTTAAACTGGCAGTGTCTCCTACATATAACCTAATGTAGAGTACTTTCAAAAATTGTATTGTACAGTAATTTATATTTTACAACGTCCGATCAGTATCAGTTAGGCATGCCATTTTGCATGTTGCCAAATTTTCAGGACACTTATGAATTATTTATTATCTCTGAGGGCTTGAAAATGTTGCCCAGCAGTGGAATTCACATGCCCTAGTGTAAAATCAATGAACTAATCACAGATTTCCTCTGGAATCCAGTAAAATTTAATCAACTTCACAATAGGAGTATGTAAACTCTTCCTCTGCCAGTAGTGTTGTCAGTCTCTACCCAAACAAAATTAATATTTCACAACTGCCCTCACCCCAAAATGGCAATAATATTGCATTTCTGGATTGGGTTGTGGAAGCTGGACGTAAGCTTCATCCTACACTTTAGTGTGGTAAATGGTGATTAAGTATCTTTACCTCACATTTTGTTTAATTAATAAGTACCATAATAAATAACAACAAAAATATTATTTCTGGATGTAAACTGTTTTTCTTTTATACATTACAAGTATATTGATTAGTAGTATTATACCAATAACAAAACCCATAAAGCTAACAGCGGCATTTCGACATTTGTATACAATTAAGAATACATTTTAATAGTTTTTCTCTAAATTAATAATTGCTGAGAATCCCTAGCGAATTGCATATTTGAACCCAAAATTAGAAAGCAAATCGCTAAAATAGCTATGCTTCCAGCTTAGTTGTTTTGGCCTTAGATTCGCCATTCTCCAAAAAGAATTCTTGATTTTATTTTCCTGAAAAACTGTCATTTTGGTTGAGTAAAACATTCAACAACTTAAAAAAGTAATCTGTAAATGAATTGCATTTAGTCAGTCTTAAATAAATAAATAAATAAATACAAAAACATCTTTGTCTTACACATTCACACAAAATGCTTTTTCACTTTACTAATCAAGGTTGGTCACTGTGTTTGTTTGGGCATTCACACAACAAAGCCAGAACATCTATTATTATTAATATTTATATAGAGCTAAAATATGACACAGTTTTATATAATTATAAAAAGGAAGTATTTAGAGGTTAAGAGGCCCTGCTCAAATGAGCTTACAATCTATGAGGATTTGAGGTAAGCATATATATATATATATATATATATATATATACATATATATATATATATATATATATATATCGTTAAATTTCTTGCCCAAGGACATTTACTGCTAAGGTGGTCTAACTGGGATTCTAGCCTGGTTTTCCACTGAGAAATGAATGCTACTGATAGCAGAGTTTGCTTAGTAGAGAGATACATGTGCATGAAATACATTGCTCAGCATGATTAAGAAAGTCTAGATCATTTTAGATAAAGGCACAAAACACAGAGGTAAAAATGGTAACATTTTCTCAATTAGTGATAAGGCAATGAACACATGTAAAATAAAGGTGTTGCTTTATGCGAACAGTCACAAACTGCCCCAAATGTTTTATAAAGTAACATTGTCAGAAAGATTAGCTGAGAAAAGTCAGTTAAGTAGGCATAATATTTAGGCACATCTCTAAGTGGAAGAACTGAGAGCTTGTCTGCTTGGGTCACACCCATTCAGATCAGTCTATTCATTTGAATGAAAGAGGAAAAAAAAACCCTCATAGATACGCTGTGACTATACTAAACAACAAAGCAGGTAAAACTAAATTTTTATAAACCAGGAATTAAGACTGGGTATCATTTTAAGCGTCATTAAGTTTCAAGAAATGTAATGAATTATTTATGAGCTATAGATTTTGTGCTTTCCTAAAAAGAGAGAGAACTTGATGGAACAAATACTTGAGCAAATTCACTATAATTACTTAGATTATAGTGAATTTGCTCAAGTATTTGTTCCATCAAGTTTTCTCTCTTTTTAGGAAAGCACAAAATCCAGATTGCACTCCTTAGTACAATGAGAAATTAGCTCACTTAAAGGAAACATGATATTCTTGGAAGAGTATTCACTAAAATGAAATGGTCATCATTTACTGTGTTAATCACAAGTAACACAGCCATTGTTTTATAACTAATGACCTTTAAGGTTTCATCTGGTTATTTTATACTACATATATGACTGTAAATTTTGCTTTGCTTTAATATTCATGGCAATTTAATCTGGCTATATAGTGTAATTTGTTTTATTAGGATGGACTGACAATCAAAAGCATATACCAGGGAACTTGCCACTATTAAATTTAAGTTGTAAAACAGCAGAGAAAAAAGCATTAAATGAACACTCCACCGGAAAATAAATAAATAATTTAGTAGATATACATATTGCTTATGTTTTGGTAAATTGTAAAAAAAAAAAAATACACAGCTTACATTAGCTGCAGAATTAATTTCTGCAGTTACTGCAAACTATCTCTTTTTGTGAAGCACAGTCTTCCCCACCTGTGCTGGGCATGTCTAAACCAAGGACAACTTGTACATGCATTCAAATGGCCAATCGTACACTTCTGAATATGTTTTATTACAGAATCAGTTTGCCAGGTATATATTTCTCTATGAGCTGTGTATAATCAATGAGTTGAGTGTTAGTTTTCTTAGCCTGCTGATCGTGCAAGCTTTTCTCAATTCTGATTTGAACTATAGTTTAAAGCAAGTGAGACAGGAAACCTTCTAAGCTGTCTAAGCTGTCTGATTGACAGCCAGGAGGGCATGACTAAGGTGTTTTATAAATGAACATTTGAAATAAACACTTTTTCTAAAATGAGCTTGGAGGGGCAACATTTTAAACTTAAAGCACCTTAGCAAGCTGAAAAACTTCAGTTGACATGAGTTTTGCTTTAAGCGGTGCATAAATAGTTTTCCTAAGCAACATCAATATTTACTTTTTAAGTCACTATTCATTCTTGTAAGTATACAATTTAGAATATCTAGACCACTTTACCCATCCATGTTATTCTGTGACCTTTTTCTATTTTACAAGTGTTTCATAAAATGATGCATTAAAAATTTTAATAAAAATTACAAGACCTACTGACATCTTCAAAACAAAAAATCATTATTAATTTAACATGTATGCTCCACATTAGCACACAATAGTAAGTGCCAATAAATTGACACATTAAAAGCAATGATCAACATCTGCATTTTTTGTACACGCTCCAGCACTTAACATAACAGTTTATAAACAACAATCAAAACCATACACTTTACCAAAACAATGCACACATTCTTATTAAAACCGGGCAGCAATGAAAAATAAATTAATTTAAAAAAAAAAACTAGAAAAATCAGTATTTCTTTTTCAAAAGTTAAGTTAAAAAACAACAATTATTTTTAAATATAAAAAGGATATAAATAAATAAATAGCTGGTGGTATAAATAGAATTGCTACATCACTACAGTATATATATATAAGTCACGTAGTATCTTCATGTGCTGAACTATCCTGCATGTATCAAGTTTAGGGATAAAATTTAGGTGCTTCCTGGAATCTCTGCCTGAACAATGTGTCCATTTTAATTCAAGCTGAAAAGGTTATTATTATTGCAACACTCTTGCCAGGGTTGAAGTTCAAGATGGAGAAGTGCTGTTATTTTCACAACTTATTTTTCATCAGAAACAGAACACGCGTAGCATAGTCCAAAAACAGGTGAAAGTGGTGGAATATGGCATGGCCAGCTTGCACTACGCCCCACTGTGTTGTTGAGTTAGGCAACTGAGGCAAAGGTGGATCACTGACACGTACAATGTTGAGTTTTATCATCTGTGGGAAAGAAAAATGTGTAACTTAAATTATAGAGTAGCATGTACAAAGAAAATGCAGCAGACGACTTAAGGGAACATTCTGGCACAATGCAACTTGTTTTGAGTTATAGCTTTTACATCTCTATCTGAAAAGAATGTCACTATACGTCTATCCCAATCTTAAGGTGACACCATAGTCACCAAAACGACTTTAGCTTAATGAAGCAGTTTTGGTGTATATATTATGCCTCTAAAGTTTCACTACCTAATTCACTGCCTTTTAGGAGTTAAATGCCTTTACCTCCCCTGGCTGTGACTGATGTAGCTTGCATGAAAACAAAATGGTTTAATTTTCAATCAGATGTAATTTACCTAAAAGTGTTTATCTCCTGCTCTGTAAACTGAACTTTAATTAACAGAGCAGGAGATAAGAAATTCTAAATTCATCAGAATTTGCAATAAATGTAAACATTAGATAATTATAGGAAGTGTTTAGGAAAGTCACATGCAGGGAGGTGTGCCTAGGGCTGCATAAACAAAGTGATTTAGCTCCTAAAGGGCTAAGAATTGAGCCGTGAGACTGCAGGGGCATGATTTATACAAAAAACTGCTTCATTAGGATAAAGTTGTTTTGGTGAAAGGAGAAAGGAAGCAGAGACTGAAAGAGTAACCTTCAAATGGTAGACTTTATTTGGCAAAATATAAAACCATCATCTCAGAATACAGTGTAAAAAAACCCTGTCCTTTTAATTTACCGGTCCTTGACAAATAGATTTAATCATACATTTATGATTAAAGGACCACTATAGGCACCTAGACCACTTCAGCTTAATGAGGTGGTCTGGGTGCCTGGTCCATCTAGGGTTAACCCTCTTTTCTATAAACATAGCAGTTTCAGAGAAACTGCTATGTTTATAAATGGGTTAATCCAGCCTCTAGTGGCTGTCTCATTGACAGCCGCTAGAGGGCTTCCGCGTTTCTCACTGTGAAAATCACAGTGAGAAGATGCCAGCATCCATAGGAAAGCATTGTGAATGCTTTCCTATGGACTGGCTGAATGCGCGCGCGGATCCTGCCGCGCATGCGCATTCAGCCGAAGAGGAGGAGAAGAGGGAGGAGAGCTCCCCGCCCGGCGCTGGAGAAAGAGGTAAGTTTAACCCCTTCCTCCCTCCAGAGCCCGGCGGGAGTGAGACCCTGAGGGTGGGGGCACCCTCAGGGCACTATAGTGCCAGGAAAACAAGTATGTTTTCCTGGCACTATAGTGGTCCTTTAAGTCCATTTGTTATCGATGAAACTCTTTAGATGAAAATGGTTTCTGGCTGTATTCCTATTCCAACACAAAATGTTCATCTACTAACAATTATTTTCTTGTCCTAAACAAGCACCATGGCAGCGCATATATCCCCATATCATTTTATAGTGTTTAGGTGCTAGTTATTCAGCAAAGGTGACCTAATAAAGAAGTAGTCAGTGCCCAAAGCCAAGGCATCTTATTCATGAAGGAGGTTGTAACACAATCAGTGTATTTCAAAATATATGTATATTCATTAATACATTTATTTGCTGTGGATGACCGTGGGCTACACACTATTCACTATGTCTGTGTCTGTGTGTGTCAGTGATAGAAACATAGAATGTGATGACCCATCTAGTCTGCCCAATTTTCTAAATACTTTCATTAGTCCCTGGCCTTATCTTATATCTAGGATAGCCTTAAGCCTATACCACACATGCTTAAACTCCTTCACTATGTTAAGCTCTACCAATTCAACTGGAAGGCTTTTCCATGCATCCACTACCCTCTCAGTAAAGTAATACTTCCTGATATTATTTTTAAACATTTGCCCCTCTAATTGAAAGGAACACTATAGCGCCAGGAAAACAAACCCGTTTTCCTGGCACTATAGGGTTAATAGGTCCCCCCTCCCTCAGGGCTCCCTTCCCGCTGGGCTGAAGTGGTTAAAACCCCTTCAGCCAATTACCTTAATCCAGCACCAGGCTCCCTTGGTGCTGGTGACCTCTTCTCCCCATGCCGACGTTAGCTCCCGTGTGGAGCCAAATGCACGCAGCCAGAGCCGCGCACGCATTCAAACCTGCCCATAGAAAAACATTACTCAGTGCTTTCCTATGGGGATCTGAAATGACGCTGGACTCTGTGAGGACGTCCAACGTCATTTCAGTGTGATTTTCTCACTTAAAATTACGGAAGCGGCCTCTAGTGGCTGTCAGCGAGACAGCCACTAGAGGCTGGATTAACCCTGCAGTGTAAACATCCCCGGAGAGCCCTGATCTGGGTGAACAACATATCCAAAAATCCCCCAGCAGGGGTTCAAAAGTTTAATGGAAGTCTCTTTTTGACCAGCCGCAAGCATGGCTTCATGTCCAAAACAGTTCCAGGGAATTAGGGCCAGCGGTCGGTCTCTCTTTATGGAGTAGAAAAGTACTTACATTATTTGAATGTAGCCTTTTAAAGTGTATTGGGCAAGGTATATTGCAGGGCCAATAGTCACAGGGTAGGAGGCAAGGAAACAGGCCTCTCCAAAATCCAGTGGCGAGGTCACTTTCGCCACAGCTAAGTTTTTGTTTTTTACTATTTTGGCCACTTCTGCGGAGTACCACAGTAGTTTCTTACATTTTTTGCTTTTACTGACAAGCCTAATGCAATTTTCTGTTGCTTTCAACAGTGCAACTTTTAAATAATCTCATTTCTATTGGACTCCATTTAAATTGCTCCAGTCTGATAATGACTACTTTACACATATTCTAATTTTAGAAAAGTCTGTTTTTCTAAAGTCTAGAACTTTTGTTTTTGTGTGGTGTGACTCAGTCACTGTTCTTATATTAAAGCACACTGACTGATGATCACTGGATCTTAAACTTTCACCTACAGTAATATCTGCTAACAAATCTCTATTTGTTAACATTAAATCTAGTATGGCCTCTTTATGAGTTGCCTCTTCAATGACTTGTTTTAGAGACAATCCCAATAGGGAGTTTAGCATAAGTGCTGCTGGCACAAGCAGCTATTTTGGTTTTCCAGTTCGCATCAGGAAGATTAAAGTCACCCGTGATGATAACTTCCCCCTTCATTGTCATTTTAGCTATTTCCTCAACTAGTAAACTGTCTAACTCTTCTGTTTGTCCTGGGGGTCTATAAATCACGCCTACACGAGTTACTGTGAGATTACCAAATTCTAACGTAACCCAAGCGAACTCTATGTTCGCCTCACTAACTTTTATTATGCTAGACACTATGCTATCCTTCACATACAGGGCCACCGCTCCCCCTTTCTTGCCTTCCCTGTCTTTTTCTGTATAAAGAGTACCCTCGTATTATCCCAGTAATTTTTCTCATTATACCATGTCTCAGTAACAGTGACTAAATCTACATCAGTTGCCATTATTGCCACAAGTTCATGGATCTTATTGCGTAAACTACGAGCATTTGTAGACATGACTCTAAGCTTATCATTTTTTAACATACTTGCTACAGGCACCTTCTGTCCTTGTTTTTGGGGGCAATTGGATTGATGATTTATCATCACCCCACTCCACCTAGTTTAAATACATCCTAGCAAAACCTCTGAACTGCTCACTGGAAAATGTGTTCCCCTTTGAGAAAGATGCAAACCATCTTTTTTGTACAGTTTATTTCCATTCCAAACAGAGCTACCATGAGAAATTAAGCCAAATCTTTGCTCCCGACACCATTCACCAATTCACAAGTTAAAGTCCCTAATACTCATCCGCCTGTTGTTCTGAATGTTATGATTTCCTGTGTATGACAATCAGCACCTATGTAAGTGCTTGTGGGTGTGGCTTTGAGTGACCACCTATGTAAGTATCTGATTATGTGCCTATGAGTGATCACTTGTGTATGTATAATACAACTGAGCACCTGGTGTGATATTGAGATTATCAGTTGGTATGAACCATATCTAACCTGTTGTTATTAGCACAATGGTACAGTCAGAAAGTGGCTCTTGCATTGTGGGAGTGTGGGTGGCCATTCTTAAAAAAGTTTACAGTTATGAAGACATGTGCCAGAATAAGGAGTCCCCTGCTTCCATCTGAACTGACATGCAAGGAGTCTAAGGAATCCATAGATCATCTTTGCAGCAAATAAAATGAGATGGGCCAAAGCTCACGCAGTGACTACAACAGCTTCCCATGAACTGAGTAAGTGCATTATTACATGTAAAATTGCCTGTGATTCCAAACAGAGGAGCACTACAGTCTTATCCATTTATACTGCATAATTCATAGCAAAATAAATCAACAGTCAGTAACATAGAGATGGAAAAGTTAAATCCTCCACCAGAATTAAAAATGACTGGTAATGGCTGAGGTTTAAGCAAAGATTCCAGCTATATGTTAGAGTTATAGGAACTAAGGAGCAAGATAATGAACAAAAGATTGCACTTTTTCAGACTGTAGCAGGATCGGTAGCAATAGATATGTACAACACCTTCATATTTACAGATGAAAAAAGGGATGATTATCGGGTTGTTCTAGACAAATTTGAACAATACTGTGTATCTAGACGCAATGAAGCCTATGAAAGGTATATTTTCAGATGTAAAATGCAGAATGAAATAGGGATTATTGAGGAGTATGTCACTGACTTGAAACTGAAGAACAAACCAGAACTTCTGAAAAGCTCAGTCAAACTAAAGACATATAATGGGGAGGTTATCCCAGTGCTTGGCAAGTGCAGTGTGTTCCTGGAATATTGAAATCAAACGCATAAAATATTCTGGTAGTTTCAGGAAACAAACCAGCTTTACTGGGTCTTCATATGTGTGAAACTTTAGGCCTGATTCAAAGGGTAAATGCCATTGATGGAACGAATAAAGAAGAGGACATAGAAGCTTTAAAAACAGACTATGCTGAAGTTTGTGAAGGAATCGGATGTCTTCCAATGCAACAAAAAATACAACTAAAAGAACGTTTTCATCCAGTAGTGCATGCCATGCAAAATGTTACTGTTGCTCTGTGGGATCGTCTTAAATAGGAACTTGCCAGGATGGAAGAAAACGATATTGTAAAGAAAATCAAGACGCCTACTGAATGGGTTCATTCAATGGTGTTGGTGGAAAAAAACGGATGGGGGTCTCAGAATCTGTACTGATCCCAAAGAACTGAATAAAAGCATCTCAAGAGAAACACTTCCACTTACCAACAAAACCAGAATTGCTTGGGGAGTTAGGTGGAGCAACAGTATTCAGCAAACTGGATGCATCACCAGGATTTTGCCAGATTCCACTGGAGGAGGAAAGCATGAAACTCTGCACTTTCAATACTCCTTATGGGAGGTACTGTTACAAACAACTGCCCTTTGGTTTGTGTTCGGCACCGGAAGTGTTTCATAGTACAATGCAGCAACTTCTAGAACGAATACCAGACACAACTGTATTTATTGATGATATTCTGATCTAGGGTAAAACCAAGCAAGAACATGATGAAAGACTGAAGATGGTCTTAGACGTTGCTAAGAAAAATAATTTGAAGTTCAATAAGACAAAGTGTCAATTCAGAAAAACTTCAATTCAATATTTTGGGAGAACAACTCACTGGAGATGGTGTTTTATCAGACATAATAAAAGATTAAGGCAATTACTGAAATGCCACAGCCAGAAAATAAGCAGGATATACAACGCTTACTGGGAATGGTGATATACCTTGGCAAGATCATACCTAACTTACCAGACAAAACTGCACTAATGCGCCAACTACTCAGAAAAATCTACACCTGGGAATGGTCAGTGAATTGTCAGAAAGAATGTAAGTTATTGAAGGAAATGCTTACTACTGCACCAACTCTGCAATTCGTTGATCCAAAAGCAAAAACAAAGTTGTCAACTGATGCTTCACAAAATGGATTGGGCGCAGTTCTATTTCAAAATCAAGTCTCGGGATGGATGCCTGTGGCTTATGCATCAAGGGCATCGACGGATACAGAAAAATCATGTGCACAAATTGAAAAAGCAAAACTGGGACTAGTTTATGGATGTGAAAAATGTAATGTTTATTTGTATGGAAGAGTATTCTCAACTTTGATTTAGTTTAGTCATGCAATGTGGACAGCAATTGTACAGGCTACAGAAAAGGATGCTCTTATAAGTCAAGTGAAGAAAGCATTTTCTAGTGGCAAATCTAAGACACTAATACCAACACTGCATAAACCATACATTTCTGAACTTTCTTTAATAAAAGGGGTGCTTTTGAAAGGACAGAAGATTATTGTACCAGTGAGTTTGCAAAGTCAAATACTGAAAAGACTACATGATGGTCTTTCAGGTATAGAAAAGACCAAAAGAAGAGCTAGAGACATTTTGTACTGGCCCAACATGAATGAAAACATTGAGACAATGATCACTCAATGCCGGACTTGCCAAAAATTCATACCTCAGTTACCTAAAGAGCATGTACTGGATACAGACTTTCCTTTGGCACCCTGGGAAAAAAAATAGGAATGGACTTACTTGTTTTAAAAAAATCAGCATTATATCTTGTGGCGGAACCAGCCTCGCCACTGGGCATTGGAGAAGACTGATTGCCAGCCTCCTGCCCTGTGACTGGCCCCATGTTGAAATGCTGGATTTTCCCCTTCAAAGACCTGAAAGCCGGGTCGTTCGGTACTTTCCCTATGTGAGCAGTGTTACCCCAGATAGCTATGCCATGGAGCCCATTCGTATAATGAAAGACTATGTGAAAGACTTTGGCTCCATGGCAACTGAACTGTAGGTATGTGATCTGAGCGCCATTCAGAAATAATTTGAGCTCAGATCTAAGCTATCTGGGGATATGTTGAATGTACCTGGTTTATGCATTTTTATGTATTTTATTGTATTTTGCTACCATGTGGCTAATGGAGTTTTGCCTCTGTCCTTGGAGATAATTGGATTACTTCCCAATTATCTCCAGGATAGAAGACTCTGTGGAACTGGTTTTTGGCAGAAAAACCATCCTTCATTTTGTCAAATAGGACAAACTTTTTAACCCTGAACCAATTGCCCTGATTTTTGAGTATGTGTATATTTCAAGCATGCGGATTCTGAAAATGTATGTTTTATGTGAATAGCATGTATATTTTGGAAGTTTTTAATATTTTGTAAAAACTGTATTTTTCTGCTTCCATGGTGTTCAGTAATCATATCACAGGCAGAGGGGAGGATTTTGTGTGGGAGTGTCTGTGTGTATTGTACGGATTGATTGGTTGTATTTCAAAACCCTATGGGCAGTACTATGTTTGTGGATTGTGAATAAAAGAGGCTATATGTGCCAGTACAGTCAGTTCTGCTTGACCCTCAAAACGAAGTGTCGTCTCGTTACTGGGGGAATCTGCTACAAGGGATTGCTATGCTAGTCATACTCCCTTGCTATATCAATACTAAGCTCTTGTAAGCGCTTGTTCCTGTCTTGCTCTCTGGAGAAGTCTACAGTGGTTATGGTGTCGGCTGGAGTGCTTGGAGCCCTCAGGAAGCACTAGGAGCATCCTTCAACGGATGTACATATCTTAGTCATGGACTACTTCTCTAATTACCCATAGATAGCTTTATTGGAAGATGAGTCAGCAAGTACAGTGATCAAAAGAGTTAAAGCAATTTTGGCGAGACATGGCATTCTAAGAGTAATAATATCAGACAATGGTCCTCAAGTTAATTGTTGAGAGTTTAGGGTTTTTGTCAGTACCTATGAATTTGAACATTGAACATCCATCCCTGGATATCCACAAGCAAATGGATTAGCAGAAGCTGGAGTGAAGATAGTGAAAAACATACTTTGTTAAGCAACAAAAGCACACAAGGATCCATGTCTGGCTCTTCTTAGCAATAGAGCTACCCCTTTAAAATGTGGGAAGTCACCGGCAGAATTATTGTTTGACAAGTAGTGGGTCACATGAGTACCAGTTTTGAACCATGGAAAAGGTTCCAACAAAAACATGTAATTGAAACCAAATTGAAACTCAGAGAAAAAAGAAATGAATACTATGACCGAGCTGCAAAGCCATTGGAGAATCTTCAGGTACAAACTCCTGTACGAGTACAAGGTTCAAACCACTGGAATACTAAAGGGACAGTTATCCAGCAATATTCTCAAGATCATATGTAGTTGAAACCACTGATGGACAATGCTTTTGTAGGAATCGTAGATATTTGATGGCTATTCCATCAGATCACAACAATTCAACAGTGAAAGAAATCTGTGAAGATACATCAAACACTTCATTGCATCTGGAGAATGAAGATGCCAGAGAAACTTTACAAAGCTTGAATGACTTGCCTGCTAGTGATGCAAAGCAAACAATGTCAGGTTGATATATCAAAAAACCTAATGGTCTCATTGAACAATGTTAAAAGATACTGAAGTTATCTCACATATACTACAGTTTAAAATACATTTGTACTGTAAGCTTTCTGTTTAAAAAGAAAAAGGGAAATGTGTGATATTGATATTATCAGTTGGTATGAACCATATCTAACCTGTTGTTATGTGCACAATGGTACAGTCAGAAAGTGGCTCTTGCATTGTGGGAGTGTGGGTGGCCATTCTTAATAAAGTTTACAGTTATGAAGACATGTGCTTGATCTCCTTATATAACAATATAAACAAGATAAAACACCTGGGTGTGTGACAACGAGTGAGTGTATGTGTGTCTATGAGAGGACACCTGTGTGTTTATCTATGATTTATCACCTGTGCATGTAACTATTAAGCACATATTGTCATGACTTAACACCTTTGTTTGTCTGTGTGAGTGCCTCTTAGTGACAATCTATGTGTATTTAGGAGTGAGCACCTGCACCGCCCACTGTGTCAGATTTTCTCTTTGTCTGAAGCAGTGTGCATTTATTTTTAATTCTAGTTGTAACTACATATAATTTGTACCAACAGCTGCAGCTATATATTATTTGTACCAACATGAAAACATTACATTTGAAATACGTCCTTACCAACAAGTCAATCTTTTTCACCAGTTTGTCAATGCGGTTATGAATACTGGTAAATTCATGGTCCATAGATCGAATAGCATGAGCTGCCTTCTTCAGCCAATCAAAATGCTTCTGATACAAGAAAAGGTCAGTGCTAAGCTTTGTGAGACCAGATGGAACCTGGAATGAGATGGAAGGGTATATATAACAATCAGACATACTGTATCAAACACCAGTTCCAGCAGGACATCAATTAATATTTTTTTTTTTTCTCAAACACTGTAGGTGTGACAAAATTGATAAATAAAAAAGGTCAAATGCTCTGTTTATAGGTATTTGTAATGAGCCTAAAGGCATTACTAGCAGTATAACTTACTGAAAATGACAACAGAATGTAAAACAAATATCTGCATTTGAGTATTATGCCCACATACAATGCAGTCAAATTGTATATTTCTTAAGTAAAGGCATGTAAAAGGTACTATTTAGAGTTGAGCGGACACCTGTATGTTCGGGTCCGGTGGGTTTCGGCCGAACTTGACCCTGAACCCGAACCCCATTGAAGTCTATGGGGACCCGAACTTTTGGGCACAAAAATGCCTCTAAAAAGTCCTGGAAAGGGCTGGAGGGCTGCAAAAGGAAGTAAAATGGGGGTACGAGTAGGACAAGTGCCCTGCAAACAAATGTGGATAGGGAAATCACTTAAAATAACATAAAAATTTAAAATACAGCTGAGCCATAAAATAGCACTAGATGGAATCTTTGATTTTAGCTTTGGAAGAACATAAATCAAAATCTAAGGCATGGCTGTCAGGAGGATCACCAGAATTATCCATTTATCAGAGGGCTGGAGTGCAGGGTATTCTCTTTCATTGTTCAAACTGAGCTCAACTCCTGATGCATGGAGAAAAGGCCTTCACAAGCCCCTGCTAATGTGTACATAGTTTATACTAAGTGACCCATAGGTTGAGGAGGCGATGACCGTGGCAGTGTAGGTAGAAAACGGCGGTGGAGGAGGTAGCCAACACTTTTTATTTATTTATTTATTAAATGTATTTATTTTTTATTGGGGTAGCCCCCAAAATATTGGGACATATAAAAAAAGAAAACAAAGAATAAGTGCACTTGAATATAACAATGGCTGGGTGAGGTTGGTATAAATGTCTATTCTGCACAAGGTACAGACAAGTTAATAAACGTGAGCTTGTCCATGTTGGCTGTGGACAGGCGGCTGCGCTTGTCTGTGATAACGCCCCCTGCCATGCTAAACACACGTTCAGACAATACACTGGCTGCAGGCCAGGCCAGCACCTCCAAGGCATAAAGGTCAAGCTCAGGCCATGTGCGAAATTTGGAGACCCAGAAGTTGAATGGGGCAGACCCATCAGGCAGTATTTGTAGGCATGTGCACACGTACTGTTCCTCCATGTTGCTGAAATGCTGCCTCCTGCTAAGACGTTCCATATCAGCTGGTGGTGCTGGTTGTTGTGGCGTGCTGACAAAGCTTTTCCACATTTCGACCATGCTAACCCTGCCTTGTGAGGTGCTGGCGGTGCTCGAGCTGCATTGGCAACCTCTCCCTACTCCTCTGCCTTGCCTTGTGCTTCCACTGAGCCCCTGGTGTCAGTTGGGAATGCCCTCAGCAGCGCATCTACCAGCGTGCGCTTGCAGTCGCGCATCTTTCGATCATGCTCCAGTGAGGGAATTAAGGACGGCATGTTGTCCTTGTAACGGAGATCCAGCAGGGTGGCCACCCAGTAATCAGCACAAGTTAGAATGTGGGCAACTGGGCAGTCGTTGCGCAGGAACTGCAGCATGTAGTCGCTCATGTGTGCCAGGCTGCCCAGAGGCAAGGACAAGCTGTCCTCTGTGGGAGGTGTATTGTCTGTGTCCTCTGTATCCCCTCCAGTGATGCCCACGAGCTGCGTTGGGTGCAACCCTGCTGAGAACACGGTTCCTCCTCATCCTCCAGAACTGTGCCCTGGCTGGACAATTGTGTACCTGGCCTATGCTGGTGCAGGAACCCACTCCAAGCCACTTGTGAATGACTGGCCTGATAACCATGGAAATGACCCCTCTTCCTCCTCCTCTTCCTCCTGTGCCACATCCTCTTCCATCATCGCTCGCAGCATTTTTTCAAGGAGACATAGAAGCGTGATAGTAAGGCTGAAAATTGTGTCATCGGCACTGGCGATGTTGGTGGAGTACTTGAAACAGTGCAAAATGGCACATAGGTCTCGCATGGAGGCCCACTCATAGGAGGTGAAGTGGTGCTGTTCCGCAGAGCGACTGACCCGTGCATGCTGCATCTGAAACTCCACTGCTGCTCGCACAGTCTCTCCAGCATGTTACATAGTTACATAGTTGCATAGTTAAATAGCTGAAAAGAGACTTGCGTCCATCAAGTTCAGCCTTCCTCACAAATGTTGTTTCTGTTGATCCAAAAGAAGGCAAAAAACCTGGTCTGAAGCACTTCCAATTTTTCCACAAACTAGGAAAAAATTCCTTCTTGACCCCAAAATAGCAGTCAGATGTCTCCTTGGATCAAGCAGCTTTTACCCCACTAATTAGAAATTATATACCTGTATGTTATGTTTTTGTAAGTATTTATCCAATTTCAGTTTAAACATCTGTATGGACTCTGACAAAACCACCTCTTCAGGCAGAGAATTCCATATCCTTATTGTTCTTACTGTAAAAAAAACTTTTCTTTGCCTTAGATGAAATCTCCTTTCTTCCAGCCTAAATGCGTGACCTCGTGTCCTATGTATAGCCCTGTTTATGAATAGATTTCTAGATAAAGGTTTGTACTGGCCCTGAATATATTTGTATAAAGTTATCATATCCCCTCTCAGGCGCCATTTTTCCAAACTAAACAGATTTAATTTTTTTAACCTTTCTTCATAACTAAAATGCTCCATTCCTTTTCTGGACCCTCTCCAGTGCCATGATATCCTTCTTTAGAACAGGCACCCAAAATTGCACAGCATATTCAAGTTGTGGTCTTACCAGCAATTTATAAAGAGGCAGCATTATATTTTCATCCCGAGAATTTATGCCCCTATTTATACATGACAAAATCTTACTGGCCTTAGCAACTGCAGATTGACATTGCATATTGCTGCCTAATTTGTTGTCTATAACAATTCCCAAATCCTTCTCGTGTGTGGTTATCCCTAATTCACTACCATTTAGTGTGTAAGTTGCTTGTACATTCTTAACCCCGAAGTGCATAACTTTGCATTTCTCTATGTTAAATTTCATCTGCCATTTTAGTGCCCAGTCCCGCAATCTATCCAAATCTCTCTGCAGCAAAGCAATATCCCGCTCACATTTTATTACTTTACAAAGTTTTGTGTCATCTGCAAACACTGATACATGGCTTTCAATGCCTATTTCAAGATCATTTATAAATATGTTAAATAGAAGTGGTCCCAAAGCAGAACCCTGAGGGACACCACTTACCACTTTTGTCCAGCCTGAAAATTTACCATTAATTACAGCACGTTATACTCTATCCTTAAGCCAATGTTCTACCCAAGAACAAGAATATTCATCTAGACCAATTTCTTTTAGTTTGAAGACTAACCTATTGTGAGGAACAGTATCAAATACCTTGGCAAAATCCAAGTAGATCACATCCACTGTAACACCCTGATCTATACTTCTACTTACTTCTTCGTAGAATGCAATTAGGTTAGTTTGACATGACCGATGTTTCATAAAACCATGCTGATTATTGCTAATAAAAAAGTTCTTCCCAATGAATTCCTGAATATTATCCCTTAATAGCCGTTCAAATATTTTCCCAGTTACAGAAGTTAAGCTCACAGGTCTATAATTTCCAGGCAAGGATTTTGAACCCTTTTCAAATATAGGAACAACATCTGCCTTCCTCCAATCCTCCGGTACAACACCTGAAACAAAAGAATCTTGAAAAATTAAATACAGAGGTTCACTTATTTCCCCACTTTGCTCCTTAAGTACTCGTGGGTGAATTCCGTCACGCCCTGGAGCTTTATTTACATTAATTTTCTTTAATAGCTGTAGCACCTTATGGTAATAGGAGTTCCACCTTGTGGGCACATTGCATATGAGGCAGTGAGCGGGAAGGCCGAAGTTACGCTGCAGCACAGACAGACGAGCAACAGCCGGGTGAGAACGCCGAAAGCGCACACAGACGGCCCGCACTTTCTGCAGCAGCTCTCACATATCTGGGTAGTTTTTCAGGAATTTCTGCACCACCAAATTCAGCACATGCGCCAGGCAAGGGATGTGCGTCAAACCAGCTAGGCCCAGAGCTGCTATGAGATTTCACCCATTAGCACACACCACCAACCCGGGCTTGAGACTCAGACTCATCGGTCTGTTGTTCCAGGCCCATCCACAGCTCCTGCGTGGTGTGGGTTTTTTCCCCCAAACATATGAGTTTTAAAACAGCCTGCTGCCGTTTCCCCCTGGCTGTGCTGAAGTTGGTGGTGTTACGCTGCCGGATGAGGTGGTGGTAGAAGAGGAGGAAGCGGAGTAGGAGGAGTAGGCAACAGGAGACAAAGAGAAATGCCCTGCAATCCTCGGTGGCAGAAGGACATGCGCCAAACTGCTATCCGCCTCTACATTTGCCCAGTGTGCAGTTAGGGAGATATAGCGTCCCTGCCCGTGCTTACTGGTCCACATATCTGTGGTTATGTGGACCTTGCCACAGATGGAGTTGCGCAGTGCACACCTGATTTTGTCTACCAATTGGTTGTGCAGGGAAGGGATGGCTCGCCTGGAAAAGTAGTGGCGGCTGGGAACCACGTACTGTGGGACAGCCACCGCCATCAGGTTTTTTAAAACCACTGCACACTGCAGAAAGCCACAGTAGTTGGCACCTGTGTTTCGTCATCATCAGAGACATGCTGCGGTGGTCCTTGCAAGTCCACATCCTGACACATAAGTGGTTGTGCATCAGTGCACTCAATCTCTTCCACTTCTGGGGCAGGGCTAGGTGGATGGCCCATGGAAAGCCCGCCAGCAGAGTCATCAAAAAGCATAAGAGACTGCTGCATGACTTGTGGCTCAGACTCCTTTCGTGATTTTCAAGGGGGTGAGGTGAAAGACAGATGGCCATGGGCTGCAGGTGCCAACTCTGAGCTTTCAGCAGGGGGGCTGGTGGGAGACAATGTGCAGGAACTGGAGGCACTGTCAGCCATCCAATCTACTATTTCCTGTACTTGTTCTGGCCTCACCATTCATAGAGCGGCATTCGGGCCTACCAAATAACGCTGAAGGTTCTGTCGCCTACTTGCACCTGAGGAAGGTGTTTCACTTGTGCGTGTAGCTGGCACAGATCGACCACGTCCTCTCCTTGCAACAGGAGCTCCACCAACACCAACAGCACCATGACCAGGGCCACGTCACTTATTTGACACTCTCCTCATTCTTTGCGCTCACCGACCAAACTAACAGATGGTTTATGTCAGGCGACAATGTAAACGCCAATAGTCAACATTTTTTTTTTGTTTATTGGACTGCAAGAAATGCACCGCAGGCCGTAAATGTACTATTTAGCAATTTAGCACCAACACAATAAGAATGTTTACAATTGCGCTGTAAGCGCTCTATTTGACGCTTCTATTTTACTCTCAGATATGAAGAGCACGCCCAAAATTTACTATTTAGCATTTAGCACCAAAACAATTAGAATGTTTACAACTGCGCTGTAAGCGCACTATAAGACGCTTCTATTTGACTCTCAGATTTTAAGTGCAGGCCGCAAATGTACTATTTAGCAGTTTAGCACCAAAACAATTAGAATGTTTACAACTGCGCTGTAAGCGCACTATTTGACGCTTCTATTTGACTCTCATATATGAAGTGCAGGCCACAAATGTACTATTTAGCAGTTTAGTACCTAAACAATTAGAATGTTTACAATTGCGCTGTAACCGCAGTATTTGACGCTTCTATTTGACTCTCAGATATGAAAAGCATGCCCCAAATGTACTATTTAGCAGTTTAGCACCCAAAAAAATCAGGCTTGGTGTTTAAAGTGGTGCTTGTATACATTTATTTTGTTTTAATACAGGAGTGTGTTTGTATGTAATGGTTTGCGTTTGATTGCAGGGGTGTGTTTAATCCCATAAGGACCAAACTTCTGGAATAAAAGGGAATCATGACATGTCACACATGTCATGTGTCCTTAAGGGGTTAAATGTAATGTTCACTTTTAAATGTGGATGTACATTTGTGTGACGTATTTGTGTTTGAGTGAAGGGGTGTGTTTGTATATATTTTATTGAGTTTGAATGCAGGGGTGTGTTTGTATGTAACATTTGTCCTCCCAGCCGTCCGACATTACAGGGGCCCTGTCGCGGTCTTAAAAGACCATGGTACTCGACCGGATCCCTGTTGAGCAGTAATGTTTCCCCGGTGCTATAATCATAGCACCGGGGAAACATTCAGCGGCAATCCTGTGTGCATGTCGCGGTGTCCCAGGGCGCTGCGGCACACAGTTTGGGAACTGCTGTTATAACCCATTGAGACTTCATTCACTGTTTGGCAGGAGAGGATAACTAACATTTTCTGCGCAGTTGCAGACATAAAAGGGTACCTGTCATGGTCATGGTCGTGCCTCCTAGCAGAAAAGATTGTTACAGGCTGGTAATCTTTCAGAGTATAAATAGGCTTTATAGACTAATTTTCATTTTGCAAAGTAAATGAAAGTAAAACCATTTACACATGAATTTGCCAGTAAAAGGGTTAGCTAGCTTGTAAAATTATTAAGTGGATGTACAATTATTTAAAAACAAATGCTAGTATATTCAAGATCTTATCATGTTGTTTTTCTTTCTTAAATACTCCAAGCACCATATCAATTACATGGTTCCTGTCCACTGCAAGTCCGCTATGTAAACATAGTAGTTCATGTGTTGTGTTTCTGTTAACTCTGCTGGGCTAAACCATGCCTGCTGAGCCATGCAGTACAATGCCAGTTCATTGGCTGAAAGCATTAGCTGATCGCTATGAGATGGACTGATGGAGGTGGCTGGTGCCCAGCAGACCCCTGTTAGTTACCAAACAATTTGACTACTTGCATTGGGAGCAGGCCAGGGCACTCCTGGCATCATAACCACTACACTGCACTGTTGTTCTTTAAAATTGGCTCTTTTACTTAGTGTAATTTTTTTCAGTTTAAATCTTTATGCAGTCCTGGGCTAGAGACAATATTTTTTAAATGTTGCATATTTTGTGGATCCTGCTATCATCACATTGATCAAATTCATTTTCGTAAAAACATTGCACATGGAATATTTTCAACTAACATGTTCAGGGACTGTTAAACATTAGTTTCATAGAATATGTAAATATCAGCTTTTAAATACTCTTTGATGAGTGGCCAATTCCCAGGAGACTGGAGTGTGGAACACTTTTATTGCATTAGAAATTGCTTAAGTAAGTTGGGATTTACTCCCATGCTTCCAGTGTGCTTATGGAAATTAAACCAAAACAGTGCTACATTCATTTGGTGTAAATGAGAAAACTGCTGGCAGATGAAGGGTTACTTGGTTTTGAGGCCCAAGGAGAGACTGAGTCAACCACATGGAAATTCTTAAAACACAGAGCCCTCATTTTAACATTTCTGAGACAAAAATGGGAATAAAATATGCTAGTAATAGCGTAACTAAAGGAGAAGCTATATAGAAACATTTACTGTGAACTGTTTTAATAAATTCATAGCTTAATTATCCAGTTATGAATGTTAAATAGCAGAGTGAAATAGAAAAGCAAGACTGGAGTGTGTGCAAAGGCAAGCAATTTGTTTTCAATCACTTTTTCTATTTTCTGTGTTAGTTCTTTTAAAGTTAATGTAATAAGTGCTATATGAAAGAATTAATTATCGAAAGAAAATATTCAATTTTATGGAGCATTTTTCCATTATTTTTTATATTTACCATTGCCCCTACCATCTAATTTTCCTTACATAATGTATAGTGATTTTATTTTGAATAATTTGTATTAGATTATGTACTGGATTAAATAACAACCAAAATATTAACTTCATGACATGCACTTTACTCAGGAAAGCTCAGGGCTTAGCAGGGTGCTTACTAACATTCATGACCCTGAGGAGCCAGGCAAGGTCTAGGCAGAACAGGAGCATGTGAGTGTGACGGGAGTGTATACAGAGGAATGTGCTAAATTGGTTTTGGGATGTGAGTGGAGTAGTAAGGGGTAGATTGGTGGGCTAGTATAAATAGGTTGCCATCTTACAGAATTGCAGCCTTCTTAATAATCAGTTGGTAACTTTATCCTGCCCTCCCTTCCCTTATTTATTTCATGTTTTTTTGTCTGTGTGTTTTGTCTGTCACAGCTTGGTTAGCCAGCAGGCATGTGGATGCCCAGCGGGCGTGGTGGGAGCCCAGCGGGCATTGTGGATGCCCAGCAGGCTTGTGGATGCCCAGCGGGCATGTGGCGGTATATGGCCCTTGTCAACTGGAGGTTGGACCAGCGGTCCATGGAAAGTGGATGGGTAAGGCTGTCCCTCCCCTAACCTCGGGTACAGTTATGGATAAGGGATGTGTCCACTGAGCCAATAAGCGGCTAGTGGTTAGCATTACGAAATGGAAGGCCCAAGAAAAGTCTTTGAGCTGGTTGGAACGAGGGGGAGGAGCAGCTGCCCTAAGTTATGTTTGGTTGGTAAGGTGGTACTCAGTGACGTATCTATTTATCGAGCAATTATGTATATAGTGTTTTATGTTATAAAGTTGAAGTTTAATGATTTATATAGTTATATTTTAATAAAGCTGTGGTCTATTTTAATCCAAAGCAAGTATGTTTGTGGTTCATTTGGGAAATAAGAGGTGGGGTGGTTTATCAATGGTGAAGGTTTATACCCATACACAGTTACCCTCTATCTATGCACATGGGCTCTGTTGTGCATGTATTTGTGCACTTTATTAACACACACTTGTATGTACGTTAGCTGTACCCATATTTACATATGACCGGCTGGTCAACTGGCATTATTGGGGCATATACACTCTTATTTTGGAGATCTATAGTGGAGGATTTACCTCCTGTTTGTCGTTCACTTTTTATATCAGTTTTCTTTACTACCCATCTTACTATCCTTTCGATTTCTTGATATCACCAATAGATCTGTCATCTATTTTTTGTGTTTTAGTAAGTAAGGGTTCTTTTATTATTATTTTTTCATGTAGAAAGTGTACTATACAGTGCCTCCTGCCTAGATATATTTAGGGTTACAGCTGAGTACTATTTCGGCTTGCTTTACAAGCTGCTGTTGCCGTTTGAGTCTTTTGGCAGAGGTTGTTACATTGTTTAGACTTACTGTGTTATGTAACAATCTTATCTGTATCTGTTATACTCAATTTGGTTTTGATGTGCTCAGCAGCCTTTTCTAGTCGAGATTAGTCTGCATTTTTATTTATTTTTTGTGGTTTGGATAATATTTAAGTGGTGTTTAATAAAGGTTATTGTTATTTTCCATACATGTATTTTAATATGTGATTTTTTTCACACATATATATTGTCTACTTGGGGGTAGTTCTAGTGGAGGATTGTCTTCCCTTTTTTATTAGGGAGTCTCTCCTCTTACTATAGCTCTATTTTGGCTGTTGTGCATGTAGTTAATAGTATTATCTCTTAGCATAAAATGGGAGATTTGTAGACCTGCGCAGTTATGTATGTTTTTCTATGCTTTTTTAAAGGAACACTTCAAGTACCATAACCATTACAGCTTGTAAGTAGTCATACTGTTTTAGAAAGGTTAGGCTTCTTACATGGGGTTCCGCAGAATAATGCTCTCTGCCTCCAGTACTTCCAACAGAGAATCAGAAGTTCCTAATTACAAACTTCTATTAGCACTCCTGAGCTAAATTTGGTAGTGCAAAACTTAGCTCATTGACTGACAGTGATCAGCTGATGTTTTCCGCCAATAAGAAAAGCTCTGCAATGCAGAGCTTAGGTCAGGAGAGCTAATGGAAGGTCCTTCTTAGGAACATCCCACTCTCCAGCATTGAGGTGGATAGCGGTGCCTTTTGAGCCCCGATGGTTCAATAGGGTGTGTTGGGAGAGTGTCAGGGCATTCCTGACACCATCATCACTAGAGTGAGCTGTTGTGGCTATTGTGCCTGGAGTGTTCCTTTAATAAATACATCAAAGTCATTTACAACCATTTTTTAAACAGTTTAAAAAATAACATTTAAAAGGCATTTCCTTTACTAAATAAAGCGATCAAAAGTGTTACACTATTTATAATAACCCTTTGCTGTCGACTTACATTTTATATAGCAAACACAGCAGTTGAATATTTACAATATTGTCATTCACTACAATAACACAGTGTGTCAGCATAAGGCCTACCAGGTGTGTTACTACTTACATTTGAAGCCTTGCATGTATATGTCATTCATATAATATTCTTTCTAAAGTCAGACATGAACTAATTTTATGTAACAATACTCCAAAACACTTGTTTTGGTTTTCAAAGGAAATACGATTTCTTGCTTATACAGATATGGCACATGGTGTCAGCATAGTACACTGTCTTAGTTTGTTTCATTCTTGCATGTTGAGCCTAGTTTACGTGTTTTAGTTTACGTCTTTTGGGCATATATTGTTTTGACTATCGTGCTGTTCATTTCGATTTTGTATTCACATGTGGTTAATCCCTGTCAGTGATGATTATGAGCTGGGGAAAATAGTCTCATTACAACAACTCCTCTGCATATTCAGTTGAACAGGGCTTAAAAATTGTAGGAGGTATTTTTAAGCAATGAGTTCCTGAGGTCAAACAACATGCAGGAAGACCCATGTTTGGAAGTTGTTTCCAAAACTTTGCAGCTGTTGATTACATCAGGTCCCCTCAACGTAACACTTAATGCAACACATTCAAAACTAAATCAAGTGTCCCTTGGTATTTCAAATATATCAGTGATATAAAATGGCTATGGTGGTGCATTATTATTGCCAGAGACACAGCTTAAAGGACCACTATAGTCACCCAGACCACTTCAGCACAATTAAGTGGTCTGGGTGCCAGGTGCCCCAGGTTTTAACCCTTCAGATGTAAACATAGCAGTTTCAGGGAAACTGCTATGTTTACATTGCAGGGTTAATCCAGCCTCTAGTACAGGGGTTCTCAACCCAGTCCTCAAAGACCCCCTACCAGTCCAGGATTTAGGGATTCTAAGGTGTTTTTCTTTTTCTAAACACCTTAGACACACCCAGGTAATCCCTAAATCCTGGACTGGTAGGGGATCCTTGAGGACTGGGTTGAGAACCCCTGCTCTAGTGGCTGTCTTCCTGACAGCCGCTAGAGGCGCTTCCCTGATGCTCAATGCGAAAATCGCATTGAGCATGCAGAACGTCCAGAGGAAAGCATTGAGAAATGCTTTCCTATGGGTGTTTTTAATGTGCGCGGCTCTAGCCGCGCATGCGCATTCGGCTCCACTCGGGAGCTGGCGTCGGAGGGGGAGGAGAGGTCACCAGCGCTGAGGGAGCCCGGCACGGGATAAAAGTAAGTGGCTGAAGGTGGTTAACCCCTTCAACCCAGCGGGAGGGGGACCTGAGGGTGGGGGGACCCTAAGGATTATATAGTGTCAGGAAAACCGGTTTGTTTTCCTGACACTATAGTGATCCTTTAATTCTTTCTAAGCATGAAATGATATACCATGTACAATTTTAGGGGATAAGTAGATCCAATCAAATATAACTAACTGCTATTTTAATTTGCAGCTACAATTTGCATTTTTACAAAACTTAATAACAATTTTCAATCACTTAAATATTCTGACAGGGTTATTTACTGCCCTGTTTAACTACTCTTCTCATATACCATAGGTGTTTTGTTAGGATTAAATGTTTGTCTTTTGTACAGCGCTGCAGAATATGTTGATGCAATATAAATAATTGTAATTGTAAAACTAGAATTGCTGGAAATTCAATGTGAATTAAAGGTGAATTTCACATTAAAGGGAAAAGTCAAACAAGAACACAGCTGATTTAGGCTTTCCAATAGGGTCTTCTGCCTCACATGAGTTTAACTTGGTTAAAGGCGCAAAAGCACCTCTAGTGGCTTCCTGGAACACAGCCACTAGAGCAGGCATAGGCAACTTTCGGCACTCCAGATGTTTTGCACTACACATCCTGTGATGCTTTGCCAGCATTATAGATGTAAGAGCATTATGGGGGATGTAGTCCACGACATCTGGACAGGGCCAGATTAACAGCCCAATGGGCCTGGTGCTGACATTTATGACGGGCCTAATTAAAGAATCATATCGACCAAAAACACAAACACTCCCAAGCGTCATGTTTCTGATGGAGATGGTGCTGGAGAGAAAGAAAACAGCAACTATAAGAAAACACATACCCTATGCTAATCTCCCTCTAATTTATGTTTTCATCTTTCAAGTAAATCTATAACCCCTAACAGCAGTGTCCAGTCAAGCAGGAAGTCAATGGGCACAGTAAAAGGGTGTGCCACTGACACAAATCACGTAACCTGCCAAAAGGGGCGAACATGCCCAAAAAGAGGACATGTCTGCCCAAAGAATTAGAAGGCCAGCCTGGCATGAATGCATGTCAGACTGACTGCCAATCTTGCAGCTGGCCAATTAAGGGCATACTATGCAGACAGCACCCTGAGCTTGGCATAAATGCATCTAATGATGTGCTCGCTCAACGCTTTCTAAGGACTGTCCCCTAGCACTCGCTGGTCCACTTGTCTACTTACCTTCTTACTAGCAGGCAGACGCTCCTGGTATATAGTCTGGGACAGAAAAAAGCTGCATGTAGTGAGTGTAGAAGAAAGGGAACATGCCACAGTGTTAGAGAGACCAGAGTCAGCATTACCTTAAAGGATCACTATAGGGTCAGGAACACAAACATGAATTCCTGATCCTATAGTGTTAACACCACCATCTAACCCCCCTGGGCCCCTCATGCCTCCATAAATATAGTAAAAATCTTACTCTATTGAAGCCTGAAGCTGTAACTCTGCATGCTGTTAGACTCAAAAAAACAAGCAGTCTGCTGACATCATTAGAAGTGGTGGCCTGATCCAATCACAGTGCTTCCCTATAGGATTGGCTGAGACAAAACGGCAGATCAGGGGAAGAGCCAGCATGATTCAAACACAGCCCTGGCCATTCAGCATCTCATCATAGAGATGAATTGAATAAATGAATCTCTATGAGGAAAGTTCAGTGTCTGCATTCAGAGGGAGGAGACACTGAATGTTGCATTTATTTTAGGTAGCCATGACCCAGGATGGATCTCTTACAGCCATCTAAGGAGTGGCCAGTGAAGTTATCACTAGGCTGTAATGTAAAGACAGCATTTTCTCTGAAAAGACAGTGTTTACAGCAAAAAGCCGGAAGGTAATGATTCTACTAACCAGAACAAATTCAATAAGCTGTAGTTTTTCTTGTGACTATAGTGTCTCTTTAACTATATTCATTGTCAGCCAGTCCACACAAGTTTTGTTCCCATACATCCCTCTTAAGTTTCCATACTTAAGTAAGAGTATGTGAAAAGTAGTTAGGGTTGCCACCTTTCTTGGAAAAACATACCGGCCTTACTAATTTGCATAATTAAATATGTATGGGCGACATCACATGATGTAAATCACAAGGAGTGACATAAGAGAAAATGCTGTAAAATCACAAAAAAACTACTTAGTTTGATTATGCTGTATAGATGGATTCCTCCCAGTGCCCTCATGTTTCCCAGTGCCCCCATGTGTCGATTACTCCAGGTCTCAGCGTTCCTATGTATCAGTGTCTCATTGCCCCATGTCTCCCAGTGTCCCCTAGTGTCATGTCCCCATGTCTTCCAGTGACCCAATGTATCACAGTGTCCCTATGTATCACAGTGTCTCAATGCCCCATGTCTCCCTGTGTCCTCCAGTATTCCCATGTGTCTATGTATGTGTCACTAGGACACTAGGAAGATGGGGAGACCTAGGGACACGGGGAGACCTAGGGACACAGAGACACCAGTGACACTGGGAAACTAGGGGGCACTGGCTGAGACACATGGGGAAACTGGGAAAATAGGGGACACTTGAAGACATGGGGACACAGACACTAGAGACACTGGCTGGGGGACATGGGGATATTGAGACATGGGGACACTGAGACACCAGGGCCACAGACTCTAGGGACACTAGCTTGGAGACATGGGGACATTGAGACACTTGAGGCACTGGGAGACATGGAGGCACTAGGAGACATGGGGATAGTGAGACACTGGGAGACTAGGGGTCACTGGGAGACTAGGGGGCACCGAGACACCAGGGGCACTGGCTGGGAGACATGGGGACACTGTGTCCCCATGTGTCTGTGTCATAATGTCTCCCAATGTCCCTTAGTGTCTCAGTGTCTGCATAATGTCTCCCAGTGTCCCTTAGTGTCTCAGTGTCTGCATAATGTCTCCCAGTGTCCCTTAGTGTCTCAGTGTATGTCTCCTTGTAGCCTTTCCCCACATCTGTGGGCTGTCTCTGCAGGGTGGGAGGTGCTGTCTGTACTCTCTGTAGCTGCACCCCTGCAGATCAGTGAGTATATAAATAGGCAGGGAGGGATATGCTGGAATTTCCTATCCCTGCCTCTCTCCCCACACACACAGCGACCCCTACAGGCCAGTGCTGGTTGCATAGTAATCTCTTGTTTATACTGAGAAAAATACCAGCATTTGTAATGCCAATATCACTGCAATATTGGCACCAGCCAGGCAGCCTCAAATACTGTCTGTGCCAATAAAATAAAAGCCAGGTGGAATCCCTAAGAGTAGTGTGTGTAAAAAAAAATGTAAAAAATCAATGGGCCTATTCCATGGGCCTGGAGCTGCAGCTCCATCAGCCCCTATGTTAATCCGGCCCTGCATCTGGAGTGCCGAAGGTTGCCTATCCCTGCACTAGAGGTTGATTTAAACCTGCAATGTGTTCCTTGCAGTTTCTAAAAAAAACTGCAGTGCTTTACATTGCATAGTTAAAAGGATAGGACTACTACACCCAGGCCAATTTATTACAATTAAGTGACGACTTTAGTGGTCCTTTAAGTTTGAAATTCACTTTCTATTCACTCTGAATTACTGACAATTTTCACTTTACTGAATAACCCTGTCAGTGTTGGTTCTGCTGAAGAAAATTATTAGCATAATTGTAAGTTTGCCAAATATTTTAAGGGACTCATGCAAGCTCCTTGCATAGGTTATTGTTATCTTGTCAGGCGTCTCAAATCTGGAGGTTATACCCTCAATTTGGGTCTCTATTCCTAAACAACTAGTTCTGCAACTCTACCCTGCTTTCAGTGCTAATGTACTGTAAAAATGCAAGCTCTATTTTTAAAGCAGAAAATAAATTATCCATTGTATCAAGAAAAGTAAAAAGTAAAAAAATAATAAAATCTTATTTATGTGAAGCAACAGTCTCCACCAAACTGAATCATTAACAAAAAAAAAATAGGTTTTATTGTGTTATTTTAATAATGCATAATGCAAATGCCTTGTTTGCCTCGCGGCTAATACGTCCCTAGGTGGGGCAGTGGCAGAAATTAAAGGAACACTATAGTCACCTAAATAACTTTAGCTAAATAAAGCAGTTTTAGTGTATAGATCATTCCCCTGCAATTTCACTGCTCAATTCACTGTCATTTAGGAGTTAAATCACTTTGTTTCTGTTTATGCAGCCCTAGCCACACCTCCCCTGGCTATGATTGACAGAGCCTGCATGAAAAAAAACTGGTTTCACTTTCAAACAGATGTAATTTACCTTAAATAATTGTATCTCAATCTCTAAATTGAACTTTAATCACATACAGGAGGCTCTTGCAGGGTCTAGCAAGCTATTAACATAGCAGGGGATAAGAAAATCTTAATTAAACAGAACTTGCAATAAAGAAAGCCTAAATAGGGCTCTCTTTACAGGAAGTGTTTATGGAAGGCTGTGCAAGTCACATGCAGGAGGTGTGACTAGGTTACATAAAAAAAGGGATTTAACTCCTAAATGGCAGAGGATTGAGCAGTGAGGCTGCAGGGGCATGTTCTATACACCAAAACTGCTCCATTAAGCTAACGTTGTTCAGGTGACTATAGTGTCCCTTTAAAGGTGAAATTGGAGTGTCAGGCCACTAATTAAGTTAAGAGAGTAATAGATAGGTGTAACGGCACCCCCAGGCATAAAAGGGGTTAAAAGCCATTTAGGAGATATTCCCTTCCAGATATACAGGCAGCTACTGTAGACACCAATCCACCGAACCGGAGAAGCATACGATTGCTGTAAACAGCCAAATAGGAAAAACTATACTAGCAGTCGAACTGGAACAGCATACAACAAGTCCCCCCAAGAACGAGACAAGGCTTCGTTTTGAGGGTCAAGCAGAAACAGACAGAGCTGTGGGTTTATTGTTCTTATATACACATTCTTACACATTAGTACCACCCACAGGGTTTTGGAAAACAATCAATAAACACGTACAATACAATCAGACACTCCCACACAAAATCCTCCCCTCTGCCTGTGATACAATTACCTTACACATTGGGTAATGTAATTATCACATGCAGAGAAATACAGTTTCTCCACATTATTCATGATTTTAAAAGTATGCATCACATTCACATACAACTTACATTTCAGAATCAGCATACTCCAAATACAAACATACGTCAAAATCATACAAATTGGTCCAGTGGTTCAAAAGATAGATCGTAGTCCTTTGTGACCAAATGAAGCATGGCTTTTCTGCCCAAAACCAGTTCCACAGAGTCTTCTATCCTGGAGATAATTGGGAAGTAATCCAATTATCTCCAAGGACAGAGGCAAAACTCCATTGAACACATGGCAGCAAAAGACAATAAATTACTTAAAAAATATATAACTGTGCAGCCATTGCATAAAACAGGTACATTCAACATATCCCCAGATAGCTCAGATCTGAGCGCACATTATTACTGAATGGCGTTCAGATCACACACATACAGTTCAATTGCCATGGAGCCAAAGTCTTTCCCATAGTCTTTCATTATACGAATGTGCTCCATGGCATAGCTATCTGGGGTATCACTGCTCAAACAGGGCAAGCACCGAATGACCCGGCTATCGTGTCTATGCAGGGGAAAATCAAGCGTTTCAACATGGGGCCATAGTCTAAAGGCAGCAGGCGGGCAACCAGGCTCCTCCAATGCACAGTGGCGAGATTGGTCTCTTCACAATAGGTTTGAGAAGTGACAGTTACTCTAGGAGGCCATAAGTTACTCTGAAGAAATTGAATTTAAAGGAGCACTATAGGGTCAGGAACACGAACATATATTTCTGACTCTATAGTGTTAAAACCACCACCTAGCCCCCCTGGCCCTGTCTTGCCTCCCTAAATATAGTAAAATCTTACTTGTATTCAAGCCTGAAGCTGCTGACTCTGCCCCTGTCTGCCTCTAAATAGCAAGCTGTCTGCTGATTTATAGGATTGGCTGAGACTGTGAAGGAGGCAGATCAGGGGCAGAGACAGCACAAGTCAAACACATCCCTGGCCAACCAGCATCTCCTCATCGAGATGAATTGAATCAATGAATTTCTACGAAGATTCAGTGTCTGTATACAGAGGGAGGAAATACTGATATGTTGTGATGCCCACTAGGCAAGACTGAGATAGGAAGAAGCTCTAGCAGCCATCTGAGGAGTGGTCAGTTAAGTTATCCCTTGGCTGTAATGTAAACATTGCATTTTCTCTGAAAAGACAGCGTTTACAGCAAAAAGCCTGAAGGGTATGATTCTACTCACCAGAACAAATGCAATAAGCTGTAGTAGTTCTGGTGACTATAGTATCCCTCTAAGGACTTGTTATAGGATTGAATACTAGGGGATAGTCTGATGGGAGAAGGATTTCCATAGGAATTGAGCCAAACTCATTTGTTACTAAAGTGCATATGTTACTAAACTGGAAATCTGTTATAACATTTTGCATCAGAGAAATCTACCTATAACGTTAGGTTAGAAAAGGAAATTGCAGGAAATGTCTGCCCAATTACAAGGGTTTCAGGAGTGCTTGTGCATGTGCAGCCTGGGTTGGCCACCCTGCTCTGCAACCTTAAAATCTGCTGTGCCTGGATGCAGAGCAGGCCCAACCAAAGGTGACTCTAGATGTCTGTGTAGGGCCCAGGGTTTAGACAGCATCCCTGGAACCATGAATTTGCTTGGCCTTATTATCAAGCCCTAAGAAGGCAGGGGGCCCCAAGCTGGTAACCTACCCACGGACATGTGGGACCTTCTTTGCATGGATCATCTGACAGTCATACAAGTCACCAGAAACATACATTTACCCTCTGGCATGCACCCACACTGGCCCAACACACTTTTTCTGATTTGGTTTCATATCTGTGAAAATGAAAGGAACACAATAGTCACCTAAACAACTTTAGCTTAATGAAACAGTTATAGTGTATGAATACTTAGATCATGCATCTTATATATCACTGCTCAGTTACTGCCATTTAGGAGTTTAATCACTTTGTTCCTGCATGAAAAAAAAATGGTTTCACTTTTAATCAGAAAACTTACTTTAAATGATTTTATCTCCTGATCTTTAAATTGAACTTTAATTACACACAGGAGGCTCTTGCAGGCTCTAGCAAGCTATTAAAATAGCAGTGGATAGGAAAATCTAAATCAAACTGAACTTGCAATAAAGGAAGGCTAAAAATTAGATCTTACTTTACAGGAGGTTTTTAGGAAGGCTGTGCAAGTCTCATGCAGGGAGGTGTGACCAGGGTGCATACACAAAGTGATTTAACTCCTAAATGGCAGATAATTGACCAGTGAGGCTGAAGGGTTATGATCTATACACCAAAACGGTTTCATTAAGCTAAAGTTGTTTTAGTGACTATAGTGTCCCTTTAATATATATGCCCTGTTTCCATCTCCCTTCTAATACAGGACTTTACATACATCTCATAAATGGAGACATAGGTAAGCTATGAGTTAGCTATTTGGCAGCATAATTATACATGTCTCATCATGAAAGAAACTGCTGCCAGTGCTTTTGAAATAAGAAATAATGGTACCTGAATAGAAGATAATTCTCCAGCATTTATAGACAGTGTGGGCAGAGTATCCAGTTTATGCTCTCCTTCTGAAGGATATTTTGATTTCTGTAAGAGAAACATTACAAAACAAAAAAATTCAATTTTATGTCTTCTTTGTATTTTCTAGTTTTAAAAAAAAAACCTAGTGGACAAATTACTTTCTTTTTTTTAAAAAAAACCAAAAACGTTAAGACACGATTTGTTTGAAATTTGTAACAGTAATAATGTTAAAGGGAACTGTCGCGTCTCAGTAATTTATACTATTTAATAAAAACACTGAATATCACATGCAACTTATGCTGTTTTTTTATGTGATGCTATGTTTATTTTAAATATTTAATAAAGATTAAACAAATCACTTCAAAATCCAGTTCAGACACAGGAAACCCTGGGCAAACATTGCAAATGAAGAGGAGAAAGAGAACCTTTTCAATTTCTCCTCTTCTTTGTATGCTTTCTCTATGCTGACTGCAAGGTTCAACGTGAGCTTCTAACAATGATTGACAGAGAACTAAGATGGAGGCACCCAATTGCAGGATAAAGCAATGAGTAAATCAACATTCAATTTTATTTTTCACAACTCACAAATACATATTTGTTAAATGTAGGGATAAGTAAACATATTGTCAAAAGTCCTGGAAAGTGACACTTCTTTAACAAAGGAATTGGTTGAGTAGGTCTGTGTAGATAAACATTTTTAATAAATGTAATCATTTAATTCTTACTTGAAAGGACCACTAATGACATCCAGGCCACTCAATTAAGTGGTCTGGGTACAGTGGTCCTATTTAGAAACTGCAATGTTTATAATGCATGGTTAATTCAATCTCTAGTTGTTACCTCTATTGACAAAAAATAATGGTGCTTCTGTTTCACTGAAGAAGTAAAACCCGGTCACGTGATGTGGAAGCCCCTATAGGAAAGTATCGATTCAATGATTTCCTATAGAGAAGCGTGGATGCATGCACAGCACTAACTGCATATTTGGATCAGGTACCCATCAGGTCCTGAATGAGCAGCATTACATTGCACCGTGGGAGGTAAGCAGCACTGAGGGAGGCTAGGAGCTGAAAACAGGTAAGTAAAACCTTGTTTTATTTATTTTTATAGCAAATTAGGGTGGGGGTGGAGAGGAGGGGAAGGGGAGATCCTTTAGTATTCCTTTAATTATAGGGCACCTAAAGTTAAAGTCAAGACAGTGTCACGATAGTGACCCCTTCACACAGATGGTAACCCTGAAAGGGACGTATACCGGACCTTAGGGTGGCCGGACTTAACGTCAAAGAATAGTCAAGAAAAAGCCGAGGGTCAAGGGAGTACGGAAATCGGGATAAACGAGAAAGCCAAGCCAAAAGTCAGGGAGACAGATAGGAGAATAGTCAGAACGAAAGCCAAGAGTCAAAATACCGGAAAAACAGCTAAACAGTAAAAGAGCACTAGGGGAACAATCAAGAACCACACTAGGGCACTGAGGGGTGGACAGGAATGCCCTTTTATATTAATGTGTGTGTGTCACTTTAAAGCCACGCCCCCAAAAGGTTCGGGAACGTGGCCGCGTTTGAATTTTCGCGGCAAAATCATTATGACGTCAGCGCGCATGCGCCGCGTCATAAAACGGATTTTGCCGCGAGCGGGCAGCGTCCGAGAGGCTGCGCCGCCTCCCGGAAGTAGCCGGGGAAACTGTCGTGCCGCGCGGGATCGGCGGACCCAGGTAAGGTATCGTTACAGACAGCTCAGGAACATGTGAACATGCTCAGAAAATAATGAATGTGCTGAGCATTCACATTCACTTGTATCAATCCTAGAGCGAGTTTGGTTAGATTAACAAATGGTCAGCTACAGCTCTGCAGCTACTAATATTTCCATACCAGTATGTCAAATTCATTATTTAAGAGTAGAGATGTCACGAACTGTCCGCCGGCGAACAATAGCGTGTTCGCGTTGGGCGAACATATGCGATTTCTGGTCCGCCCCCTATTCGTCATCATTGAGTACACTTTGACCCGGAACCTCACAGTCAGCAGACACTTCCTGGGAGGGAGGGTCTGCTGCTGATTGGCTGGAATGTGTCTGCTGACTGTGAGGTTCCGGGTCAAAGTGTACTCAATGATGACGAATAGGGGGCGGACCGGAAATCGCATATGTTCGCCCAACGCGAACACGCTATTGTTCGCCAGCGGACAGTTCGCGAACAGTTCGGCGAGCAGTTCGCGACATCTCTATTTAAGAGTACATTTCAGATTTTTAAATCCTAACGATAAGCATTCTTTACACTGTATTTATGGGAGCTAAACAGTGCTGCTCTGCTGGTGACAATACTACTTGCTTCCATTGCTTTTGAAATTGCAAGGCACAGTTATTTCCATAACTGGAAAATGTACTTAATTTGCATATGACTTGGGTCCAGACATGTGCCTATTGCTCTCTGTTCTTATCAGCTACATCTCACTGGTGAAGCCCAATGAAGATAAAAATGGTTGTCTGAGGTTGCTGTATCAGAGGGAACCTTCCGATACTGAGGTTGCCGAGGCAGACGGAACCTGCCAATATTGTGGATATTGACTGTTCTTATTTCTGATATACAAGGTTATCTCTCTAATGGCAGAAGTGTGCTTAAATATGTATGAGACCTAAGTGGGGACCCACTGAAGAGAAAGCTATTTAGGCTGTTGTCCATTCTTATTGTTCTCATAAACTATTGTTTTCCACTTTTTAACTGTTTTTGTGTATATTTCTAGAGTCATACAAAACAGTTTTGCATGCTATTGCAATGTACCAAATGCTTGTATAAAGACTATTGTCATGCAGATTGCCCCTAATTGTGGCATGTCTGTAAACACACTCAATACAGTTTATAGTTTACTAAAATCAGGTGTTTGATCAGGAATGTTTTTGTAACTATATACTGTAAAAAAAAACTTATAATATTTACATCACATGTTGAACTGCAAGTTTTTTTTTTTTTTTTTAACTGGGGCTTAGAATAACTGTATTCCGTTAAGGATCAGAGGTTAGGAAAATACATTTATAGCTTAACATGTCTGGCATGTAATTTTTCTTTAAAGTCATTAAAACTTAAAAATGTAATACATTTAACACGTCATAACACTTACAAAGTTGTGATAGACATGCTTGGTGTCACTTAGAAGATGCTTAGCAATGCTAAGTATATTTTCATACTCCACTTTTGGATCAGAAGGCTTTGTCTTTGAAAGCGGAAATGCCCATAAGCCTTCATTCAAGCTCAATATTGTTAGAGCAAAGTGACACAAACTTCCTGTAAAAAATAAATAAAATAAAAACAGTATGAATTGTATATAATAAAACATTTGAAGAATAAACATTTGCACAATTTTCATGAGGTATCTTAAATTTGTTCCAGTTAACAAAGGGCTTCTTGAATTCATTGATTAAAGCAGATCTGTCACTTTTATTTTGCATAGTTTTTTTTTGCATATTTTGCAAAGACCCCTGACGGTGACACCTCCGAGGGATGCACTGGAAGGTAGCTTTACTTACTCAAAGCTGTTTCTCATGGCCTCCATATCTTTTTTTTTTCTCTCGGTCTTCTTTTTCTCCTGGTGCTTTATTTGTCACGAAAGGTGTCTGTGCTGTAGACTTGTACATGGGCTAGAATTCAACATATAGATCTTGCAAGACCCTGGTAGTCTCCATAGATGATGTCTCAAGAAGATAAGAGAGACCATGAATAAATCCCACAGCCATCATTTATGACTGCTATTGGGATTGGAAAAAAGTTGACGGAGGAGTTGACATTTGCATTGCTTTGGAATTTCAATGACTCATAAGTATTTCATAAAGATTACATTTTTAATACATTTTATTTATTTTTTTACAGGAAGTTTGATTACATCTTTATGAAATACTGAAAAGTGAAATAACTGTTTTAATCCATTAAATATTTTGTTCCTTATCAATTTGTAAATAGAAGTGTAAATTCCAGGAATGATGCTGGCAGTGCTTACTCATGAATTTAAAGAATTTAACAAACATTTTAATACAGGTTTTTGTACTGAAATGTAGACTGCTGGTGTTGAAACAATAAAAATTGCTGGTGTATGGTAATAGTGCACTTTAGTACTTTTATATAACAAGTCTATACAGCTTAAAGCTCATAAAAACCCCAAATCCACAATCTCAGTAAATTAGAATATTGTGAAAAGGTGCAATATTCTAGGCTCACAGTGTCCCACTCTGATCGGCTAAGTATGCCATAACACCTGCAATGGGTTTCTGAGCCTTTAAATGGTCTCTCAGTCTGGTTCAGTAGGAGTCACAATCATGGGGAAGACCGCTGATCTGACAGTTGTGCAGAAAACCATAATTGACACCCTCCATAAGGAGGTCTGTTGCTCAGTGGTCCAAAGTCCTCTTTTCTGATGAGAGCAAGTTTTGCATCGCATTTGGAAACCAAGGACCCAGAGTCTGGAGGAAGAGTGGAGAGGCACACACTGCAAGATGCTTCCACAGTCTGTGTTGATTTGGGGAGCCATGTCATCTGCTGGTGTTGGTCCACTGTGCTTCATTAAGTCCAGGGTCAATGCAGCTATCTACCAGGAGATTTTGGAGCACTTCATGCTTCCTTCTGCAGACGAACTTTATGGGGATGCTGACTTCATTTTCCAGCAGGACTTGGCACCTGCCCACACTGCCAAAAGCACCAAAGACTGTTTCAATTACCGTGGGATTACTGTGCTTGATTGGGCAGCAAACTTGCCTGACCTTATTGCCTTCTTTTGGATCAAAAGCAAACGTGCATTGCCAAAAGAAAGATGAGAGATATGAGACCAAACAATGCAGAAGAGCTGAAGCATCCTGGTCTTCCATAACACCTCAGCAGTGCCACAGGCTGATAGCTTCCATGCCACACCACACTGAAGCAGTAATTGCTGCAAAAGGAGCCCAAACCAAGTACTTAGTCCATATGCATACTTATACTTTTCAGAGGTCCGATATTGTTCTATCTACACTTCTTGTTTTATTGATTGCATGTAATATTCTAATTTACTGAGATTGTGGATTTGGGGTTTTCATGAGCTGTAAGCCATAATCATCGCACTTATGACAAATCACGGCTTGAACTATCTTGTTTTGCATGTAATGTGTCTATCTCATATATTAGTTTTTTTACGTTGCATTACTGAAATAAATTAACTTTTGCACGATATTCTAATTTTTCGAGTATCACCTATATGTGAGGAAGGCTGAACTTGATGGACGCAAGTCTTTTTTCAGCTATGTAACTATGTAACTATTTAACTTATCAATAGGCCTTACAATGCCTATAGATTGTAATCTCTTTGTTTTGTAGCAAAGACTGGGGGCAATGTCCCACCTGCCTCTATCAACCAGCCTCTATTGATACAAACCTCATAAGCTTACTTTCATTCAAGACTCAATCAATAAAGTTTACCTTTTCTTTTAATGTTGTAATTCTGCATGAATACTACATTTCTTAAAGGGACACTATAGTCACCAGAACAACTACAGCTTATTGAATTTGTTCTGGTGAGTAGAATCACTACCTTCAGGCTTTTTGCTGTAAACACTGTCTTTTCAGAGAAAATGCAGTGTTTACATTACATCCTAGTGATAAATTCACTGGCCACTCCTTAGATGGCTGTAAGAGATCCTTCCTGGGTCATGGCTGCCTAAAATGCATCCAAACATTCAGTATCTCTTCCCTCTGCATGCAGACACTGAACTTTCCTCATAGAGATTCATTGATTCAATTCATCTCTATGAGGAGATGCTGATTGGCCAGCACTGTGTTTGAATCATCCTGGCTCTTCCCCTGATTTGCCTCTTTGTCAGTCTCAGCCAATCCTATGGGGAAGCACTGTGATCAAGCCACCAATGTGGATCAGGCCACCACTTCTGATGATGTCAGCAGACTGCTTGTTTTTCTGAGTCTAACAGCATGCAGAGTTACACCTTCAGGCTTGAATACAGTAGGATTTTTCTATATTTATGGAAGGGGGGCCCCGTCCCCGATGTGCGTCCTTGGTGACATAATCAGAATTGCCCATGTTTAGCCAATCCAATGCTTTTTTGGAGGTGTTCCTAGGGTGGAATGTAAACACTGCATTTTCACTGAAAAGGAAGTGTTTGCATGAAAATGCCTGAAGGCAATGATTATAGTCACCAGAACAAGCTGTAGTTGTAGTTCCTTTAAAAGTAATGTATTTATTTTTACTTTGGGGCAGTGTAGTGTCCCTTTAAGGCATGGTATAGGGCTGGTTTTATGAAGGGCTTTAATCATTATATATGGGAGAGGCCATAAAATGCAACAATCCTAGCAACAATCCTGAGGTCCATGTTGGGTGTTTGGGTGAGCATTTAGGTAAGTCATGTTGCCTTTGGTGGGAATTTGTAAAAGAATACATGCAATGGCTATACTGGCAATTTATTTGTTATTCTTGTTTTTTCTATGTTTTTTCTTGTTTGACACATGGCAAGTAGCCTTAGATTGCAATCTACACTGGCACTTGTTCTTAAACAAAAAAGTGCCAAGCCAATCATCTGCACTGCTGCATTAACTGTAGCAAGTAATCTAGGCCAAGTCCTCACTTTCACTTGTTCTTAAGCTGTCTGTGCTCTAGCATACCCAAATCTTGTGGATATGTTTTAATAAAACCCCCAGTTCCTTCTATTAATAATTATTAAACTGAAAGATACTAGCTGCTGAGAAGCAGAAACATTTTTAAACTCTACTTTCTACTTCATAAAACAATTGGGCTTTACTTATTAAATGATAGATTACAGTGAAATAAATCCAAAAAGTATTGATTTGAAAAAAGAAAAATGACAGCCGTTGTCACATTTCAACCAAAAGTTTGCAGTTTCCAGTTCTCTACAATTTACATTTATATATTAAATCAATTTGCAATATGCAATTGTTATACATTTTAGTGCACTGATCTACAGTTTCTGCCACCAAGAACAGCCAAGTCACATTAAAATAATACATATAAGAATAATGTTAGAAAATACATTTCTTACTAGCTGTGTTATTTCTGTCGGTGAGAAAATGTGAGTAGAAAGCTGAATAAATAGTGTAGGGATATTAAAATACAGATTTATCCATTGCTTCATGAAAAACAAACAACAGGTTTTCATGTAATCGCTGGGACGAATAATTTTTTTAACATTCTGCTAGAAACCTTTGGAAGGCTACATTGTGGGCACAAAACATGATAAAAAGGTTATGTCAGATTACAAGTCTCACAAGGTCAAGTCTAAGAAATAAGGGTCCTGTAGTAGTGCCATAACCACTATTATAAACATGCCACCTAATTAAAAGAGAAAGGGTTGTGTGGGCCTTGCTGTTTGCTTAAGTGGTCTAGAACAGCTGGATAACAGAATGTTGGCTACTCTCCATGCAGGATGCAACTTTCCTTCTCTTACATTTTTTGGAACACCAGCGAAGTACATACCCTAACAAGTAAAGCATATGATAAGCATTAATTATAACTGAACAATGAGCAATTTCTCTAAATGACTATACACTTTTTGATTATAAAAAGATCATCGGGAACAAAGAAATCACTTTCTTATTGTTTAAATGTCTCCTATATTTATTTGTATAGGTTTTATTTATTTTTTTCAATAATATGATGTTTGTCATGTAGTAAGAAATTGTTACCTTTGTTATGTTTAAAAGTTAAAAATGTGTAATTTATATGTTTATTGGAATTAACATTTGTATAATATAGTCATTTTTAAATAGAAAAGAAGTAAAAATATACAGGAAACCTTTTTTTATAAATTCTTTATTTTTGCGAGTTATCGCTGAATTACAACATAGCATGAGAATCGTACAGTAATGAGCTTGTTATAATAGTTTTGACATTAAGATCACATAGCATGAGTCAACTCATTTTAAGTTATTGTAACCAGGATTCCTTTTCTCGTCAGTGAAAGTGTAAGTGATCTATATCTGAAGGGGGGCAGGTATGGGGCTTATTGCACCGTATAGCTTATCATCACAATGTTGTTGAGCAAAAGCTCATCTAAGGCGCTTATGGGGTGAGTAATAGGCTTACAAGCCTTCAATATCTGTAGGTCACAGCTAGTAGGACCTTTTCCTGTTCAGAAGGCCGAGGACTTGGGCTGAGCGTGCATAGTTACACCTACATAAAAAGCGACTCTATGCTGTTGCATGTTCTAGTAAAAAAAAAAGGGCGGGGGGGGGACTAAACATGGGGCTAGACCATTAGCTTATGGAGCCAGTGGAACGAGTGAAAGGTTATAGAGAAATAAACAAATAATGGGTCTTATGCATTATAAAACAGTGCAAAATAATGAAACAAGTACCTGTTGGTGCAGACTTCATGTAGGTAAGGTGGTTGTCCCCCACCCACTTCCTCTGGATACAAATGGGGTAATTCCCTCTACAGTCCAGGATGGTGTCACAAACGTACCTTTACCCAGCAACTGCGCCGCTCCTCTTCTCGGGTCGCGTGGCCTGCATGCCCCTTGTGGCCGCGCGGCATGAATAGAATGCTTACCTTTGGTCCCGCAAATGTCTCCCTCTGCAGCCCCTAGAAATAAATTAAAATTAAGCCATGACATCATTACCTTAAAGGGACCATATCAGCTAGGCGACCCAATGCTGTTTGGGCTCGCAAAGATAACGTGGACCAATGGGAACTCTTGTGAGCCTATTTAAGGCTTGTTTTAGCCTCCATTCATTGCTCTATCGTGGTTTCTGTATAGATCCTCGCTTTGTGTGCCTAGTGATTCCCTAGTGATTTTCTGTGTTTGACCTCGGCTTCGTATTGACCTTGTGATTTCTGGTATCGTGACCCGGCTTTGTGTTGCCCTTGCGATTTCTGGTATCCTGACCCCGGCTTCGTATTCACCTTGTGATTTCTGGTATCTTGACCTCGGCTTCGTATTAGACTTGTATTTTCTGGTATCCTGACCCGGCTTTGTCTTGACTTTGTGAATTTCTGTATCCTTGATCTTGATTCTCGCAATATTAATAAGTTAAGTCCGGCCACTATAGGGCTCGGTAACAGGCCTTTTAGATCCACCTTTTGTGGGTTTCTTCTTTCCTGTGTGTTGGGGTACAACTCCTGTGACAGATGGGCGATCTGTCAGTTGAGCCTTCTCTGCCGGTATGCCGAGGGACTGGAGGAAAGCTGATGCTTCAGAGAGGGTGATATCAGATGTGTCTTGCTGGCCTTATGAGCCAGGATTCGGCGTGGTCCCCATTTGTAAGGAATGGAGTGCTCTTGTAGCAGCTAGGTAACTTGCTTGAGGGATCTTTACCATACCAGGGTATGTCTGGAAAATCCCCGGAAAAATGCCATCTGTGCTACTTCAAACATCCCTGGATGCATCTTGGGCTGTGTTAGGAGCTTATGAGCCAGGATTTGACACGGTCCCCATTTGTAAGGAATGGAGTGCTCTTGTAGTAGCTAGGTAACTTGCTTGAGGGATCTTTGCCATACCTGGGTATGTCTGGAAAATCCATGGAAAAATGCCATCTGTGCTACTTCAAACGTCCCTGGGTGCATCTTGAGCTGTGTTAGGAGCCTTCCTCAACAGTAAAAACATATGTGAGGAAGGCTGAACTTAATGGACGCAAGTCTCTTTTCAGCTATGTATCTATGTAACTATGTAAGTCTGAAACAGTTGTTTTGCCTGTTTGGGCATTAGCAGCGTGGCAATAAGCCTCCTACAGTAGTGAGGGAGTTTGGCTCCTGCAATTGTTTCCGGTACTCCCCGCATTTTAAAATTTTGTGCTCTGGCCCTATCCTTCACGGAGGCTATCTGCGCCTGTTGGTCTGCGCATTGTTTCTATAGCGCTCCTGTTGTGGCATCGGTAGTGGATTGTGCCAGCTTGGTTCCCTCCATGCCTTCCTCTGCTGCCTGCACTTTGTCAGTGAGCTTAGACACTGCCTCACGGATCAGTGCCATATCCACTTTGAACATGCCCTTGATTTCTGTCATTAGTGCCTTGATATCTGCTTTAGTAGATAGGGCTGAGTCCTGCAACTCTGCAGTTGTCTGTGGTGCTGAGCGTGGCTGAGATGAGGGGGGATCATCCAATGACATTGAGGTATAGGCCTCAACAGTCGCTATCTTGTCTGTTTCAGAAAGACCCCTATATCTCTGGATCCCGAGTCAGGGTCCGCTCGATGCTTTTTGTTCTTTTTCCCTATACCTCTGGGTGTCTGTCTGGTGCCCTCTGGGCGCAATAGTGGAGCTGATGTCGGAAATTACCCTTTATATCGGGGTAAGCTTGCAGAGCTGTCTAGATGTGCGTCCAGCTTGTGCAGGCGCTGTCTCCGCCCCAGGAAACATTTTATATACAGCACACATAAATATTTCCCTAGCAACTTCATCAAGATTCTGTCTCTATAACCTTATTAACTCTTGTGTTATACATGGGAAAATGATCTAGAGTACATACAGATTTGTTCGATGCAGCCAGGTCCACTAATGCCTATTTAAACCACATCCTTCCTCCACTTCTCTCTAGCATTTTTAACAGAATCATGCAACTTTCAGTACTCCAGATTTTGTGGACTACATTTCCCTTAATGCTTTGCCAGTATTATGACTCTAAGAGCTTTATGGGAGATTTAGTTCACAACCTTTGGAGTTTCGATGGTTGCCTAGCCCACTATACTTATATCCCATGACGAAACTAAAATGTTCAACACCCAAAATATTGGTATATATGTATATGTGTGTATGTGTAATATTTATATGTGTGTGAATATGTGTATTTTATTTTTATAAAAAATGTTTTTGTTTGATGCAATATGTGCATTTGCTAACTTTAACTTGTGTTCTGGATTGCATCATTAAGTAATGTGAGCTTGTCTTGTCACTTGAATAATGAAGAGCAGTGGGCAATCTTTTTGCTTTTATTCCGTTGATGTAGATCTCCCATCCCCTCCTCTTAATTATGCTAATTCCTGGCAGAACTGGCAGAATATTCAAGCTCAGCTGCCAGGTGAGTAACAGGAAACAACATTTTTGGTCCATTTTTGTGATTAGATGAGTTATGCAAGGATCACATGATAATATTCTGACCTTCTGTTCTAATCTAATTCTTTTTTTGTTCTAGCCCACTTTTCTTGCTGTTTTCCTTCCATAGAACTATTGAGTTATGCAATTGCCATGAGATCATACATATTTGAAATTGTTTGGGTACAAGTGAACATGTTATGTTTTTTGTATTATGTTGTAAAATTATTTTTATCATTATCAAACAAATGGTTGTAACAGAAAGAAAATAGGTCAGTGATATCCTGACAACTATATTTGATTAATTCTTAACTAGTTAATTTTAAGCACCGCTGAATACTTTGTTCCAAGTGCTTACATTAATTTAATCTACTGACAAAATAGCACACTATTGCATAAATTTAAATAAAGAAAAAAAAGAGTGCAACAAAAGTGATAACATGCAAATTTGTATTTCTTTTTTTTTTTTTCTTTCTTTTTTTATTATTATAACATTTTATCATACAATGACAAGTAATAAAGTGCATACAGAATAAGACAAGTGTACAATGACAAAACAAAACATAAAATTTACATTGTTACAACTATTTTAACGTATCTATTAAGTAAGTCCCAAGCTAAACAACCCAAAGACTCTCAGTAGAAATATATTCTGTATCTTATAGAACTCGCATCGAATAAAAATAGATATAGCTATGTAAATACAAACATATATATATATATGGGCCATGGTCAGTCTGAAGATTTATAAAGAAATATCCCTATAATAATAGGGTTTTACAGGACTATCTCATTCCGAGCAGGAGGAGTGCAAAAGGATAATTCATTTATTTTCTAAGATCCGTATCCAATTTATATATTGATCTTGTTTTTTTAAAGAAAGCATAGAATGAAATGGTAAGTCTTTTTCCATTTTAAATTGATGTAAAATTTGATTAACAAGCTGACTCCTCATAAAGGGGAGATGTGACTTCCATTGTCTTGCTATTAGTATTTTAACTGCGAGGAAACAATGATTTACAAGGCATATAGATGGAGTGGAAGAAAGTTTCCAATTTAAATGTAGCAATGCTGTATCTGGACCTTTTTTGATTGTAATATTAAATAAACATTTAAGAATTTCAAAGGACCATTCCCAGAGATTTTTAACCAATTTACAATGCCACCATATATGAACAAGTGTTCCCTCTGTAGAACCACAACGCCAGCAATGTGAAGTTTGACCTGGATACATCTTAGTTAATTTATGTGGAGTCAGATACCATTTATACATGACCTTATATTGACATTCAAATATATTCTGACAATGAATATATTTGCGAGTATCTCTAAGAGACATACACCATTCCTGCTCAGTTATGTCGATCTTCAGGATATTTTTCCATTTAACAAGTATATTTAAGGGTTGATGATCAAGGTTGGATAACAAATTAGTAGCTTTTGAAAGAATATTATTAACCTTAGTATATCTGAAAATAGTTTGAAAAAGAATATCAATTTTTGGTGAGATATTTAGTAAAAACAAATTCAGAAAATTTTTAATTCTTAAATAAGAAAAAAATTCTTTATTAGGGAGAAGAAGTTTAGCTTGAATATCTGCAAAAGGTAAAATTTGGTCTTCATGGAGGATATCTCCAATCGTCCATTGAAATTTAGACCATTTATTTAAAGAAATGTCCTCAATATTGTCTTCTAAAATGATCAAATGGGATGACTTAATTATTTTATCGGAGATTTTTTTTTGTTTTTTTATCTTCTCCCATGCGCTAATAATTTGTGACAAAATTAATGATTTACTACATAGAAATTCTGTAGTTTTTTTATTACTTTTACGCCATAAATACATTTCCAATCTGTCTTTTCCAACTGCCTCGGATTCAATTTGGTACCATGTGTCTGTTTTAAACGATTCAACCTGCAATTTGTATATGTGACCAATAATATTAGCGTAATAACAGTTTCTAATATTTGGATAATTTATACCTCCGTTTTGAGGTTTCCTAGAAAGAACTTTAGAACTTATTCTAGGCCTCGTCGTTTTCCAGATGAATTTTTGAAAACTAGATTGTATCATGGTTAACCAAATTTCTGGAATTTGAAGGGGAATCATCCTAAATAGATAAGACCATTTGGGCATAATATAGGCATTAATTATGTTAATCCTGCCGATCCAAGAGGATTCGGTCAGACGCCATTCTTTTAATTTTATATTTGTATATTTTAGGAGATTCAATACATTTATTTCCATAATATTGTTAACTTGAGGTGAAATTATGACTCCCAAATAATTAAAAACCCTGTTAGTCCATACAAAATCATAATTTTCTCGGAGAACTTTTAGGCTACGGATATTAACATTAGTAGTTACAGCAATTGATTTGGATATATTAAGTTTGTAATTAGATACCTTAGAGTAGCTTTTTATAGCAGATAAAACTTGAGGAAGTGAGGATTCTGGAGAAGTGAGTGTTAATAGTATATCATCGGCATAAAGTGATATTTTTGCTTCTGAATTCTTCATTGGAAAACCTGTGATATTCAAGTTATTCCTAATATTAATAGCTAAAGGTTCCAAAGTTAAAATATAAAGAAGGGGAGATAAAGGACATCCCTGGCGTGTGCCATTATGTAAACTAAACCAATTTGATTGAATATTTACACCTACAGTTCTAGCTGTTGGTTCAGAATAGAGTGCCAAAATGGCATCATGAATCCACCCTATAAATCCAAAAGAAATCAGCACCTCATCAAGGAAACGCCAACTGACCCTGTCAAAGGCCTTCTCGGCATCTAATGACAGGGTCAGCAGCGGAATCTCCCGACGGAGTGCACCATCCAAAATATTCACTATTCTTCTAGTGCATGTATCAGAGGATCTACCTGGCAGAAATCCAACCTGATCAGAATGAACGACTCTCTCAACAAGAAGTTTTAATCTAGTTGTTAAGATTGCTGCATATATTTTCATATCTGTATTGATTAAAGAAATTGGTCTGTAATTTTTAACATCAGTTGGATCCTTATTTGGTTTCAATATTGGAAGAATATTGGCCTGTAATAACTCCTCTGGTGTTTTAGCGGTATTGGCCATTTCATTAAAAAGAGCCGTTAAAGGAGTAGTTATCTCTTTTTTCATTACTTTATAAAAAAGATTAGTAAAACCATCTGGACCAGGTGTCTTATTTAATTGAAGTTTATCAATCTCTCTTTCAACCTCTTCTATTGTAAACTCATAATTAAGTTGGGCTAACTCTTGATTATTGATTTTTGGGATATTGATATTATCCAAATATTGTTTAATATCTTGATTATCTGATGAAATATCCAAATCATATAGTTTACTGTAAAATTCATTAAATAGTTGCCCAATTTTTTCTGGGGAAGAGTATGTATTTTTATCCGCAACCAATTTATTGATCCTATTATTTGAATTTTGCTTTTTTAATCTTTTGGTTAAGTTTTTATTTGCTTTGTTACTTTGATGGTAAGTATTTAATCTCAATTTATTAATTGTTTTTCTAATCTTTTCTTCTGTCTTAAAATTAATTTGTTTTTGTAGTTCTAGAAGTGCTGATCTTAATTGAGGAGTTGGAAACTCTTTATTAATTTTAGACAGGTTAAAATATTGAATATTTAGATCTGTTAGATCTCTATTTATCCTAGTTTTAGATTGTTTTTCAATTTTAATAAGATAGCCTCTAATAACCGCTTTATATGAAGACCATAAAGTGGAATCTAGAATATCAGGGGTAGAGTTTTCAAGCCAAAAAAACCTTGAGAGTTTAATTATATTGTCTTGATTTATCTTGAGCTTAAAGAGAGAGTCGTTCATTCTCCAGGAATCAGTAGATCTCTGTAGGATCTTACCTATTTCCAAAATTAAGAAACTATGGTCTGACCAAGTATTATCCTTAATTTGGATTGTATTTATTTCTTTCAAAGTATTAGCTTGTACTAAGCATAGATCGATTCGTGAATAAGAATCATGCAAATTTGTATTTCTAAATGCGACAGAGTGAAGTTTCTCCTCATGAAATAAAGTAATACAGATTTTATAGCATGACAGGAGGCTTCATATTTGCTTAAGTCTCTCTTTACTAGAACTCCACAGCAGCACATTAACATAGAGATAAAAAAACCAGAGACAAAAAAATCAGGAATCTATAAAAGGCTTCTCCCAACTAACTATTTCCTCTTTCTTTGCTGCTCCGCAGTCAGTACAGGTCAGAGTATCACTGCCTCCTGTTTTATATGGGTGGTTGTGGATATTTTACTGTATTTATATGTTTATTACTGTATTGATTAATTTGTTTAGAGGGTATTTTTGCATCAACCTACTTAGTGCTGTAGGGATTGATTTATTTAGCTATACTGTATTTTCTGCATCCACCTTCTTAGTGCTCTAGTGATTGATTTATTTAGCTATACTGTATTTTCTACACCTACCTGCTAAGTGCTGTAGTGATTGCTTAGTTGATTTATTTACTCTGTTTTTCTGCATCTACATTCTTATGGCTGTAGGGATTTATTTGTTTAGAATGTGTTTACCTTCCTACTGCCATTATGATTTATTTATTTAGATTGTATTTTTCTGTCCTTACTTTTTTGCTGTAGGGATGCATTTTCTCTTATGACTTTTCTGCATTTTCCTGTTTTGGGCCCCCTGTCTGGGGATCGTTTTCTTCTCGGGTTTGAGGGGGTTTCCTTTTTTCCCCTCCCTCTACCTTTTCTGGGTGGCTTTGCCCCCTTCACTTTTCGTCAGTTTTGCGGCTGCCAGAAAGCGGTCCTCTGACCGCTTTCCGTTGCCGACCGCCGGGACCCCGTAGTAAGACTCCGGCGGTCCGACGTGTTGGATCCCGCCCGCCGGTTCCGTCCGCCGAGCGAGATCCTCTGCTTCCACCCCCACCCGACCCACGCTTCCCCTTGCAGTATAACTGCTCCCGCGGCATGAGTGGGTGGTTACCTTCCCATGCAGTGTGGTGGCCCTGAGCATCCACTTCCCCGCGACCGCGTGGTCGGGTGGGGGCGGGGCCGGCCAGTTACCATACTTACTGCATTAGTTCCGTCGATGGCAGGCACATGTGCTGTAGCTTTAGCTGGGACTCAGCTACGACTTGGACCCTCAGGCTGTCCTGGCTTTGTGCCCCATGTGGCTGGCAGGTTAGGCTACTGGGAACCTTAGTGGATGATATAGATCACAGGCATGCTATATAGAGCTGTGCACAACCCCTCAAGGGTTACAGGCACAACTGGCAGTGTTACCACTTATACTCATCCCCCCCCCCCTTTTTGTTTGTTCAGATGATTGCTTGCAGCGCTCAGTTTTATCATATTGACCAATGGAGCACCTCTTGCGAGACTTTAGTCCACGGAGGAGAACCCATCAGGTCCCGACCAGTTCGGCTGGATGATGGACCAGTTTGCTCAGCGATGGACGCTTCCCTCCAGGAGTGTTCGACACGGAGACGCGGACGACTCTCCTCCGTTTGTTTGGTCTCAGGACCTTTCTACAGGTGCCTAGGTCTGCTGGTACTTTGGAATAATAATCTCCGCTTCGGCAGAGTCGAACCTAGTTCCTGGATTCCCTGGACCCTTGCTCATTTGATCTCGGGGATTGTGAGACTTTGGTCTGCATGGCGACCCTGACGTAGTTGGGTCTGGTACGGATCTCCTAATTTTTCTACCGCTTTTACAGGGTTCGGGTATTGTTCGGTCACTTTATTACCGAGGACTGCCATATTAATTAGATTAGGTAGCGCGTACGACTGTTGTCGGCGGGCCTTGCTCTGCTTAGAATTCCCTTTACAATTCCTGAGGATGGGTATTCATCTCCCCAGGGGGTACATGCATTTTTGTCATGCTCCTATGGTGGGTTTTGTTGGGTTTTGCCCATTAATTGATTCTGGAGTTATTTCCGTTATTATACCTTGTTTTTCTTTCAGATGGGTTCGGCGGTTCGGACCTTAGTTGTCTATCAGCCTTATTCGGATCCGAGGGTCATATTCTTACTTTGGTAGCGCTCCCACCTTTAGGCGGTGTTCAACGTCACCGTTTGTTTAAATGGTTTTTCCCTTTTTCTCGCCCTTCATGTACAGCTTGGTTGTGGTTGGCATTGGCGGGGCGTATAGGTTTTTTCGGTTCACTTCAGTCCGTAACACTGCGACTTCAGGTACCGACATGGCGGGCGTTTTTCTCTAAGACATCGTACGCTTTCCTGACGGTTACGAGCAGCTATCTTTGCAGAGTTTATGTTGGTACTGCGGATCGTGTTTCTTTGGTCTTTGCTGTCCGAGCGTTAAAACAGCAAATATGAAGCCTCCTGCCATGCTATAAAATTGTAGATTATACTAGCTTTAGTGTAACTATAATCTTGATTTTATTAATGACAGGAGGCGAATATTTCCCTCCCAGTTTCTCCCTCCCCTTGTTATTTGTTGGTTTGACTGACTTGTTATTTATTCACCTGGTCTCCTGGGCTAGGTTGGTTATCTGGGGGAGTTGGGGTTTATCTGGGATATGGTACTGTCAGTATTTTATGATGGGGATTCAGGTTTTTTCACTATCTGGGATATTATACGGTCAGTATTTACGATGGGGATTCATGTTTTCTCAGTACATTTCATTCGCTAATCAGTGTTTTCGACTCTGTTTATCTCGTTTCAGTTTAATGGTTTGGCTACAGTTCTTAGATCCGACTACTCTACAGGATAAAGGTCAAGGCTTCACCCACTGGTTCCATGGTTTCAATTTCGGATGGCATTCATCATTATGTTATGTTTGTTTCTCCTGTTATTGTATTTGTGGTGTATTGTTTATGTACTTTATTTGTCGCAGCGTGAAAGAGGAAATAGTTAGTTGGGAGAAGCCTTTTATAGATAATGTGCTGCTGTGGAGTTCTAGTAAAGAGAGACCTAAGCAAATATTCGCCTCCTGTCATTAATAAAATCAAGATTATAATTACACTAAAGCTAGTATAATCTACAATTATCATAAGATGTACAGTATGTGAGAGGAAACTCTAATAAAGAACAAGAAAAATATACATAGGAAAACCAAATAAGGATGATAGAGCCTAATAATATGACATAGAACCACTCACGTGAACAGAACAGTAATTATTCTCTATAACATGCGCTCAAGTGTGCCACTCCAGGCCCAGATGTCCTTTTAAGTCTGCAAAAAATTAAATCTCTGATGAAGTGCCTTTGAGGCACGAAATATGTAAGCATTATTGAGGTTTTGACTTTTCCCTGGCTGTCCCAGTAGAGATTTTAAGTGAAGAAAATAAAGGTATTTGATTTTATACTTTACTGCACATTTTGGGCGTATATATTGTTCTCGCTGTGGTGGGATCGCTGCCTGTTCGTGAATTGCTGTATTATATTCTGTGTGTTTACCTGTTATTTTTGTATGAATGTGCCTGCTCCCCGTTCGGGAGGTCCTACACGTAGGGAATGCATTTACCTCCCGAACGAGGACCACCCCGACAGCTCATTTAGAAGGTTAGTTTAGAACGTTTGCACCTCGTAATGAGGTGTCAAAACCACAACCTGCAAGGGAAGCCTTGGTGTGTGCCTCCTCTGGGTGGCGGCCCGTTTGTTATACGAATGCCGTCCAGGGGGAGCATTTGTGGATTGCTTTGCACCTCGTTAAATTCCCGAACGAGGACCTCCCCAGTGCCCCTTGGAATGTTCGTACCAATCAATTAGAACTTTGGCAACACAAGTGTGAAACCGCAAGGGAAGTAATTAATGAGTGCTCTCCTGGGTGGCCAACATTTGTATAACTGGGTGGCGGCCAGGTGGAGCATTTGTGTCCCAAAAGGAGACTCTTCCCTTGCCTGGTTTCACCCAAGGCCCCCCCCGAACGGTGGCTGTCCATGGTGTTTACCGTTCTAGGGGTCCCTGAAAGTGGTGGGGACACCCTTTGGGGACAATGGTGGTTTGGCGGGCTTTCTGTAACTGGGAGTCCAGGAGGCGGGAAGTTTTCCCGTGCTGGGGCTCCCAGATACATTCACCTCCCGCGCTGGGGCTCCCAGGTACATCACCGAATGGGATGAAAGGACAAAGGGATTGAAGTTCTGTTTCCGTCAGAAGACCCATGGGATTTTTGGATTTGGAGCAGACCCCAGAGCCCCAGACCTTGAGCTGCTGTCAGGGTCCCCACAATTTCACATATAATATATTTGCATATTTGCCTGAATTGTCCTAGTTACTTCCAGCCACCTCTCTGCTTTTGCTATAAACATCAACAAATTTCCTTAATGCTATTAAAGTATGCTTAAAGCAGCACTATTACCCCCTCCCCTTTTAAAATGTATCTTTATGAAATGAGTATTTCATAAAGATAAATTTGATATTTCACTGGAATTCCAACTAAATCAAAAGCTTTACTAAGATAAAGTAGAAACTACATTGTCTTATTTTCCTATTCTTGACAAAAAGGCAGTAACTTTTATCTAGCTTTGTCAAGCCCCAAAGCTGTTATTAGTGATGGCTAAGGGGAAAAATACTTTGTTTTTCAGTATCCCGCAGTCCTCCATATAGCCCTCAGGGTTGTACATTCTCACATGCACAAAACTTCAATGCTGTCGGCTCCTGGCAGGTGAAACACCAGAAACTGTAGAGGAAGATCATAGTGGCAGTTGTTAGGAACAGGCTCAGGTAACTAAAACTCTGGGGTAATGTATTGGATTTGTGGGCAGTGTATTAGAATGGGCGGAGGGGCAGTGTATTAGACTGGGTCTGCATGGAGGTGCTAAACGGAGATGCTGATTGGCCGTGCAGCTTTTTGCCACACATGCACAATAGCCTCCAAATGTGATCATCAAGTTTGAAGAACACACTCATGTGACTTCAAAATCAACAAGATAACATAATTTGTTTTTTACAGCTGTGCAACTGCATACATTCACCATTTCAGTCCTATTACCATACTTTTCTTAATATGTCAAGGTAGTTGGACTGAAACACTGGTTATATGCAAATACATATCTCCTTAAAATAAATTTGCTCTTTTGTTAACTTTGAAGCCCTACGAGTGTGAGGACGCGAAGTGTCAGTTAGGCAACTTTTTTTATACTGAAATAAACCTAGAAAAGTTTTAGCTTTTTTGTGGCCCACATAAACATAAACCTTGTTTATTTGGCCCGTGTTAGACTTTGAGTTTGACCTGCTTGAGTAGTATGTAGTTCACAGGTTAAGAGTGTCAGAGTGAGTGTGTGTGACAGTAAATGTGTTTATGCCAGTGTGTGTAAGTGTTACGGTTGACCCCAGGCTGGCTGAGGGTTGGACCGCTTAGATGTCCTGGTTTCCAATCCTAGAGAGTAGTAGTGAAACTCCAAACAGCATGCAGCGATAATACTGTAAGTGTGAAGACATCCAACTAGCTTTAAGTAGAGCTAGTATAAAACATTTCCCTACTCGAGGCTGCGAGTTGAGGGTAAGAAGACTGGTTTATTGATTGGCAATGCACTGCTTAAATACATCTTTTCAGGCCAGAGGAACACCCCTCTGGACATGATGGTAAACAGCATGACAAAGAGCAACAACCAATGAAGACAAAGTGCATCTTTCCCAAACCCTCCCCTCTAGCCTGGAGATAATTAGTCCCAATGGTTACAGTAATTCTGTTATCTCCAGGTACATGCAATATTGTAACTTTTATACATACAGGAAAACTGAATAAAAATATATAACTTTTACACCATGTTCTTTAGTTGTCACATTCAACCTATCCCCAGACAGCTGGGATCGGAGCGCACAAAATATACAAAAAGTGCTCAGATCTCACGAATGGTATGGTAACGCCATGGAGATAAAGATTGTCCTGAGGGCTGTTTGGCAGTTATTCGTCAAGGCGCCCCCAGCCATAGTGTTCTGCAAGGGGTCAGTACACTCTACATAGTTTTAAAGTACCAAACGGCACTCTCTTCGGTATTTTATGTACGAACGGACGGGGCTTGAGAAATCACAGCGGGGTTCACATGAAATGGTATCTGAAAAGAGTACCAGACGTTTGAGGACCAGGTCCCGCTGGGCATTCGACAGTCAAAGATGGCCGCCGCCACGTATTCGTACATACGACCGACGACCACCCCGTCGATGGGCAATTAGGCTGTGGTTAACCACAAAACCGCAGCTTCTGGGTGGTTAACCAGGGGCACACTCCTTAGGTAGGGTGGTTGATCGTTCGACAGTTGGTTCAGCATTTAGTTCAATGCTTAGTTCGACACTATAATACGAACAGCGACCACCCCATCGATGGGCAATTAGGCTGTGGTTAACCACAAAACCGCAGCTCCTGGGTGGTTAATCTGGAGCACACTCCTCAGTTAGGGTGGTCGGCCGTTCGATAGTTTGTTCGGTGTTGTAGAGGTGAATGGGGTTAATTGGCGGCACACACCAGGGGCGAATGACCTGAAACTGTTTTTTCGGGAAATAAGCAACAAAGTAACAGGGTTGTAGGGGACTGCTTTGTAACATTGCTCCCTCCTTGTGGAACACTCTGGCTGACACAGTTGCCATTCTGCTTCCCAGGTCTGTAAGCGATGGTGAAATTAAATGGCTGTAAGGACAGGCTCCAACGTGACAGCCTGCCATTATCTCCTGAGACCCGGTTTAGCCACACCAATTGGTTATGATCGGTAACCAGAGTGAACTCTTGTCCATATAGGTAGGAAGTCAATTTCCTTAATGCCCACACCAGGGCCAGGCACTCCTTTTCCACGGCTGCATAGCTGACCTCTCGTGGCGGGAGCTTTCAGCTGATGTAGGCAATAGGATGTTCCCCTCCATCTTCTCCTACTTGGCTGAGAACTGCCCCCAGCCCGAACATGGATGCGTCTGTATGGACGATAAAACGTTTGTTAGGGGCTGGTACAGCCAAGACAGGAGCATTAGTTAGTGATTTCTTGAGATTTTGGAATGCTGCTTCACAGTGGGGAGACCACAGGACCTGTCTGGGGAGATTTTTCTTAGTCAGTGCAGTCAGGGGTTTAGCAATAGTACTGTAGTCCTGTACAAATCGTCTATAGTACCCAGCCGTGCCCAGGAAGGCTAGAACCTGGGTTTTAGTGCGGGGTGTGGGCCAGTTAGCAACTGCCTCTATCTTGGCTGGCTCTGGATGTTGCTTTCCACACCCTACCCGGTGACCTAGATACTGGACCTCTGACATTCCAAAATGGCATTTCTCTGGTTTCAGAGTCAGACCGGTGGCCCGAATCTGATCCAGCACCGTTCCTACCTGAGCTAAGTGTTTCTCCCAGGACTCACTATAGATCGCTATGTCATCCAGGTATGCATAGGCAAAATCCTGGAAGCCATCAAGGAGTCTATCCACCAAGTGCGGGAACATGGCTGGAGCCTTTTTCATCCCGAATGGCATGACCTTAAATTGGTACAAGCCAAACGGGGTGACAAAGGCCGACTTGGGGATAGCCTCCCTGGCCAGGGGAATTTGCCAATAACCTTTACATAGGTCAATGGTAGTTAAGTAATTCCCCCTGGGTATGCGATCAAGCAGCTCATCTACTCGGGGCATCAGGTAGGCGTCTGTCGCGGTCTTGTTGTTGAGCCTGCGATAGTCAACACAAAACTTGGTAGTACCGTCCTTTTTGGGCACCAAAACTACTGGGGATGCCCAGGGGCTGTCAGAGGACTCAATGACCCCCAGTCTGAGCATCTCATTTATCTCCTTTCGCATCTCTGCTCGGACAGCCTCAGGGATGCGGTAAGGAGCCTGTCTTAGGGGTTGCTGTCCTGGGTATCAACTTGGTGTGTGGCTAAGTTAGTATACCCAGGTTCCTGGAAAAATTTAAAACGCTTCTCCTGTAGTAAGAGATTTAGCTGCTCCCTCTCAGTGGGGCTGAGCCGTTCACCTATCTGAACCTGTTCGACTAAGTTAGGTCAGGTATAGGGAGACTGTCGGGGTCCTTGTGTGTGGGGCTACATATGGCTGCCACATCTTCCGGTCTCTCAAGATACTCCTTGAGCATATTTATGGGGAAGGCCTTCCACAGGCTTTCATCTTGGCAGCTAGCAATCACATATGTAGTATCCCCTCTTTTCTCAACTATTTGGTAGGGACCCTGCCAGGACACCTGCTGTTTATCTTTCTTAACCGGCTTAAGGACCATCACCTTCTGTCCTATGTAAAAACTCAGTCTCCGGGCCCCCCTGTCATACCATACTTTCTGGCACCTCTGAGCCGTCTGGAGGTTAGCCTGACCGACCTAGCTAACTGCTCCATACAGTCCCGAAGCTCCAGCACGTATGGCACGATAGGGACTCCAGCATTCTCTGTCTTTCCCCTCTACCAGTGCTCACGGATAAGGTCCAGGGGCCATCGTACCTTGCGTCCATAGAGCAGCTCGAAGGGAGAGAACCCTGTCGTTTCCTGGGGCAGTCTTACCTGCGCCTCCCGCACTGGTGAAAGCTCTGGTTGTGTCCTTGCTTGTGCCCGGGTAGTCACAGGGTGGGCTTCGGTGTTATACGAAGGAACATACGCTGATGTCATCGGGCCCAGATCGTTGCCCAACAGTACCTTGACTGGCAAATTATCCATAATTCCCACGTTCACCATCCCTGCTCCCCAGTTCAAGTGTACTTTGGCAGTGGGTAACTTGTATACATCCCCCCCGGCAACACGAACGGCCACCGTCGGTCCTGATTGTTTGTGCTCCGGAATCAAACAGCCTTGTACTAAGGTAATGGTAGCGCCAGTGTCCCTCAGCACCCTAGCGGTGCGACCATCTAGTGGTACCTCTTGTCTGTGGTGCTGGCGGTTGTCAGAGGCAGCATACACTGCATCAGATTCGCTATGTGGCCTCAGATGCTCCTCCATGGGTGGTTCTCGCCCCACACAGAGAGCCCAGGCTGATCAGGTAGGCCCAGATGATGCTGGGGTGTAATTTCTTGGGCATGATCGGTGTTGAGCTGGCAATCTTTCATGTAGTGGTTGGTTGCACCGGTGACAAGTCTGCCATGGCCGGTCATAGTTATTGTTGGGTGGTCCCGAATACCTGGTGGGCCCCGCTGGTACAGGCACTCTGAAGTCGGTTCAGGACGCAATTCGTGTGTTATCCCAAAAGTCTGTTCGGGTCGCCATTCATGTGTTTGAATATTCCTGCAGCCGACGGTCATGGTGTTCGTCTGTTAGCCGGGCCATGTCGTTCAAGGTGGTTGATTATCTGTCTTTCATCTAGGCCCTCCATTTGGGATCTAGTCCCTCATAAAAGTGTTCCAATAAAAATAATTGTAAGACTTCCTCAGCGGTTACTGCCTGTTGTTTGGCTTTTTCTTTGTTTCCTGAAACTCTCTGCGGTAAGTCTCTGGGGTTACTGTCTATCGCCTCGGCAGTGTGTTTTTGACAATAGCATATTGTGTCACCTCCGCTGGGTCTAGTGCCCGGAATGCATCGGAGGCTCGCCCTGATAGTTTTCCTGACAGTATGGTGGGCTATTCTTCGATGGGGATCTGGTGTAACACACACTGCCTTTCGAAGTCTGGCAAGTACTCATCAATCCCCCCTTACCTTTCCAGGAAGAACTTGAAGGCCGCGAATGGTACCTTTCGCTTCCCGGTGGTGTCTGGAAGTGTAGGCGTTGCTGTTGGCCAGTGGACTTCGTGCTCTCTAGCTGCTTTCGTATCGGCATCCGCCTCGACCATTAGCTCTCGTATCGCTTCTCTGAGGGATTCGGCCCGTACAGTGAAAGCCTTTCCCGGACAATCCTGGTCTTCTCATCACTAGCCATAACCAATGGTTCTGCAATGGTGAAGCTCTGGTCTAGCTCCGTTAGCTCCGTAATCAGCTCCCTCCTAGGTCGATTGCCGAGGCCGTGCTGAGCTGTGGCCGTGCTCTCTAGCTGCTTTGATATCGGCATCTGCCTCGGCCATTAGCTGTCGTATCGGCTCCTCGGAGAGGTTCGGCCCATACAGTCTTTCCCGGACAATCCTGGTCTTCTCATCACCAGCCATAACCGGTGGTTCTACAATGGTGAAGCTCTGGTCTAGCTCTGTTAGCTCCGCAATCAGCTCCCTCCTAGGTCAATTGCTGGCAGTTCCACCTTGGCTCTCTAACAGATCTTTTAACGTGGTGCGCTTCAATTTGTCGTAAGTGTTCTCCATTCATTCCGTGTTTCTCCTAGGAACTCAAGGACCATCTTGCCGCTGCCACCAAATGTTATGGTTGACCCCAGGCTGGCTGAGGGTTGGGCCGCTTAGATGTCCTGGTTCCCAATCCTGGAAAGTAGTGGCGAAACTCCAAACAGCATTCAGCAATAATCCTGTAAGTGTGAAGACATCCAACTAGCTTTAAGTAGAGCTAGTATAAAACATTTCCCTACTCGAGGCTGCGAGTTGAGGGTAAGAAGACTGGTTTATTGATTGGCATTGCACTGCTTAAATACATATTTTCAGGCCAGAGGAACACCCCTCCTGACCTGATGGTACACAGGATGACAAAGAGCAATAAACTATGAAGACAAAGTGCATCTTTCCCAAACCCTCCCCTCTAGCCTGGAGATAATTAGTCCCAATGGTTACAGTAATTAAATTATCTCCAGGTAGATGCAATATTATAACTTTTATACATACAGGAAAACTGAATAATATTATATAACTTTTACACCATGTTCTTTAGTTGTCACATTCAACCTATCCCCAGACAAATGGGATCTGAGCGCATAAAATATACGAAAAGTGCTCAGATCTCACGAATGGTATGGTAACGCCATGGGGATAAAGATTGTCCTGAGGGCTGTTCGGCAGTTATTCGTCCAGGCGCCCTAGGCCATAGTGTTCTGCAAGGGGTCGGTACACTCTATATAGTTTTAAAGTACCAAATGGCACGCTCTTCTGTATTTTATGTACGAACGGACGGGGCTTGAAAAATCACAGTGGGGTTTGCATGAAATGGTATCTGAAAAGAGCACCAGGCGCTTGACAACCAGGTACCGCAGGGCATTCGTCAGTCAAAGATGGCCGCCGCCACGTGTTTGTATATACGAACGATGACCACCCCGTCAATGTGCAATTAGGCTGTGGTTGACCACAAAACCGCAGCTTCTGGGCGGTTAACCAGTGGCACACTCCTCAGGTAGGGTGGTCGATCGTTCAACAGTTGGTTCAGCATTTAGTTCGGTACTTAGTTCGACACTCTAATACGAACGGCGACCACCCCGTCGATGGGCAATAAGGCTGCGGTTAACCACAACACCGCAGCTCCTGGGTGGCCGTTCGATAGCTTGTTTGGTGTTGTAGAGGTGAATGGGGTTAATTGGCGGCACATGCCAGGGGCCGGGTAGTCGGTCATTCATACATACGAATGACCTGAAACTTTTTTTTTCCGGAAAATAAGCAACAAAGTAACAGGGTTGTAGCAGACAGAGGGGACTTTGTAACAGTAAGTATGTGTGTGTATGTGTGTGTATGTGTGTGTATGTGTGTCATACTGTGTGTCCATAATGAGAGTGTATGTCAGTATGCATGGGTTTTTGTTTGCAGGTTTTTTTTTTTACTAATGAGTGTGTCAGTATGGACATTTCAGTCCATCATAGGACTCTCATCAGGATCCTGATGAAAGTCCTATGATGGACTGAAACGTTGATTTGCTGTAACCCGTGTGTTATGAATAAAGACAAATAATTTTCTTTAAAAAGTCCAGCGTGTGCCTTTCTTTGTGGAGATATATATATATATATATATATATATATATAGAGAGAGAGATTGTAGCCGTATTAGTCCAGTGATGTAGATGTAAAAACCAGCTAGAATTTGTATCTTGTAATCCCTTTTTTTGGACTAACAGAATTTTTTAATGACAAGCTTTCGGGTGAACCTCCCTTTCTCAAGTATGAAGCATTTCTGAGCATAGAATTCAAAGTTGAGTTGTGATACAGGAGTTAAAGCGACATGAGTGCAGATAAGGCAGGTTTGATAGAACATAGACACCTTTCTTGCAGAGGGTCGTAAATATCATATGCGAAGATCACAGAATGAGGGGGGAGAGAGAGAAAAAAAAAACAAGCGAACAGTGCAGCAGATGGTGCTAGAAGGGGGGAGTTACAGGATATGCATGAAGGCCTATATTCAGCATACACAGACACACGTACACACTCACGTACATATACACAAGTAGTGCATATGTACAAGTATACACAAGAAATACACACTATACACAAGTACATACACTATACATGTAAATACAACTATATGTACATGCACACCTACACATACAACCACACACAAGCACCAATATATCTATCTACACATATACAAAAATACATGAACACATATACACATAACATACACACAAACACATATACATGCATGGGCGTAGGAACCCCAAAAAATCTGGGGGGGGTAGCATTTTTACTCGCCGGGTATATTCTTATTCCGTAAACTATGAGTTGTTTATCCCATTGCACAGCGCTACGGAATTTGCAGTTGCTATATAAATGATTAAATAATAACTTTAAAGGGTCACTACAGGGAAGGGGTTTTACTTACCTGGATACAGTGCCGGGATCCTCCTGATGCTGCGCCACCGATTTCGTCAAAATAACGAAATAGGGGGTGCGAGCAGGGAGCAATAAAACGCTTCTATTCAGGAGCGTCATTGCTCTCTGGTGCGCATGCGCAGCTTTGCCGCACATGCGCAGATACTTCATAGGGCGGCATTCATGTCTCGACTAGGAAGCACCTCTAGTGGCCATCTGAGTGTCCACTGGAGGTATTCCTCATCAGTAATGTAAATACTGCCTTTTTACGAAATGGCTGTGCTTACATTAAAAAGCCTGCAAAGATATGCTATAGACACCAGAACTACTACGTTTAGCTGTTGTGGTTCTGGTGACTATAGTGTCCCTTGAATATAGAGAGGAAAAAAGAATCATCACAAATGTAAGAAATAAAATGTCTGTATCATTATTCTAAAAATTATTTTAAAAAAATAAAAAATATGCACATTCCTAGCTTAATTTTTAGCACGACATATGACACAAACATTTTGTACTTTGCAGATTACTTTTTATATTTTTTTTATACATATACAGATTGTGTAATACTGCCCCTGACTTAGGGTGACCACATTTCCTAACTGCCATTCAGTGACACTTTCAGAAATGCATTCCATACATTTTACTACCCGTCTCTACCCCTTCCATTTATATTAGAACCCCTTTCCATGTAAATTAGAGATTAGTGCCACGAATAATATGCTAGATTGCCTACTTACAACCAGATGAGGATGATGATGGGCTCTAGCTGCAGTGTGGCTCCACTGGTCTGGTGTAGAACAGGCTCTCTGGAGGCTGTTTGTAACTGTGGTCACAAAAATCAGTGTTCTGGGAGAATGGGAAGCAGCTCCATTTTTTGGGGGCCCTTTACACAGCTCAAGGTCTGGGTCCCAGGGTCCACCTTCATGTTCCACCAATGAGTTTGTTCACAGGGGGTGGAGTGTGTCGGGATGTCCTGATATGTGTGTAAGGAATGCATTGTGTGAATCTGTGTTTGTATGGGCTGCAAGGTGTGTTTCTGTGTATGTACGGGATGCAGTGTGTGCGTCTGTAAGGGGTGCATTGAGTGTGTGTACGGGGTGCATTTAGTGTGTGTAAGGAATGCATTGTGTGTTTTTGTGTGTGTAAGGTTTGCATGATTGTGCGATTGTGTGTGTGATGGATGTCAAGCTCCCTCCCTCCCTTGTCACTCTCTTTCTCCCCCTCTCTTCCTCCCTTTTCACTCTCTTTCTCCCCCTCCCTCCCTTGTCACTCTTTCTCCCCCTCCCTCCCTCCCTTGTCACTCTTTGTCCCCCTCCCTCCCTCTCTTGTCACTCTTTGTCCTCCTCCCTCCGTCCCTTGTCACTTTCTCCCCCATCCTCCCTTGTCACTTTCTCCCCCTCCCTCCCTTGTCACTCTTTCCCCCCTCCCTCCCTTGTCACTCTTTGTCCCCCTCCCTCCCTCTCTTGTCGCTCTTTGTGTCCCCTCCCCTCAGGTCCCTTGTCACTTTCTCCCCCTTGTCGCTTTCTCCCCACCCTCCCTCCTTGTCCTCTTTCTCCCCTCCCTCCTTGTCATCTTTGTCCCCTCCCTCCTTGTCGCTCTTTGTCCCTCCCTCCCTCCTTGTCGCTCTTTCTCCTCCGTGTCCCCTCCCTCCTTGTCACTCCATGTCCCCTCCCTTCCACCCTCCCTCCCTCTCCCTTGTCACTCTTTCTCCCCCCTCCCCTCCTTTTTGTCCTTCTCCCCTCCCTCGCTTTGTCCCTCCCTCCCCTCCTTTCTCCCCTCCTCCCTTGTCGCTTTCTCCCTCCCTCCCTCCCTTGTCACTCTTTTGTCCCCTCCCATCCTTGTCATCCCAGTGTCCCCTCCACTCCTTGATATCCCGTGTCCCCCTCCCTCCTTGTCACTCTTTCTCCCTCCCCTCCCTCCCTTCCCTCCCTTGTCGCTCCGTGATCCCCTCCTCCAGTCCTCCCTCACTCCCTTTCTCCTCCTTTGTCCTCCATGTCCCTCTCCTCCCTCCTTTGTCACCTATGTCCTCCTCCCTCTTCCTCCTCCCTCCTCCCCTCCCTCCCTTTGTCACTTCTTTTGTCCTCTTTGTCCCCTCCTCCTCCCTTGTCACTTGCTCCCCTCCGTCCCTCCCTCACTTGTCACTCTTTCCCTCCTCCTACCTCCTCTTTGGTTGTAGGCGTGGCCGGGGCCGGTATAGAAATCCAGCCCGGGTACAGGGGGCTTTTTGTTTCCTGTACCGGTGCTGGGAAGAGAACACTCTGTGTGCCTGTTAAAGTCGAGGGGTACCAGGAAAGCCCGGAGGCTTCCCTGTTGACAGGCTGAGCTTCCCTCCTGTCAGCCCCTCTCCTCAGGCTGCGCCCGGGCGGTGCGGTCCGCACTCATGGACGCACCGCCCGGGCAAAGCTGCAGCCGCCTGAGGCTCTTTACAGAGCGCTCGGGCGGCTGCAGCATGGGGGGGTGGGGGGGGGCTGGGGGGGATTTCCCCATAACATGTCCCCCCCGCATGTTTTGCTGTGGGGGATGCGTCCCCCTCATTCCCCCCGGTTCCTACGCCCATGTATACATCCACATGAACTCATATACACAAATATAAATGCACAGTCACACATGTAAGCATACATGCATAAGAGTATGGGAAAGCATAGCTCTACACCCAGTACTTTGTATATTGATAGAATAAACATATTGGAATGCATTTTAAAATGTTGATACACATGACAGAACAGAAAGATAAATATCTATATATTTGTGTATCCATTTTCAGCATATATAGATATGTGTATATTTTATGTTTCTAATATACAAAAAAAAATATATAGCACTCATACATTCAAGGAAAATTCCAAAGTTAAAAAAAATATATCTAAGTGTCAGGCGCCAGCCCCTTCCCCCCACCAAAAAAAACAAAAAACATAAGATTTACTTACCCTTTTCTCTAGTGGCAAATCTTCACTCACTGCTGCTCTGCTCAGCCCCTGGGAGACTGTCAGTGGCAACAATATCCATTCCTTTCCTGCTATAATTGGTGCATGCTCTGCAATTATTGCAAATTCACCAATCTGGAGGGGGGAGTTAAGCAGACACACAGGCAAAAACACATTTTGGGGGACAGCAAAATTAATCTTTGCCTTTGTAGTCAAACATCATGGCATTGGCCCTGCTTCTATGGGTTCTTGCTTCTTACTTCAGATAATGATTTTTGTTTAATTGATAGACAATATAGTTGCCAAATTATGTCATAGTTAAGTAAAAATAAAATGACTTGAGACATTAACAAACATGCAACAAATGATTGAAGGTAAAGAGATTTTAATGGTAGGTGACATTTAAAATATTTAAGAATCATGCAGGCAGAGTGGAGTTGCCTGAAATGTATCATGAATGTATTTTTTCCATCCTTACAAACTATTTTGGGTGCTGTAAATGTGACTGTATATTTGCAAATGTTAAGATCTAGCAGCATGTGGTCAAGGCTAGACCCTCAAAGCTTTAATGGCCAGTCTGCCTCAAAATCCTATAACATCCATTATATTATACACCAAATCTAATTGAGTCTAGCTTATATGCTATGCAATCGAAACGTTTTAAGCCATTGGTTATAACATGTTTAAAACATCAACAATATTTTGTGAAGCTATATATAATTTAATTTAACCTGATCAATCAGTGCATGATAGATTCCAAATAAATAAATTACCTAGACATGTGGACAGAGCTGTTGTGTGCCAAATAGATTAGTGGACCTGGTCTTCTCATATCACAATATGTCATTGTCAAGCATTAATCCAAAGATTGACATCACATGTTGAGAGTCTTGAATCAGCACAACACTAGGAAGTCGGAACATTAAATAGACACCATGGTCACCAAATTTAAGTTTACTGAATCAGTTATGGTGTATAGATCATGCCTCTGAAGTATCACTACTTTCCTGCGATGGGAGGTTGTGGAGTTGTATGTTTTTGATACATCATACCATGTTAGCAGACTATTTTTTAACATATAGTCATGCATATCTCTGTAATGAAATCACACAAACTGTTCACATACTTTATCTTGGTGCAAATATATTTGGGAGTTAGAACATTAAATTACTTGAGTAATATTTCTAACAGTAATAGTGTTTGTCATTCATATCTGGATTTGACTGTTGTGTACCAAAATGTTTTGTTTAAATTGTGCTCTAAGCATTTGTGGATTTTGGCTTTACTACTTTTTATTTTTGAAAATTACTTTTTTAATAAAGTGTTGTTGAGAACTCATAAGCAGTGCTCACTGTATCCACATTCTTAGACAAAAATATAGTTAAAAAAAAATGTGATCAAATGAATTTAGAAATAAATTAAGAAACTCTCAGAGCACTGGCTTTGGATGTGTTTTTCTGATTCCCTGCTGTCCAACACAGAGTACTTAATAGAATTAAATTCAAATTACCTCTTCATTACATCCTGCCACTCACTAACTCTGTCCCTGAAGCCTCATAAAAAGTCGACATGAAAGCTATTCAGTGCTACTAAACCTGTCTATCATAGATTACTTTTTCATTTCATACAAAAACAAAGTTTAAATCAGTGGAACATATTTGTTTTACTCTTGCCTTTTACAGTAGACTAACACAATTTATGTTAAGAGAAATGACCAACCATGAAAAGTTATTTGCAGGCTTGAATTAGATTTCTAGCCTTACAATATTATACATGTATGCCAATCAACAAAGACTTAGTGTGTTGTCTGTGATTGTGAACAGCAGAGACTGAATCTTGGCACTGTAGAGAGGTGCAGAAGACCAGAATAAGGATGCATAGTCTAAGGCTGTGTGTGGTCTGGGTAATGAGTTGACAAGCAATTCTGCATGTCAGTCTTACTGCATAGAACAGAGCGTGGGATGACAACTTAATTCTTCATTTATTTATATACTTTATCTCCTAACACAAATCTTTCCTATATTTAAAAAAAAAAAAAATATGTGTCCCTTATGTTTTTCTAGCCTCTGTTGTAAATAGTTTTCTGTAATTTGTATAAATTGTTTTTGAAAAGCATTTGCATTTTTAAAAAATAAAGTGATTGAAATGCTTATTGGGATCACTGTTATTAAGCTTCTGTATTTTATATGCAAGGTATCAGTGATACTATGAACCTCAGACCTGATTCAAACTTGAATTTTACAACATGGAGGCTTCATATTTTGCATAATCTCATCAACCCATGGAAAAAAAGAACCAATCACAAAAGAGTAGGATGTACATGAGTTATAGTAACCTAATCACTTCATCTTACTTTGCTGCTCCATCAAGAAGACAGGTCAGAGTATTACTCTTCTCTATTAATTTGTTTCTGTTGCCTCTTTTGAGGTTGTTCTGTATTTTTTTTTTATATATTATTTATTGTGTTTCTACCTTATTCTTGGTTTCTGCCCTCTCCCCTCTTTGCTCTCACTTCTCTGGGGCTTGAGAGGCTTTTGGGTTTACATGTTTATATAAGGTGTTTAAAGTGATTTCACCAATAACCTTGGACTAAATATTAAAACATGGATTAGTGCTCTCTGTCACGACTGTAGCCTGCACTCAGTGGGTGAGCCCCCTTACTATATTTTTACTGCATTTTGCTACCAAATGGAGACATGCTGTTGCAGCCTTTGTTAACTGCTGGACAAGATTTCCAGGACATACTGCTTAAAGGACTATCTCCCATTCTCCCATAACCTTGAATTAACTGTTTGAGCAGAGACGAAGAGTTCTTACCCTGTGCACCTGGGGTGAGCCCACTAATATATATTTATACTACACTGTGCTCCTGAGTGGAGGCATGCTGTTGTAGCCTCTGTTTACTGGGTGAACCCCAGTCTATTATATTTGGCCACTGTTAAGATTATAACCCTGTATGGTTTCTGTGAGCATTGCCTGCTACTATTGTAGTCTGGTCTGTTTGCCCTGCTTCCTGCAATTGCCTCCTAATTTGTGCCTTCTATAAGGGTGTCCCATATCATGATAACACTACCTGTCTACTTTTTGGGTGAGGCTCAATTCTGTGTCACACAAGTTGCCACTATGGAAGATTTCCTGGCTAACCCTGTGAAATTTCAGGTCAAGCAGCGGTGGTGGCATTCGCAGAGAAAACACTCTTAAATGTGCTGACAGGAGGGCCAGTCCCCTCACCGGTACTGGCCACCAGACAAGCCCACTACGGGGCGGACTCTGATGCCTTGGATTTGATGACTACGACTGGGGTTCAGAATCCACATATGACTCCACATTCATACACAAGACAGATGGCTGAGGGTGACGGTACCTCGCATGCTACTGCCCAAGAAGACACAGAAGCGATCCTGAATCCTACTGGTCAATAGCTGTTTAACCCACACAACATCCATCCCCCAGATTTGGGAGACTGGTCCCCTCCTGAACACCTGGCCAACTTTATGCACCTGTGGTGCTGGATTCTGGTGGCCCCCTCTCCAGGATAAAATACCTGACGATACCAGCACCATCCGGGAATGGGCTCACGATATCCGTGAATGGGCACAGATGTTTTTGTTTCGTCAGAAACAACAATGTTTGCCTCTCCTCTGAGAAGCACATAGCAGCACTCCTCCGTATTGGCGGAAAGTTGGTGGGTCTGGGCGCCTAAACATTGGGACCCCGGGCACGAGGCACACTCTTTGAGGAGGCATTCCTGAGACAGCTTATTATGCATGTTAATGTTCTCACTTTCCTCATCAAGATTCAAACCTCCAGGAGGAAGGTGTCCTCATGGTGAGGTTTTCTTGGGCGAACCCCACCTACGACCAACTGGAATTTGTTCTGGAGTCGGATACCAGCCTGCGGGGCTGCGGAAACAACCCGCGAGAGTGTACCCATGGAAGGCGTGTGCACAACTCAGGAATTCTCCCTTCATATTGACTACCTGGAACTCTTAATGGGATCATTCACTATCCACAGCCTGGTGAAGGAGTAATTTGTTTGTTACATCCTACTCCGGATGGACAGATTGCCGGCATTTCGGTATATCAATCGCCGGGACAGAGCCTGCTCCTGTCTCTTATCAGACATCACAAAAGGCATCTTCGATTTCTGCCTCCCTTGCAGGATCCCCCTGAGGGCAGACTAACTCCCAGGGTTTGCCCCATCTCACCACAGAAGGATCACGAGACTTCAGCATTTTTCAATTGGCTGCCGGATCTGGAGTGCACGATGATGGAAGCATTCCATCAGGCTGGGCCTCCCCTAGGAATGTAAATTTTTCCCTCCTTCACAATGATTGCGAGAGTTCTCCATCACCTCTGTGGTCAACAAGTAACACTGACCTTGTTCATCCAGCTGTGATGGAGCCAACCTTGGTTCTCGGACCTTCGGATACTGTCCGGTGAGGATCTCCTCCTCCTGTCTTCATACCTGATGCTTCTTATGGACCCGAAGGAAAACCCATACGTCTTACTCCTGGAGGGTCGCCTGGACTCTTTCTGGGGTTCTTAGCAGATCGGCAGACTATAGCAGGATGCTAGGGACCTCTTATTGGACTTTTGGGCCCCAGGGACACGACAATGCTACCCCTCCATCTGGGCATTCATGGTCTGGTTGGTGTTTGGAATAGAACCTCGATCCATTAATGTGGTAAGTTCTGCCAGTTCAACGGCCTCTTGTGTGCCAGTTACTCAGTGACATGAGATGTGGAGATCATTCTCCGTATTCTACGGGACTGGGCATCTAATGACTTTCTCTCTGTCTGTTATCGGCCAAGTTTACGTTATGCTTGGTCTGGTGTCTTTCCATCATGTATCGGATATTCGGACGTTCAACGTGGATGTTTTCTCCTTTTCCCCCCGATGAGGTTACGGTCCATTTCTCTCATCGCACTATTCGGATTCTGACCTGGTTTTCCTATCTCAGCGTTAAAATTGCAAAATATAAAGCATCCTGCCATGTTGTACTAGCTTTAGTGTTCAAATAATCTTAATTTTAGTAATGACAGGAGGCGAGTATTTTCCACCCTGCTTTGCTGTCCCACCCTTTCTGTTTGCTTTCTTTATATGTCTCACTTGTCTAAGGACGGTTGGGCTCTTGATGTTTTGTGTTTACATTGATGATTTTATTTCCATTGGTTTGGAATTGTCATTGGATTTCACAGGGAATCAACACAGTTAAGGAGGAGACTATATTTAAAAGAAGAAAAACTACCACAACAAGAGGACATAGTCTTAAATTAGAGGGACAAAGGTTTAAAAATAATATCAGGAAGTATTACTTTACTGAGAGGGTTGTGGATGCATGGAATAGCCTTCCAGCTGAAGTGGTAGAGGTTAACACAGTAAAGGAGTTTAAGCATGCATGGGATAGGCATAAGGCTATCCTAACTATAAGATAAGGCTAGGGACTAATGAAAGTTTTTAGAAAATTGGGCAGACTAGATGGGCCGAATGGTTCTTATCTGCCGTCACATTCTATGTTTCTATGTTTCTATGATTTTTATATGATTGTTGTTCATTTATCAGATTTTAGATTACAAATTCCTACTATGAAATGATGTATACTGTGTGTTCCTTGGATTTCCACATTCATGACTATGTGTCTAAACCTGTCACTCATTCTCTTTTCAGTTTAAATCATCCCTGAAGTTGTTTCGGTTGTTCGTTTGAAATTCTCTGGAAGTTTGTTCCTTCGGATGTTGGATTTAGGAGTTATTGTTATTGCTTGTTATATGTTTGCTTCTGCTTGATGTCACTGTCTGAAAGATGAAGTGCTTAGGTCACTATACCTCATGTACATCCTACTCTCTTGTGATTGGTTCTTTTTTTCTATGAGTTTCTTTGCTACTGTGGAGCTAGTAAAGAGAGATTATGCAAAATACTCGCCTCCTGTTATTACTAAAATTAAGATTATTAATATACATTACTAAAATTAAGCTAGTATAATCTTCAATTGCAATTTAACATTGATAGTGTACTAACAGAAATGTTATAACTAGTTAAAGGACCACTCTAGGCACCCAGACCACTTCAGCTTAATGAAGTGGTCTGGGTACCAGGTCCAGCTAGGGTTAACCCATTTTTTTATAAACATAGCAGTTTCAGAGAATCTGCTATGTTTATAAATGGGTTAATCCAGCCTCCAAATCCTCTAGTGGCTGTCTCATTGACAGCCACTAGAGGCGCTTTGGTGCTTCTCACTGTGATTTTTACAGTGAGAGCACGCAAGCATCCATAGGAAAGCATTGTAAATGCTTTCCTATGCGACGGGCTGAATGCGCGCGCAGCTCTTGCCGCGCGTGCGCATTCAGCCCAGAAGGAGGAACGGAGGAGGAGAGAAGGAGGAGAGCTCTCCGCCCAGCGCTGGAAAAAGGTAAGTTTTTAACCCTTTCCCCCTTCCAGAGCCGGGCGGGAGGGGGACCCTGAGGGTGGGGGCACCCTCAGGGCACTATAGTGCCAGGAAAACGAGTATGTTTTCCTGGCACTACAGGGAGTGCAGAAATATTAGGCAAGTTGTATTTTTGAGGATTAATTTTATTATTGAACAACAACCATGTTCTCAATGAACCCAAAAAACTCATTAATATCAAAGCTGAATATTTTTGGAAGTAGTTTTTAGTTTGTTTTTAGTTATAGCTATATTAGGGGGATATCTGTGTGTGCAGGTGACTATTACTGTGCATAATTATTAGGCAACTTAACAAAAAACAAATATATACCCATTTCAATTATTTATTATTACCAGTGAAACCAATATAACATCTCAACATTCACAAATATACATTTCTGACATTCAAAAACAAAACAAAAACAAATCAGTGACCAATATAGCCACCTTTCTTTGCAAGGACACTCAAAAGCCTGCCATCCATGGATTCTGTCAGTGTTTTGAGCTGTTCACCATCAACATTGCGTGCAGCAGCAACCACAGCCTCCCAGACACTGTTCAGAGAGGTGTACTGTTTTCCCTCCTTGTAAATCTCACATTTGATGATGGACCACGGGTTCTCAATGGGGTTCAGATCAGGTGAACAAGGAGGCCATGTCATTAGATTTTCTTCTTTTATACCCTTTCTTGCCAGCCACGCTGTGGAGTACTTGGACGCGTGTGATGGAGCATTGTCCTGCATGAAAATCATGTTTTTCTTGAAGGATGCAGACTTCTTCCTGTACCACTGCTTGAAGAAGGTGTCTTCCAGGAACTGGCAGTAGGACTGGGAGTTGAGCTTGACTCCATCCTCAACCCGAAAAGGCCCCACAAGCTCATCTTTGATGATACCAGCCCAAACCAGTACTCCACCTCCACCTTGCTGGCGTCTGAGTCGGACTGGAGCTCTCTGCCCTTTACCAATCCAGCCACGGGCCCATCCATCTGGCCCATCAAGACTCACTCTCATTTCATCAGTCCATAAAACCTTAGAAAAATCAGTCTTGAGATATTTCTTGGCCCAGTCTTGACGTTTCAGCTTGTGTGTCTTGTTCAGTGGTGGTCGTCTTTCAGCCTTTCTTACCTTGGCCATGTCTCTGAGTATTGCACACCTTGTGCTTTTGGGCACTCAGTGATGTTGCAGCTCTGAAATATGGCCAAACTGGTGGCAAGTGGCATCGTGGCAGCTGCACGCTTGACTTTTCTCAGTTCATGGGCAGTTATTTTGCGCCTTGGTTTTTCCACACGCTTCTTGCGACCCTGTTGACTATTTTGAATGAAACGCTTGATTGTTCGATGATCACGCTTCAGAAGCTTTGCAATTTTAAGAGTGCTGCATCCCTCTGCAAGATATCTCACTATTTTTGACTTTTCTGAGCCTGTCAAGTCCTTCTTTTGACCCATTTTGCCAAAGGAAAGGAAGTTGCCTAATAATTATGCACACCTGATATAGGGTGTTGATGTCATTAGACCACACCCCTTCTCATTACAGAGATGCACATCACCTAATATGCTTAATTGGTAGTAGGCTTTCGAGCCTATACAGCTTGGAGTAAGACAACATGCATAAAGAGGATGATGTGGTCAAAATATTAATTTGCCTAATAATTCTGCACTCCCTGTATAGTGGTCCTTTAAGGTCCTGGTTGAGTTCCTCAAAGCAGTTCTGCATTCAAATTATCCCTGGTCCCACTGGATCTTCTTTTATAGCATCACTATCTTAGCCTACATCCTGACTAATGCGCATGCACAAATTACAGGGTCTGCACATGCCTGTGAAAGATCTCCAGCATGATGCATGGCTGGAGGGAGGTAAGTAACGAGCTTGACTGTCAGTGACAAAGTTAACAAAGAAAGTAGAGCTTGACTAAAGCTTCAACCTTTGTCAATTTTTGTCAACCTGCATGTTATACATAAGGAAACGTAGTCCCTATTTTCCTTTAACCCCTTAAGGACCAAACTTCCGGAATAAAAGGGAATCATGACATGTCACACATGTCACGTGTACTTAAGGGGTTAAAGAGACACTGCTGGCGCCAATACAAGTTTAATAAATTTTTGGCCTCATTATAATGCTGTATTTTTTGCATGCTCAAATTAGTGCAGAGTGGTGCACCATAAGCCTGCCTTCTTAGCAATGCCCCCTCACTCCAGAAAAGGACTTTCTTAGCAGATGTATGCACACAGCTCAGCCAATGACAGTACTGAATGATCTGAACTATAAAGCAACCTGCATTGGAAGGAGAGGATAGCTAGGGTGACAGGCTGATAGGCTATCACTGCCTTTTTGCAGTTTCTCTGACTGTCTGCAGCCAGGTTGTGAATTAAAATGAGATCACACAGTGCTGTAGGGGGTGAGACTGTATACATACATTTGATAAGGGAGAGAGGGTGTGGCTATGGAGGCACACTTATGGTGCAGCATTCTGCAAAACATTTATTTTTTTTGTACAACTATATGCTGATAAAGTGTTTTTAAGACCAAATTTGGGGGATGCTATGGCATGTAATTGGTCCTTAAAGAACACCATGACAACCAAAACAACTTCTAACTTATTGTTATCATGCCTGGAGGTCCCTTATCTTTAAGGGTTAAAACCGAAGTTGTCTAAATGCACCCGTCAGCTCTGCCTCTCTTTCCCTGCCTCAGCACTTGACTTTAATGAGGATCCTCTGACTGGGTGATTGGCTGAGAGCACCAATTGATGTTCTTAGCCTATCACTAGATTCCTATTCATTAAATTTGGACAAATGTTGAGTTCAACACCATAACAACTTAATTGAGATGTGTTCCTTTAAGGAATTAAATCTTGTAACTGATGGCACCAGCCAAATACCAAACTGTATGGAACATTATATAATATATTACTGCCATGTTAGAGACCATGGATGTGACAAATACTTAACTTTCTCTATAAAGTATCTTCTTTGAAATTTGTTTGCATTATCAGATTAAACAATCTTTAATTATGCCACTTATGAGTAGACTAAACAATGTATATGTTTTTTTCCTCTAGGCGGTTCAAATAAGAAAGGTACTTACAGAATAAATGTGTTACAAGGGTCTTTGTTGTGTTCAGCTAGTATGATGCAAGGCTGTATCTAACTATTTGTGATGGAGAATTGGCAGCGAAATTTCTCTGTCAAGCAGGCAGTCAGTATACCTATTAGAATAAACCCATGAGAACATCATTAGGCAGGGTGGGGTTGACCAGTGAATGGGTTTTGAATTCAGAGTAGAGCTGGCCAAAAAAAGTTTGCCATGTGAGAACATCCAACTGCTCCCAGGTCACCATAGCAATTCTTCCACGCCATTAAAAGAAAAAAAAAAAAAGGTAAGGCAATGTAAGGAAGGAGGGGGAAGGCTAAAGTGGAATTCGGAAACAGTGATGATTCTCAGGCTTTCCAAGGAGGCGAGGCTGGATGAAGTCAAATATTTTATGGAAAGAGGACTGTTAAGAGCGAGGAAAAGGGCATTTATAGAGAGGTAACACTGAATGGGCCATTCTTTTTCCACTCAAAATTAAAACTTATTGGAACACTTGATATTCTTCCAATAGGAGAGACAGCTAGTCTGCAACTAAGCATGTTGCAATAGGCCAATTGCTTGAACTGTTTAAGATATATCTAAATTACTGAGAGTTATTTAATGAATAGGGACATGCCAAAATAACTGAGCTGGAAAATTGACTTGGCTATTTTAATCAAAAATGCACATTTACCTTGTAAGTTATTCACACTGTTGGGTTTATTCATTAAACAGCAAATGGCAGTCAAATGAAAAACACATTGCAAAATTTAGGCTTAAATAACCAGTTTTAGAATTTTTAGAGTCAGCACTTTTTGCCTAAATCTTCAGGTATCAGTTTACCACAATATGCTGTTTAATGACTAATGATCCAACACGGGACTTTTGAGAGGCATGCAACTGCATGAGTAACTTGCACAGAAAGTATGTTTGTTTCTTCTCTCTCCTTAAATGAACGGATATTTTATGTTATGTGTTTTCACTTTCTTTGCTGAAATAAAAGGAACACTGGAAGCACTATACTCACTACTGTTATAGTGGTTATGAGGCCAGGAGTGCCCCCATGTAAGTAGTCAAACTGTTTGATAATGGTTTGACTTCTTAGCTTGGGTCCACCAGGCATCTATCACTGTCTGGTGGTGCAGTATCTTAGCTCCCTCTACAACTCCACTCTCTTTACTATCAATTACACATTGTGGCACCTCCTACATTTAAACACAGCAAGCGCCCCTTATTACAACCCTGGCACAACAAGCTGACCCGATACCTCCAAAAATGTTCCAGAACTGCTGAACGCTGCTGGAGAAAAAAGTCTCACTCTGCGTCTGACTTCATCCATTATAAATTTATGCTGCACTCCTATAGTCTAGCTCTTTCATACACTCCTAACCACACTCCCCTGCAAACCCAAACACCTATTTCATGCTTTTAACTCTCTTATTCGTCCTGTTGTTCCTCCTCCTCCTACCAACTTAACCGCCACAAACTTTGCAATTCTCGTCACTGAGAAGATTTCTACAATCAGGGAAGAGATCTCTAATCTCTCTCTATCCCTTACCAATTTTTCCCCCAACCCCACTCCCTCCGCTGTCCTATGCTCATTTGCACCCGCTACAGCAGAAAAGTTTTCTGATCTGCTCTGGTCCTCCTGCCCCACCACTTGTTCCCTTGATCCTATCCCCTTATATCTCATCCGCACTTTGTCTCCTTCTCTTGCTCTGCCTCTTCTTTGGTATATTTCCTCTACCCTTCAAACATGCAACCGTAACCCTGATTCTGAAAAAGCTCAACCTTGATCCTAATTCCCCATCCAACTACTGTCCTATCTCGCTACTGCCGTTTGCCTCCAAGATACTTGAGAACGTTGTGTATGCAAGGTTGACAGACTTCCTCAAATCCTACTCTCTGCTTGATGCTACTATAATCTAATTCTACATGACCTTTCTGCTGCTTTTGACACTGTTGATCATCAACAGCTTCTTCTCATCCTCTGTAATCTCGGTCTACAAGTGTCATGTATTCATCCGCACATAAAAATGTGGTTAATGGCATTTACCGTCCTGACAGGAAAAGTTATGCCGAGCAATATTACCGTCCTGACAGGAAAAGTTGTGCCAAGCAATATTACTGTCCTGACAGGAAAAGTTGTGCTGAGCAGTAATCATGCACATGGAAACCTGGTAATTGCTTTTGAGGTCAGAGGCCGGTTACGGCCAATCAGATCTACAGGAGGGTTTGTGCTGAGCAGCAATCATGTACATGGAAACCTGGTAATTGCTTTTGGGGGTCAAAGGCCAGTTACGGACAATCGGATCCACAGGGTATTTAAACCCTTGCCCTGTCATGGTTTCATCCTAATGGTAATCCGAGAGTGCGTTCCTGATCTTGATTTCCTGTTTTTTGACTTTGGCTTTGTTTTGACTTCTTTGAATTCTGGTATCCTTGACTTTTGGCTTTCCCTCATTGTTGTGTCTGATTCTGTGTTCCTGACCTCGGCAAGTATTTTAAATATTCTTGGATATGTTAATTCCGTCCATTCTAAGGTCCGGTTATACGTTATCCTTAGTCCTAGGTGTGACACAGTTCTGTGTGCTGGATCAACTTGCAATCCGGTCAATGAGATACCGCTCTCTCCTGGTGCTCTTCATGTCACGGCAAGGGTACACAATTCATTGTTGTACTATAGAATATTGTCATTTAATGTAATGTGTGTAGTGCATATATGAACTGGCAGGTAGAGGTGGTATTGTCAGTTTTAAAAGGGGTTAATTTGATTGTTTGGGAATTCCTCTTTGAAGCTGGGATCCCAACAGAGCTACTCTGTAACGTGTGAGAAGTCACAAATAAGTGACCTGGAAGTCTGGTTTAAATATAAACTAACTGTCTAATGTGCTATATGTCTAGATTCCCTATTAGATAGGGAGTCATTTGATATGAATGGTCATTAGCTTTCAAGAAAAAACCCTTGTGTTCCAGTATCATATCCAAAAGAAGCATTAATACTTACCCCCAGATTAATAATTAAGCCTCATTTTTATTATATTTAGAATGGGACAAGCACAATCTTCTACTCAAGCCTAAACATAATTTGTGTAATTTAACCATATGGGAAGGGATTGTAATGTCTGCTATATTGGGTCACAAGTAAGAAGTGTGACATATCTATGGAATTAAGAAATGGTAACAAATTCACAGATGCAATTATTATTTCTGTGGCAAGTACATAAGTGTAGATGGAACCAAATGTTTCCATTTGGATTGATGTTGGTCTTATTGTCTCTATAGGTATGCCTTATCTCCACCTCTGGGCCAGGCTTGATAATCCACAGGGTATATAATCTAATGATACTGAAATGTGTATTGTACTTGCTTGGGGCCAAAATCAGATTTTGAGTGAGTCACCATCTTCTTTGTCAGAGACCCCATGGGCAGAAGTATTACTTTGAAAACCTAAGTGAGTAAGTGATTAGGACTTCTGTTATTTTATCCTTTTTGTTTTTTATCTGTTGTTGGTGTAACTAATTTGATTGTCATCTATATTTTTGTATGTACTGTGACTATTTTTTGCTCATAATAAATATTCCTTTATTATGTTCTGCCTTTGTCTGGTGAAGAATCACGTTACCTGAAGAGACTAATTAATGAGTGTTTTGCAATTGCATAGGTATTGTGCTAAGTTGTATTTGGTGGGTTTTTATTATTAGGTTACCTGGAGTGACTAAGGCACCCCATTTATAAATTGTCTTGGTGGTGACAGCATTGAAATAGTAATATTTATATTATTATGGTTAAGTGTGGGTGGTGTTAAGGGGGATTTTATCATTATTTCCAGTTTAGTGCAGACAAATAGTGAACTTTAGGCCTTTCATGCACATTCTTGGAGTAGGGTAAGTTAATGGCACTTCCTACCTCTTCCAGTGTTGCTTTCTCTGGCTCTGCCTCTTCTCATTAATCCCTCTCAGTTGGTGTTCCCCAAGGGCCTGTACTTGGTCCCCTATTGTACTCAATATATACTGCCTCCCTTGGTAAATTCATCAGCTTCATTGACTTCCAATATAATTTTTATGTGGATGACATGCAAATCTACCTGTCTTTCCTTGATCTCTCACCACCCCTCTTGACTTGTCTCTGACTGCCTCTCTGCTCTACATTGCAGGCTCGCTGCCTCCCACTCCAACCTCTCCTTCACCCCTCATATCCAGTCAATCGCCAAATCCTGTTGCTTCCATCTCAAAAACATAGCGTGCATCCACCCCTATTTAACACCTGATGCGGCTAAGGTGCTTGTCCATGTCACTGAACTCTCTCGTCTTGACTACTGCAATCCACTTCCCAGTTGGCTTACGTGTTCCCAACTTGCCCCGTTTCAGTCTATAAAGAATACTGCAGTGAGACTCATCTTCCTGTCCGCCTGCAGCTCCCACGACTTGCTTACAAATCTCTACACAATGCTGCTCCAACCTACCTAATACACAAATATGTCCCGTCTAGGCCCCTACGACCTGCTGAAAACCTATGTCCAGGGCCGGTGCTTCCATTACTTTTTGGGGCTTGCCTTGACGTGACAGGCAAGCTTATATTCAAATGGCCATTGGAATAAAACTAAAGAGCCTCCATTTTGTTTAAATGTACATATTTAAACAAACTTTTAACAGGGATTTATGCCAGAGCGCAGGTAACATTCTCTTTGTTTTTACTATGTATTTTAAGCTGTTGGATACTAAGCTACTGCTGCTGTAAGCGCGGTGCTTTATCTTTGTGTTTCCATTAGACCAATTAGGTTGTGGCCTAGGGCGCTCTGTGAGAGGGGGCACCAGCAGGGGCTGTAATAATCATCTGAATTTCCCATTAGAATGTGTTGGCCATGTTCAGTCACGGACAGCAATCACAGAAACCCCGGCCTCCGTGCCTGCCCCTCGCTGCTCCTGACCTCATTGTAATAATGCTTCTTGCTTTCAACAAAGCACGCATGCTGCCACAGTAACTCCGCCCATAACATATTAACCATCTTTTTGGTAACTCCTCCTTTCTCCACCCCAGACATTTTAACCAGCCTTCTAGCCTGCATTTCCCCTCCTGCCAAGTCCCTACCTCCAACATCCAGTCCTTTGAAGAGGAGGGCAGCTAAGGGCAGAGCTTGTCCCTGGACTGCCTATTGGAGGGACCATATACAGACTGCAAGCATGGCAGGAGAAAGCAGGTACTACTCTGACTGAGCTGATCCCAGTGGCCCCAGCCCACACCTGAGTATTTGAGGGAGGGGAGCTTGCTGTGTGTCTGTAATAGGTAGTGTGTATATATTCAGTAGTGTGTGTATTAGACAGTGTGTGTCTATTAGACAGTGTGTGTGTGTTTTAGGTAGTGTGTGTCTATTAGACAGTGTGTGTGTGTGTGTATGTAGTAGGTAGTGTGTCTATTTGTTTGTGAGTGTATGTATTAAGCAGTGTGCTTGTGTATGTAATCATTAAATATTTCGATGTATGAATTAGGCAGTGTGTGAGTATCAGGGATGTTGAATTTATATATTTTGTCACCAGGCACATGCAATTTCAGACACCAAGCAGGAAGATTTTTTAAATTCTATCAGGGCTGCCTAGTCAGAGCTGCCTTGGGGGGAGTCAGGGCATTCTTGCAGTATAACCAGTTGGTGCCAGGCAGAGCTGCCTTGGGGGGAGTCAGGGCATTCTTGCAGTATAACCATTACAGTTATAGTGGTTTTGATGCTTGGAGTGCCCATATTACCTACCTATATATTGATTACATTTCATGCCACATGGATCTTGCATATTTTGAAACTACCAGTGTCTAGATTAACCTCTTAAAAGAAATTTCAGTGAACATTTTCTGCATTGGGGTTTCTTTTGGAAACCAAGGAGCACAAGAAATCTAGCCAGAGTACTTTTATTGTTTTTGTTTTTTTTACTGTTTTTTTTTTTATTTCAATAAACCATTATCCAGAAATACTACAGGCACTCCTTCTCTTGGATAAAAAACAAACAAACATCTAGCATCAAGCAACAAGAAATTTGCAATTACAAAAACAAAAAACTACTGTAATTATTGAACTGCCAGTTGGCAAATAGCTAAGAACAAATAAATCCTAAGCCAGAAGTGCAGCATATCAGCCACTGGCTGCTGCTGCTGAGCATTAATGCATGTGTGCCCCTTTCTACCACATCAGCTGCTGTGTTTATGTAATGATTTCATATCTGCAATATGCACACGGGAGGGCAGAAGTACAAAAAAAAATAACTTCATTTGAGGAAGCTAGTGAAAAATCATGGGACTTTGAGAAAAGGTAAGTTTTTTTTTTGGTTTTTTTCTTATTAGAATTGTTATGATTATTGTTAATGACTTAATGTTCAAAATTAACATTAATCCAAACCTGTGTTTGGAGATAATTCATTGGATGGGACACTTCAGGGTACGGTAAATATTGAAAAATACATCAAAAGATGTTCATTTTGGCATGTCATTGTATAATTCTATTTCCATAGAAGTATAAATTCTACACTCTGGTTCTCAGCTCAGTGGAAGTGGCCTTGGCAAGGGATGAATGATTCATTTGTTGCATGTAGCACTGTATGTGTGCACATGTGAAATCACATGCACTTTTAAAAGATTCCCCTTACACATGTGAAAAAAACAAAGCATGTGAAATTGTAATATTTTCCAAAAGGAAACTAGTTGGATATGATCACAACTTTTAGGAGTGCTGTCATTTAGGTCTCTTCCAGATGGGCAGTTCAAATGGCATACTATTGTGCCCATGTTTCAGTAATGTGTTTTCTGTCAGAAATAGATGCAATGACAGCCTAGAAATATTTTCATATGTAGGCTTTGATCCATCTGCACATTTTCTCCTCAACAGCTATAAGCCCTGTAAATGTAACTTTGCAGACTCCTCTACAAAATATAGAATACAGTTTTTGACATTTGTGTCTCAACTGGGTAAAGGCCAGAGTGAGAGTGATGAAGAATGGTAACCAATTTGTATGGCTTTGCAAAAGTGTAAAAGTAAAGGCATCTGCTTATAGAAATCAGTTTGAGACTTGAGTGTCACAATCCCACTACTCTGGAAAACTACCAGCACTAACTAGTGTACATCTGTATTTATCAGTATAGTGGCTACATGCATTTATATCATTCATCATGTCACAAATGTACAAACTTCTCAAACACTATAAGTGACTGTATACATTTGTCTGCAATGCTGTACTGTGATGTCCGTAAAAAAAAATGACATATGAACATTTGTTGTAGAAGTAAAGCTATAATGCAGATCAATGGTATGTAATTTATATATATATATATTACATAACCTGCCCATTAGTTCATGGATTAGAGCATGTCAGCCTTTTAGGAGATATTTTTATAAATAAAAAGTAATTGTACATTGACCATTTAATAATTGTTAAGACCTGCAGTGGTTATGGTACTGCAGTCTTCTATTACTTTCCCAATAGCTGAGCATAAGTGATTATAACTGCAGTTAGGATGTAGAGGAATAGTGTAGATGAATACAGCTTCCAAGACGATTCTCCCCAGCAAGTAGAATATTCCCCAAGCATGAGCCTAGACTTCACGAAGGGTGTAACAGGAATAACTTTTATTGATGCCACACTGGCTTTTAAGAGAATCCTCCTGCAAGAGGACCTCCCACAGTAGATAAAGACAATAACCAATCAGCATACAGATTTACAGTAACACCCTCCCTCTCTCTGCCTGGGAGATATTGAGATAAGTTAAGGAATAACCCAATTATCTCCAGGCAGAGGGCACACAATTTTCCCAAAAATTAGAACACCCCTTTATACAACAGGTATCCCCACAAATTATCCCCACATATCCCCTGATAGCCCCGATCTGGGGGACCAACATATTCAAATTTCACCCAGATCGGTTCAGGGGTTCTCAAAAAGTATGGAAGTCATAAGTTACCAACCACACATGAGGCTCCTGCCCAAAACAGTTCCACGAATTCAGCGTGTGTCGTCAGTCAATTCAGAAAATGGCATATAAACAAATAAAGTCCTGAATGGATCCTCCTGGCTCATAGGAGCGATTGCTCCCCTTGTTCGTATGAACCAAACTACCAAATGGCGCTCTCCTGGCTGTTCGGCAACTAAAGGAAGTCAAGTGTCCTATTTTAGTTCCAGACACTCGACGACCAAGTCCCGCTGCCTCCTTTCGTGAAAACAAGATGGCCACCGTTTTCTGTTCCACGTGGCATTCGGCTATACGAACGGCGGCCACCCAGAGAGCGTTTAATAGACGGTTCTCTTTGAAGTTAATGAGCCAGGAGGGTGGTCGGTGTTTGGTAGTTTTAAACTGTCGAACCAATAAATCCAAAACACATGAAATGTTGTAGAAAAGCACGAACACAGAAGAATATGCCGAAACTCAGTCTATTTTCTTTACAATAATATTACTTTATCTATATATTTAAGTATCAGGGGAGCCACTTTCCAATTTCACACAAGGCCTTAGGCGTGCCCTAACGAAACAGTGAAGTTTGTGGAACCTAAACTAAGGTCAACACTTGGACATACATAATTGCACCTGCCTGATATTAATGGGTGTTATACTTACTGTCAGGCAGCAACTGACATTTGTTACTGCCTGTGGTATTTCAGTATCTCTCCCAAAATTAACCCCTTAAGGACACATGACGGAAATATTCCATCATGATTCCTTTATTTCTGAAGTTGTGTCCTTAAAGGGTTAATATGTTATCAGAGGAGGTGCCAATCTCTCTTCCCATTAGAGAGACACAATAGTCACCAAAACAACTACAAATTCATGTAGTTTTATGGTGAACATGTTTACATTAAAGCCTAGTAACACCTCTAGTGGCAGTCACTCAGACAGCCACTGGAGGTGCTACTTGGGTCACTGCTGCACAATATGCAGCACTGATGCTCAATATCTTCATGCTCTGCATGAAAATGCTAAATGTTGCTCATGGTTCAATGCATTTCTATGAGGAAATGCTGATTGGCACAGCACAGCGTTTTGCCATGCATGCTCAAAAGCATTCCAATGATTTTGTATTGGGTTGGCTGAGATTGTGAAGTTTGATTACTGCCATGGAGGCAGAGCGGGGGCAGAGCTGAAATAAAAATTAGTAAAATCAGCTTTTACTCTTCTGACATGGGGGCCAGCCACCTAAATATCGCTATTAGAACTATAATGTCAGGAATACATGTTTGTATTCCTGACACTATAGTGTAACTTTAAGATAGATGAACTGATTTCAAGAAAGCAGCATTAAAAAAAAACACCAATCTGCTGATGGTAGTGTAACTCTCAAAACTCTCTGCAGAGTGGGGCATACTCTCATGTGGTTTATTGTGATGAAGAAGATGGTGCCTAAAATGTAATGATCATGATGCATGATACAAAGTTATTTTGTTCATTTTTACATTTTAAATGTTAACACCATGCTTAATTTGTGTACATTTTTAAAGTAAATGATTAGATAGGCATAACATGCATGGCACATAAATGACTATAAACACAATTATAGTTTTCTAACCAATTAGTTAATTCACTGAATGACGCATTCAATGTCTTTCTCCTTTGTGCACTGTAAAGCACAGAACTCTCCACACTGGAAACAAAAACATTTCAATATTACCACTAACACTAAAAATCATTCCAAAATGTAAGGGAAAAGAAGTAGGAAAGCAACACAAGCTCTGTTGGTGCCAAGTCAAAATAACGTCTCTGCAAAGCAAAAAATAGACACCCCAAAAATAAAAATAAAATGTTAGGACTGAATCTTCCCAAAGACTCCAGATGTAACAATGAGTGAAAGAAGTAAAAGTCTGAAGTTATTTTGTAAATGTTTGCTCCTCTTGTGGGGAAGCTTTCCAATAGGTGCTCAATAGCTGTTACATTAACCCTTTGTAAGACTGGGCTCTACTACTTCTACTGCTGTTAGACAGAACGTTCTCCGTTCTTCTCCAGAAATTGCAGTTGTCAATCCTTGAAGCTTCAGATTCACATTTAACATTATTGTTACTGTACCATGTACAAACAAGGGCAATGAAACACAGGTGGCCTCTGAACAGATATACAGCAGTAATATAAAATACTATTTTAAACAAAATGTACTTCCAGTGTAAGTTTTAGTTATACTTGATACCACAATTCCCTAGTAGTTAAGAATACAATTCTTCTACATTGTTACCAATTTACAGCCTAAGAGTACATTGACATTATAATAGTGCCACCATATAAAAATCCAACACACAACTCATAATCCAAACCTAAGTAAATATTAGGTGTACCAACTGCCATTCAGTTAAAGGGAAACTCCAGTGCCAGGAAAACAATCTGTTTTCCTGGCACTGCAGGTCCCCTCTCCCTCCCACCACCCATCCCCCGGTAGCTGAAGGGGTGAAAACCCCTTCAGTAACTTACCAGAGGCAGCGACATGTCCCACGTCACTGCTTTTTCCTCCGCTGCCGCTCCTCTTAGTGATTGTGTCGGCCGGTGGGCGAGACTGATCCTGCCCACCGGCCGGGGAGACCTAAAGCGCATACGTGGCAATGCTGTGCATGCGCATTACCACTCCCCATTGGAAAGCATTGAAAATGCATTTCAGTGCTTTCCTATGGGGAAATGAGCGGCGCTGGAGGTACTCACACAGCGTGAGGACGTCCAGCGACGCTCTAGCACAGGTTTCCTGTGCTATGATCCAGGAAGTGCCCTCTAGTGGCTGTCTAGAAGACAGCCACTAGAGGTGGAGTTAACCCTGCAAAGTAATTATTGCAGTTTATAAAAAAACTGCAATAATTACACTTGCAGGGTTAAGAGTAGTGGGAGTTGGCACCCAGACCACTCCAATGGGCAGAAGTGGTCTGGGTGCCTGGAGTGTCCCTTTAATACTCGTCTAGTGCAAATAAATACCCAATCCTTGGTAGTATATGTTAATCATGTGAAATAAAAGCGCTTAATGTAAACCCAAAGCCACATGCATAAAGTGCAAAATATAAGCACATATACATACAGTGCAAAAAGGCAACATATGGTAAGTGCCAAATGTAAGTACATAAAATGTGCAATATAAAAATGTGAACACATAAATCATTTGCAAAAATACATATGCATATAAAGTGCAAAATGTGAACACACAATCATGTGCATAAAGGTGCAGAACATGATCACATCGACCATGTACATAAGTGCAATGTGAGCACAATAGTGCAATGTGAACGTGTAATCGTGTGAACAAAAGTGCATAATGCAATAACAGAACAAGTGATGCACATAATCATGTGCGTAAGAGTGCAAAATGCAATCACCACGATTATGTGCATAAGTGCAAATGTGAGCACAATAATATGTGCAAATGTGTGCAATGCAAATACGTAAAGTGTAATTATATATTAAACCTACCTGAGTGCATAATAAAAACCACTAAGTGCAATTTACCAATCAATAAAGCCTAACGTATCATCCTGCAGACAAACCAGTATGACTAAAACTTAATAGAATTAAATTCTTAGTAAACTTTTGCTTATATATTATGTTTAAAAACATCACCGCAGAGGGAACAAAACTATTCCCAAACCTAAGGAGAACAAACCAGCAGCAAAGAAAAAACATACACATGTTAAAATATGATAAATATATTAGCTGGAAAGACTAAAAGATATACATTTAACTTAAAAAAGAAAAATATATACCCAGAAGGTCAAATAACTAAATGAGAAAGAAACAAATGTCACAAGTTGCAAATTAAAGGACCACTATAGTGCCAGGAAAACATACTCGTTTTCCTGGCATTATAGTGCCCTGAGGGTGCCCCCACCCTCAGGGACCCCCTCCCGCCAGGCTGGATGGCGAGGAAAGGGGTTAAACTTACCTTTATTCCAGCGTAGGGCGGGGAGCTCTCCTCCTCCTCTCCGCCTCTGATCCTCCTCTTCGGCTGAATGCGCATGCGCGGCAGGAGCTGTGCTGGCATTCAGCCGGTCTAATAGGAAAGCATTTACAATGCTTTCCTATGGACGCTTGCATGTTGTCACTGTGATTTTCACAGTGAGAAGCACACAAGCGCCTCTAGCGGCTGTCAATGAGACAGCCACTAGAGGATTTGGAGGCTGGATTAACCCATTTATAAACATAGCAGATTCTCTGAAACTGCTATGTTTATAAAAAAATGGGTTAATCCTAGAGGGACCTGGCACCCAGACCACTTCATTAAGCTGAAGTGGTCTGGGTGCCTAGAGGGGTCCTTTAAATCAACTGCTAGAAGAATAAGCAAAGAGCAATGGTATGTTTGCTTATAGTCCAAAGTATTGTACTGTATTTTGAAAAGTATTTTTTATACTTTGTGGTTTCCCCTAATTTATTGTATATTCTGTTTGTAATATTAGGAAATATATCATAAATGTATATGCACAAATTGTAAGTATGATTGTACAAGAAACAAACAGAATATCTGTTAAATAGTGCCACCTCTGTGCTGTGCCCTACCCCACTGGTGCAAAAGGGGTTAAGAAAAACCTTCTGTCGCTTAGCTGAGTCCGGCGCCGATGTCCCTCAGGAACAAAATGTTAAGGCGCTCCTGCTTCCCAACCCAAAAAATAACATAAAAATAAAAAAATATAATTTATGCAGGCCTAAAAACATCTAAAAAAATATATTAATATCTGACAACTGCACATGAATGTGTGTACATACTCCTACTTGTAATGTATTGTGTTTGTATCTGTGAGTATAGTGAGTGTATACAGCTGTGTAAATGCATGCAGGATTAAAGGACCACTATAGTGCCAGGAAAACATACTCGTTTTACTGGAACCATAGTGCCCTGAGGGTGCCCCCACCCTCACGGCTCCCCTCCCGCTAGGCTCTGGGGTGAGGAAGGGGTTAAACTTACCTCTTTCTCCAGCGCCGGGCGGGGAGCTCTCCTCCTCCTCTCTGCCTCCTCTTCGGCTGAATGCGCATGCACGGCAGGAGCCGCGCGCGCATTCAGCCAGTCCATAGGAAAGCATTCTCAATGCTTTCCTATGGACGCTGGCATCTTCTCACTGTGAAAATCACAGTGAGAAGCACGGAAGCCCTCTAGCGGGTGTCAATGAGACAGCCACTAGAGGCTGGATTAACCCATTTATAAACATAGCAGTTTCTCTGAAACTGCTATGTTTATAGAAAAAAGGGTTAAACCTAGCTGGACCAGGCACCCAGATCACCTCATTGAGCTGAAGTGGTCTGGGTGCCTTTAAAGATAATGTTAGAAGTGGCTAGGATAAAGGGCTTGGGTAAAGCGGCACTGAGTAACACATAGAAATAAAGTTAAGGGTTTATTTTCAGATTATTTGCAAAGTACTCACACCCAATACATTAACTAGTGTCTTATTAGTAATACACTTATCAAACAATTGTGGAGACTCTAATCAATGTGAGTTTTATCACCTGATTAAGTCTTGCACTCTGCACTTTGTATAGTACCATCTGCACTATATTATTTTGTTTCTTTTCTTTTTTTTTTTACATGTTCTTAGATAATACCCAGACTTCCACTGTATCTCTTAGGGGTAAGAATCATTGCATGTTGAAAAGGTTTTTAACCCCTTAAGGACACATGACATGTGTGACATGTCATGATTCCCTTTTATTCCAGAAGTTTGGTCCTTAAGGGGTTAAAGCACTCCAGAATTGTTTGATAAGTGTATCACTTATAAGACACTAGTTAATATATACTATTGAGGGTGAGGGATAAGAAGTATTCCTTCAAGTGTGTTTAGAGCTGCTATACATATTTTTCCACTTTCTATATAATTGAAGTGCTAAACCACACTCACTCTTTTTAGAGATATTATATTTACTTACCCCTATATCTCCTGTAGACCAGTCAGATTGATCATATTAGAGCTGCAGGATTGGTTTTACAGTGCACTTCATTGAGAGCTGCCCTTGCGCCACATGCAGTGCACCTTCTGTTTGAAAGGTCACTAGTGGGCAGATGGAAAAT
>OW240921.1:58069123-58088629 GCA_933207985.1 Pelobates cultripes | reverse complement strand
GCTCTAAACACCGCCGGGCGTAATAGTACGCCCTCCGGTCTTTCGGTACTTACCCGGTCGCCGGCGGTCCCACGCCGGCGATAGCGGTGGGGGGGACTCCCAGGGAGCCCCCCGCGGCACATCCGTCCTCCAGGAAGCCCCCTGGCCGTGTGAGAGTGGGGTCCTAGCGAGGACCCCACAATCACATGGCCGGGGATAGCTGGCTTCTGCATTGCCAGCAGGGGGGCTGCCTGTAATGACAGGTGGTCCCCCTGCTGGCTGGAAATAAAATTAAAACAAATAAATGGTGTAAAAAAAAAAAATTATATATACTTAGATCATATATATATATATTATATATATATGATCTAAGTATATATATACACATATACATACACACATGTATACCGTCTAGGTGTATTTTACTATTAATATATATATAATTATATATATATATATTAATATCAAATTACACGTAGACTGATACTGATTAAATATATATATAATTATTGTTATATATATATATTTATATATAATATAAAAAAAATGTAAATACGTTAAAAAATAAAATTAAAAAAATAATTAAAAATAAATAATTAAAAAATATATAGATGTGTGTTATTTCGTTCTAACTGTATTGTGAAATTAATATATATATATATATATATATATATATATATATCAAAATACACGTAGATCAAAATAATATATATATCTTTATACATAAATATATACGTATATATCACTATATATATATACCTATATATAAATAAAAATATTTTTTTTAAATTATATAGATATATACATATATATACACATACGTATATATATATACATATATTAATTCTACATATATATTTATGTATTATTTTTACATAATTAGGTATCTTAATTAATTACAATTAGCAGGACCTGCTCGGATAAAAATCCCTACGCCGAAAGTAAAAGGGAATTTAATCTTGCTAAAGCACCATATTTTTAACCCTATAACTTTCTGAGATCTTCTGAGAAAACCTGGGAAGATGGGGGTACTGTTTTACTCGGGAGACTTCGCTGAACACAAATATTAGTGTTTCAAAACAGTAAAATGTAATACAACGATGATATCGTCAGTAAAAGTGAAGTTTTTTGCATTTTTCACACACAAACAGCACTTACACGGATGATATTATTGCTGTGATACTTTTTACTGTTTTGAAACACAAATATTTGTGTTCAGCGAAGTCTCCCGAGTACAACAGTACCCCTCATGTACAGGTTTTATGGCGTTTTCAAAAGTTACAGCGTCAAATATAAGGCTTGCGTTTCATTTTTTTCACATTAAAATTCGCCAGATTGGTTACATTGCCTTTGAGACCCTATGGTAGCCCAAGAATGAAAATTACCCCTATGATGGCATACCATTTGCAATAGTAGACAACCCAAGGTGTTGCAAACAGGGTATGTCCAGTCTTTTTTAGTAGCCACTTAGTCACAAACACTGGCCAAAATTGGCATTTTTTGCATTTTCACACACAAACAAATACTAACGCTAACTTTGGCCAGTGTTTGTGACCAAATGGCTACTAAAAAAGACTGGACATACCCCATTTGCAATACCTTGGGTTGTCTACTATTGCAAATGGTATGCCATTATGGGTGTAAATTTCATTCCTGGGCTACTATACAGTCTCAAAGGCAATGTAACCAATCTGGCGAATTTCAATTTCAAATGTAACGTGCTATATTTGACCCCGTAACTTCCCAAAACACCATAAAACCTGTACGTAGGGGGTACTGTTTTACACGTGAGACTTTGCTGAATACAAATATGTGTATTTTATTGCAGTAAAAGCAAACCGTATTATGACACTGACCGTTAAAATGTCATGTAGAACTAAAAAAATCAAAATAAATCGTATTTTCTCCCATTTTTTTCATATTAAATTATGTTTCATAGCTAAATATTTGATATTAAATGAAAGCCCTGTTTCCCCTGAATAAAATGATATATAATAAGGGTGGGTGCATTTACTATGAAAGAGGTGTATTACGGTTGGACAGACATGTAGCGCAAATGCCAGGTTTTGTTTACATTTTGTTTTGTTAACAACGTGTACATTTGGCTCCGTCCTTAAGGGGTTAAAGGTGAACTACATTTTGATACATACATGTATATACAGAAGGTAGCTTGATATTTGTGACAAAGTACAAGTTATTATTATTATTATTTGCTACGATTCTTAGTAGTGACCGGGAACTGCATTTAAGACACAGACATACAAATATGTGTTAAGATAGGTATCATAGTTTCTTAAGGTACAGGGGTTCACATGGGTTATTGGTACACTGGGTTAGGCAAATAGTCAAAGGCTTATTTTTTGGGTTATTTGTTTTGATTTGTTTAGGGTCTTGATTTGGGAAGGAAGGGATTAGGTTTTAGATGGATACTTGCAAACAAATACACTAAAATTCAAGGTTATTACACTATTACGCTAATGTAAAAGGAATCAAGAATTAATAAAAATAAATCATATAGACTTACATAGGGGTGTACAGGTAACTGTTGTAACTACTGGGAATAGACAGACAGAGAAACTATGTTGATCAGTATTGTGACACAGAGATAAATTGGATGAACTCATTACCTCTGTCCTGTCTATTAACCTGACTGGGTGAATGTGTGTGACGAGAGCAATCTCGCCACATTGCATCGGAGAAGCCTGGTTGCTCGCCTGATTATGGCCCCATGTGAAAAGGCTTGATTTTCCCCTGCAAAGACAAGAAAGCCGGGTCATTTGGTGCTTGCCCGTTTGAGCGGTGATACCCCAGATAGCTATGCCATGGAGCCCATTCGTATAATGAAAGACTATGGGAAAGACTTTGGCTCCATGGCAATTGAACTGTATGTGTGTGCTCTGAGCGCCATTCAGTAATAATGTACGCTCAGATCTGAGCTATCTGGGGATATGTTGAATGTACCTGTTTTGTGCAATGGCTGCACAGTTATATGTTTTTATGTGTTTTATTGCTGCCATGTGTTCAATGGAGTTTTGCTTCTGTCTTTGGAGATAATTGGATTACTTCTAATTATCTCCAGGATAGAAGACTCTGTGGAACTGGTTTTGGGCAGAAAAGCCATGCTTCCTGTGGTCACAAAGGACTACGATCTATCTTTTGAACCACTGGACCAATTTGTATGATTTTGACGTATGTTTGTATTTGGAGTATGCTGATTCTGAAATGTAAGTTTTATGTGAATGTGATGCATACTTTTCAAGTTATGAATAATGTGGAAAAATTGTATTTCTCTGCTTGTGCTAAATTACATTACCCATTGTGTAAGGTAATTGAATCACAAGCAGAGGGGAGGAATTTGTGTGGGAGTGTCTGAGTGTATTGTATGTGTTTATTGGTTGTGTTCCAAAACCCTGTGGGTGGTATTAATGTGTAAGAATGTGTACATAAGCACAATAAACCCACAGCTCTGACTGTTCACTGCTTGACCCTCAACACGGAGCTTTGTCTCGTTCTTGGGGGGATTTATTGCATGCTGTTCCAGTTTGACTGCTAGGAGTGTAAACCTATTCGTATGGTTTTTCCTATTCGGCTGTTTACAGCATTCATATGGTTTCCTGTTCGGCGGATTGGTGTTCTGCAGTAGCTGTGCCTGCGTCTCTGGAAAGGGGGACGATCGCCTAAACGGTTTTTACCCCTTGTGTGCAAAACGGTCCGTTACAATTGGTGGCAAGCGTCGGGATCGTTCCCACAGACAACAGGACAGCTACAGACGACACCATTCCATGGATTTACAATTTGAGGGCAACGCATGTCTGAGTACAGCGACCCTGACAGCAACAGCATGGAACCAGCAGTGCCATATGAGGAGGAGGACCTGGATGGCCGGGATGCATTAAGGAAAGGCATCTGGTACCAGGCCCTGGATAATGTACAATACCAGTGGGACGAGAGTCTCCCCAGTGAAGAGCAGCGGTTGCAGAAGCAAGTGGCCCTGCGGATGTCCTTCCTGGGAGAGCAGCCCCTGGATGAATGGGTGAAGGAATTGGAGCACAGGGTATGGCAGGAGATTTGGCTGGAAGATGCCTACCAGGCGCTCTTGTGGTATGGGGCACAGTACCTGCCCTGGACAGTAGAGCATGACAAGCCAGAGGGAGAGGAGTTTGATGGTACTGGCTTGTTATGGAAGGCATTTTCAGGGCCTGAATTTGGGAGCCCTACACAAGCCCAGTTCATTGATCTCTTGGAGTGGAGGGAGAGCAGGTATGACTGGGATGACACTCACGACATTGAGCAAGACCTGGTCCACCTAGCAACCCTGGAGTGGGAACTGGAGCAGGACGGCAAGGTGACAGATCCAGTTCCAGACCCATTCAGCTGGGAATACATCGTTGAGTTTTACTGGGAAGAACCCTAGGTGGCGGGTGGAGATGGGACCGAGGTCTCTCCACCGATATTGCAGGGAATTGGGAGCCCGAGCTCCATTCTCCAGCGGCAGGCTGAGTTACAGGGGGCAGAGACAGTTGGTCCTGTCTCCCAGCGGCAGTGTACCTTGCAGGGAGAGGAGAGCAGCGTCCTCCCTCCCCAGCGGCAGGGTGAGCTACAGGGATGCTGGGCAGTCGGCTCAGATCCCCAGCGGCAGTGTGAATTACAGGGAATTGGGAGCCCGGTCTTCATTCCCCAGCGGCAGGCTGAGTTATTGGGAATTGTGAGCCCAGTCTCCATTCCCCAGCGGCAGAGTGTCCTACCGGGAATAGAGAGCCCAGTCTCCTTTCCCCAGCATTGGAGAAGCCTGGTTGCTCGCCTGTTGTCTTTGGATTATGGCCCCATGTTAAAAGGGTTGATTTTCCCCTGCAAAGACAAGAAAGCCGGGTCATTTGGTGCTTGCCCTGTTTGAGCGGTGATACCCCAGATAGCTATGCCATGGAGCCCATTCGTATAATGAAAGACTATGGGAAAGACTTTGGCTCCATGGCAATTGAACTGTATGTGTGTGCTCTGAGCGCCATTCAGTAATAATGTGTGCTCAGACCTAAGCTATCTGGGCATATGTTGCATGTCTGTATTTTATGTCATAAATGTAACCTTGTGTATATTTTACTGTCTTTTTGCTGCCATGTGTTCAATGGAGTTTTGCCTCTGTCTTTGGAGATAATTGGATTACTTCTAATTATCTCCAGGATAGAAGACTCTGTGGAACTAGTTTTGGGCAGAAAAGCCATGCTTCCTGTGGTCACAAAGGACTACGATCTATCTTTTGAACCACTGGACCAATTTGTATGATTTTGACGTATGTTTGGTATTTGGAGTATGTGAATGTGAATGTGATGCATACTTTTCAAGTTATGAATAATGTGGAAAAATTGTATTTCTCTGCTTGTGCTAAATTACATTACCCATTGTGTAAGGTAATTGAATCACAAGCAGAGGGGAGGAATTTGTGTGGGAGTGTCTGAGTGTATTGTATGTGTTTATTGGTTGTGTTCCAAAACCCTGTGGGTGGTATTAATGTGTAAGAATGTGTACATAAGCACAATAAACCCACAGCTCTGACTGTTCACTGCTTGACCCTCAACACGGAGCTTTGTCTCGTTCTTGGGGGGATTTATTGCATGCTGTTCCAGTTTGACTGCTAGGAGTGTAAACCTATTCGTATGGTTTTTCCTATTCGGCTGTTTACAGCATTCATATGGTTTCCTGTTCGGCGGATTGGTGTTCTGCAGTAGCTGTGCCTGCGTCTCTGGAAAGGGGGACGATCGCCTAAACGGTTTTTACCCCTTGTGTGCAAAACGGTCCGTTACAATTGGTGGCAAGCGTCGGGATCGTTCCCACAGACAACAGGACAGCTACAGACGACACCATTCCATGGATTTACAATTTGAGGGCAACGCATGTCTGAGTACAGCGACCCTGACAGCAACAGCATGGAACCAGCAGTGCCATATGAGGAGGAGGACCTGGATGGCCGGGATGCATTAAGGAAAGGCATCTGGTACCAGGCCCTGGATAATGTACAATACCAGTGGGACGAGAGTCTCCCCAGTGAAGAGCAGCGGTTGCAGAAGCAAGTGGCCCTGCGGATGTCCTTCCTGGGAGAGCAGCCCCTGGATGAATGGGTGAAGGAATTGGAGCACAGGGTATGGCAGGAGATTTGGCTGGAAGATGCCTACCAGGCGCTCTTGTGGTATGGGGCACAGTACCTGCCCTGGACAGTAGAGCATGACAAGCCAGAGGGAGAGGAGTTTGATGGTACTGGCTTGTTATGGAAGGCATTTTCAGGGCCTGAATTTGGGAGCCCTACACAAGCCCAGTTCATTGATCTCTTGGAGTGGAGGGAGAGCAGGTATGACTGGGATGACACTCACGACATTGAGCAAGACCTGGTCCACCTAGCAACCCTGGAGTGGGAACTGGAGCAGGACGGCAAGGTGACAGATCCAGTTCCAGACCCATTCAGCTGGGAATACATCGTTGAGTTTTACTGGGAAGAACCCTAGGTGGCGGGTGGAGATGGGACCGAGGTCTCTCCACCGATATTGCAGGGAATTGGGAGCCCGAGCTCCATTCTCCAGCGGCAGGCTGAGTTACAGGGGGCAGAGACAGTTGGTCCTGTGTCCCAGCGGCAGTGTACCTTGCAGGGAGAGGAGAGCAGCGTCCTCCCTCCCCAGCGGCAGGGTGAGCTACAGGGATGCTGGGCAGTCGGCTCAGATCCCCAGTGGCAGTGTGAATTACAGGGAATTGGGAGCCCGGTCTCCATTCCCCAGCGGCAGGCTGAGTTACAGGGGGAAGAGACAGTTGGTCCTGTCCCCCAGCGGCAGTGTACCTTGCAGGGAGAGGAGAGCAGCGTCCTCCCTCCCCAGCGGCAGGGTGAGCTACAGGGATGCTGGGCAGTCGGCTCAGATCCCCAGCGGCAGTGTGAATTACAGGGAATTGGGAGCCCGGTCTTCATTCCCCAGCGGCAGGCTGAGTTATTGGGAATTGTGAGCCCAGTCTCCATTCCCCAGCGGCAGAGTGTCCTACCGGGAATAGAGAGCCCAGTCTCCTTTCCCCAGCATTGGAGAAGCCTGGTTGCTCGCCTGTTGTCTTTGGATTATGGCCCCATGTTAAAAGGGTTGATTTTCCCCTGCAAAGACAAGAAAGCCGGGTCATTTGGTGCTTGCCCTGTTTGAGCGGTGATACCCCAGATAGCTATGCCATGGAGCCCATTCGTATAATGAAAGACTATGGGAAAGACTTTGGCTCCATGGCAATTGAACTGTATGTGTGTGCTCTGAGCGCCATTCAGTAATAATGTGCGCTCAGACCTAAGCTATCTGGGCATATATTGCATGTCTGTATTTTATGTCATAAATGTAACCTTGTGTATTTTATTGTATTTTACTGTCTTTTTGCTGCCATGTGTTCAATGGAGTTTTGCCTCTGTCTTTGGAGATAATTGGATTACTTCTAATTATCTCCAGGATAGAAGACTCTGTGGAACTAGTTTTGGGCAGAAAAGCCATGCTTCCTGTGGTCACAAAGGACTACGATCTATCTTTTGAACCACTGGACCAATTTGTATGATTTTGACGTATGTTTGGTATTTGGAGTATGTGAATGTCATGCATACTTTTCAAGTTATGAATAATGTGGAAAAATTGTATTTCTCTGCTTGTGCTAAATTACATTACCCATTGTGTAAGGTAATTGAATCACAAGCAGAGGGGAGGAATTTGTGTGGGAGTGTCTGAGTGTATTGTATGTGTTTATTGGTTGTGTTCCAAAACCCTGTGGGTGGTACTAATGTGTAAGAATGTGTACATAAGCACAATAAACCCACAGCTCTGACTGTTCACTGCTTGACCCTCAACACGGAGCTTTGTCTCGTTCTTGGGGGGATTTATTATATGCTGTTCCAGTTTGACTGCTAGGAGTGTAAACCTATTCGTATGTTTTTTCCTATTCGGCTGTTTACAGCATTCATATGGTTTCCTGTTCGGCGGATTGATGTTCTGCAGTAGCTGAGCCTGCATCTCTGGAAGGGAAGATCTACTAAACGGCGGTTTAACCTTTTTATGCTTGGGGGTGCCGTTACAATGTGATAACTGGAAAAAACGGTATGCATGAAGCCATGGTTAAACCAAAGCAATCAGATCAGAAAGAGATAAAAAGAGTACAGCCAATGTAATGAAACTACAACCAACTACATCCAACTTAATGAAAAAAACAACAACATTATTAGTATTTATATAGCGTCAACATATTCCACAGCACTTTGCAGTTATAGAATGAGGTTGTGGTGGACTGCTTGGCACCCTAACTGGGTGCCTCTGCCAATTGATGCTTCCTAGATAATGCTGAGGGACCATAAGTACCACACCGGACACTCCGTAAGCTTTGTAGCCCCCCTAGCCGCCGCAGCTTGGCTGGGGTCTCGCCGTTCAAGAGAGTATAGCTGTGAAGCTCATACAAGAGCTAGTGGTTATAGCAGTATTGCAGTTCCCTACAACAAGAGACTTCTTTCAGGAAGTGTTCCGAAGGATTGGAGGAAGGCAGATGTGGTTCCTATATTCAAAAAGGGTTCAAAATCCTTGCCTGGAAATTATAGACCTGTGAGCTTAACTTCTGTGGCTGGTAAAATATTTGAAAGGTTATTAAGGGATAATATTCAAGAATTCCTTGAGAAGAACATGGTTATCAGCAAAAATCAGCATGGTTTTATGAAGCACAGGTCATGTCAAACTAACTTGATTGCGTTCTACGAAGAAGTAAGTAGAAGTATAGATCAGGGTGTTGCCGTGGATGTGATCTATTTGGATTTTGCCAAGGCATTTGATACAGTTCCACACAATAGATTAGTGTTCAAACTCAAGGAAATCGGTCTAGATGAAAATGCTTGTTCTTGGGTAGAACAGAACAGAGGTGGCAAGTGGTGTCCCTCAGGGGTCTGTTCTGGGACCCCTTTTATTTAACATGTTTATAAATGATCTTGAAGACTGCATTGAAAGTCATGTTTCAGTGTTTGCAGATGACACCAAACTTTGTAAAACAATACAATGTGAGCAAGATATTACCTTGCTGCAGAGGGATTTAGATAGACTGGGGGACTGGGTACTCAAATGGCAGATGAAATTTAATGTTGAAAAATGCAAAGTTATGCACTTTGGCGTAAAGAATACACAAGCAACGTATACCCTTAATGGAAGTGAATTAGGGATAACAACACATGAAAAGGACTTGGGAATTGTTATAGACAACAAACTATGCAACAATGTGCAATGTCAATCAGCAGTGGCCAAGGCCAGTAAGGTATTGTCATGCATGAAAAAGGGCATTCATTCTCGGGACAAGAATATCATTTTGCCTCTTTATAAATCACTGGTAAGACCCCATATTGAATATGCTGTGCAATTTTGGGCACCTGTTCTAAAGAAGGATATTATGGCACTAGAAAAAGTGCAGAGGCGGGCTACAAAATTAATAAAAGGAATGGAACATATCGGCTATGAAGAAAGGTTAACAAATTTAAACCTATTTAGTTTAGAAAAACGTTGCCTGAGAGGGGATATGATAACATTATACAAATATATTTGGGGCCAATACAAACCATTGTGTGGAAATCTATTCACAAACCGGACTTTACATAGGACACGAGGCCATGCGTTTAGACTGGAAGAAAGAAGATTTCGTCTAAGGCAAAGGAAAGGTTTTTTTACTGTAAGAACAATCAGGATGTGGAATTCTCTGCCTGAAGAAGTGGTTTTATCAGAGTCCATACAGATGTTCAAACGGCTACTAGATGCATACTTGCAAGAACATAATATTCAAGGATATAATCTTTCAATGTAGGGTAATAACTGCTTGATCCAAGGATAAATCTGACTGCCATTCTGGGGTCAAGAAGGAATTTTTTTCCCAGCTTGTTGCAAAATTGTGCTTCCAACTGGGTTTTTTTGCCTTCTTTTGGATCAACAGCAAAAAACAAATGTGAGGTAGGCTGAACTTGATGGACGCAAGTCTCTTTTCAGCTATGTAACTATGTAACTACTATGTAACTAAGAGACAAGACTCAGTTTTGAGGGTAAAAGTAAGACTGGTTTAATGGTAGCCATACTGGCCTTTCATACAAGTCCCCATGCAAGGGTTACACCTACATGGACCTTGTTGGGGACTGTGATAAAAACCTTCAAACCAATAAAGACAGAGTTACAATGTATGACACTCCCACAGATAGGATACAATCCCTCCCTTCTGCCTGGGAGATAATTGAGTCAGATACTGTAATAACTCAATTACCACCAGGCAGAAAAGAATACATATTTTACAAAACCCCCAAAATACCCCAAGAATCATAATATCCCCTGTAACAGATGCCCTATTCATTGGATTTTATAATCTTCTTGCTATCCTGAACTTTTGTTACACTACCATTCACCTAAAACAGTATACAAATTGAAATGAACAAACTTTAGCCAGTTAGTTCGTATACCGAATGTTTTTACTAAATGTTTCGACCACCCAAGACAGTTGTGTGCCGTCAATTGACTTATTTGACACTATGCCAAACCGCAACTCCAACGTTCTAAGTGGTTTACTGGGTGGCCGTCGATTCATATGCACGAACACGTGGCGGCGGCCATCTTGTTTTGCCGAACGCGTCCAGCGAGGTTTGGTCGTCAAGTGCCTGGAACTATTTTCGGATACTCAATGGCCCGAACACCGCTGAGACTTCCAGGACCACTTAGATTCGTCTTAATTCATGGGAACGAGGCGGCATTCGGTAAAAACAACGTACGAATGAAGCAGTACACAACCATCATACACAAGAACGATTATTTGAACTATTGTTTGACATTTTTACACTGCACGAAAAAGACCGGCCGCACCAGCTGAATTCATGGAACTATTCTGGGCAGGAACCTCGTGTGTGGCTGGGCAGAAATTACTTCCACCTTTTGAACCCCTGAACCTATTTGTATGATTTTTAAATATGTGGCTCCCCCAGACTGGGGCGATCAGGAAATGTATATTTTATGGGGTTGTAATGTGATTTCAGGGTGTTTCTAGAAATGCATAAAATTGTCCTCCTTTTTCATTTGGCGATAATTGAGTCAATACAGTAATTATCTCCCAAGCAGAGGGGAGGGAATGTGTGTAATGTATGGGAGTGTCCCACTGTCTTACTCTATGTTTATTGGTTGTTCACTGTGTGTACCTGTGCCCAACAAGGTCCACTTAAAAAGCTGCATAAAAGGCCAGTGTGGCCCCATTAAAAGTCAGTTCTGCTTAACCCTCAACACATAGCCTTGCCTCGTGCTTGTAGGGTACCTGCTTCACAGCTAATCTAGGGAACCTGCTTCACAGCTAATCACTAGCTTTTGTAAGAGCGCTACTACCTATTCGAATACTTGGTCAGCTGAGATGACATCTGGAAAATACTGCAGCACAGTTCCTTCCAAGGGAAAAGGACATCTCTAATGGCGTACACCCCTTTGCTACTCTGGGTGGCCGTTACATCCCCACAAATGTTACATCCCCTGATAGCCCTGATCTGGGTGACCAACATATCCAAAAAACACGAAGATCAGTTCAGGGGTTCAGGAATTTCCTGGAAGTCACATTTTGACTGACAGCAGGCATGGTAAAGTATTTTAGCCAGGTCTATTGCAGGGGCCATAGTCAAAGGGTAGGAGGCTAGCAAACAGGCTCCTCCAAAAGCCAGTGGTGAGGCTACTTTCGTCACAGATGTTAATTGAAAACAAGTAATTGACATACAAACTATTAAAAAAATTGCAGGATTAAGTAAAACAAGCACATCTAGCACATAAGGAAACAAGAACATCATATACTTCATCCATACATTCCAGGATCTTCACTATAACTGTAATTGACAAAGACCCCACTGAGAGTTTAAGCATTGCCAGGTCCAAACTTTGTTGCAAACATTTGGTTTTGTGATCATACTCTGCACCCAGCAAATCATAACCATCTAGGCACGGAAAGCAAGGGGTCTATGTTTGATTTTTTTTTCATGCTGCCATCTATTATAGAAATGCTTAGTGTAACTATGTTAATTCAATGTGAGAATTATGATTACATACAGGCATTATGTTTCCATTTTTGTGCCATTTTTAGAAGTTTGCTTTCTCAGAAATGCATCCAGTGTGTACCTATATTTATATAAACACACCTAATGCCATATAGACTCAAATGCATTTTAATCACCCAATTTTTTGTGTAACAGATGAACAAATACAATAAAAAAAATGAACATATAGAAATGTAGATAATTTAAACACAAAATTGCTTTTTTTATCCTACTTTTAAATGCAAAGTAAGTAGTGCATGTTTCATTTAAATGTTATATATTTTTGGCATCCCTATCCTTGAACATAAATATAAACATAGAATTACTTTGTTATTGTATATTTCGGTGCAAGGTTTGTTTTCCTTATTCTGAGCTAGCTTTGTATATAAAATAAGAGGTGTTATTTTTTAACAAACTAGCTTGGTAGCGAATGGGTTAATCATTCTTTATAAAATTATAAACATCTTGGCTCTTTAACTTTATTGCAATGTTAGGATGTGTCATTACATCCTGGAAAGCATGGGCTTTCATGACATTAGGGCACAATGGCATGTCCTAATGTCCCTATACCCCCAACTCACTGAATGCATACTTACCCACCTGGATCCGATCAGAGGACCTGCTTGGTAATCCAGGCAGTCCCCCAGCAGCTAGCTGCTGTGAACCGAGTTAAATGATCGTGGTGACAGACTGTCTCCACGATCACAGATACAATATCACAGCCAATTAATTCAAACATTGGCTGTGACATTGTACTCTGCCTCTCTATTTCATCACTTTGATATGAGGTGAGAGAGGCATAGAGATTATTGCTACAAAGTGTCTTTAATGTTCTAAAACAGTTATAACAACTTTGCTATTTAAAAAAAAAGAAAAAGAAAAAAAAAAGAAGCTGATCACAGAGTTTCTGCAGAGATCAGTACAGTAGTTCGGATTTTGGGGGTCAGATGTTTGGATTTTGTTTGTAAAAAATGTGATCCTTTTGTCTGTTTCAACCTTTTTTAAAATTATTTTTTTTAAATCCTTTCCTGATTTCTGTTCACTGTACCGTGTATGAAAAGTCTGATGAGAGCATTCTGGAGGATCACTATGACCAGCTAATTTTTTAAACTGTACTTGTTTGTTAAAAAATATCCCTTTCTGTGCTGATCACAACTTTTTATACAGCAAGCAATCAGTTCTTTTCTTTTTGGATCAGGTGTCGGGTTCACTTTAGGAGGAAATGGGAATTGGGGCTTGGGTTAAGGGAGTTGATGTTTATGTAGGCAGGTGTGAGACAAAAAATCCTCCTTTGCATCATGGCATGCTACTATTCAGCAGAAGAGCCTCTTGCCATTCTAACATATAAATCAGAGAGTGACGCATTTGAGATCACTGATATAGGGACATTTTTACACCCTCTGATTTAGAGCCCCTCTAATATATATGCCCCTAAGTGAGGCTTTCAACGTACCACCATCTCTAAAGATGCACTCCCCTCTGTGTCTGTTGAATATTGGGTACCCACAAACATTGCTTTCCTTGAAATACCTCCATTTATTACACCTCTCGACACTGCAACCAGCATTGAAGTTTGGGAGACAGTAAATTATTTTAACAAATCAAAAATTAATGGTAAAGGTTGCTTATCAATGAAAATGACTGGGTGCTATCCTAAAAAGACATTTCTTATATCCCATTGTACAGCGCTACGGAATTTGTTGGCGCTATATAAATAATATAATAATAATAATAATAATAATAATAATAATAATAATATGCCAAAAAATTAATTATACATATACAGAAGGACACAATCCAAAATATCCACAAAAAAAGTAGAAGTTTTATAAAGCAAAAAGCAAAATTGTAACAACACAATAATACATACATAAACTAAACTCAAAGTGACAAAGGCTAATATTAGCAAGCAAGACAATCAAATTACAATAACACACTTACACAAAGCCTCAAAGTGCTGGACACCTACAACCCCAACAGTTCGGCACCATGAAATGGGCCTTTGTCAAGGGACAGCATGTGCATTCAACGAAGTATAAACATTAGATGTCTCTTTACAGGAAGCTGCATAAACAAAGTGAATTAACATCTAAATGGCAGAGAATTGAGCAGTGAGACTGCAGAGGTATGATCTATACACCAAAACTGCTTCATTATGCTAAAGTTGTTTTGGGGCTTATAATATCCCTTTAACTTACTGGTCAATAGTTATTCTTCAATCCTAACCTCAGCTTGTACTGATTACTCTTTGTCAATTGCCTATACCAACTTATTGACTTGTTCTATCAACTTCTCTGACTTCTGGATCCCCTGACCTTGGACTGTCCCTGTTTACATTAAGCCCAGCCAATCTAAGGTCATTATAAAGTGGCTACACCAACAAAACCATATTTGGAATACGCTCGGTTGACTACGTTTGAAAATGGTATGCCATCCTGGAAGTAATTTTTTTCCACGGGTGCCATACTATCTGAAAGGTGACAAAGACCCAGAAAATCACTTGTAATGGGACTTTATTGCACTAACAAATATCAGATGTAGGAACTTTCCTTTGGAAGTTCATGTGTGTAAAGAAAACATACATGAAAGTACAAGACTAAATGTGGCCAGTATTTTTGATAAAGTCGCTACACCAAACTACTCAAAATACTCTATGGGTTGTCTACTTTTGAAACTGTTATGCCATAGTGGTGAAAATGTTCTTTCCCGGACTTCCATACTCTCTCAAATGTGACAGGTCCAGAAAATCAATTTGTCAAAGTTCCAAGTTTGAAATGAGCATGTAATTTATTTGGCCCAATAAAAAAACCATTGCAAACCAGTACACGTAGCACTGTATTCTCGAGACAAGCTAAATGAAAACATTGTGACTTTATTGCAGTAACACATCAGGATTATAACATTTCCTGTGAAAATAGAATTCTTGTGTGTGAAAGAACTCAAATGAAAGTACAATTACTAAATGTGGCCAATATTTGTGACAAAGTGGTTGCAGCAAACACCTGAAAATTCCCCATTTTGAATAACCTGGGTTGTTTACTTTTGAATATCTTATGCCATAATGATGAACATTTTCATTCCCAGCCTGCCATACTGTCTCTAAGGCGACATAGGCAAAGAAAATCAAATTCTCAAATTTATATGTATGAAGACAAAAATGGACAGCCCTATAACTTTAAAAAAAACAGCATATGGAGGAAGAGGGTATTTTTGTACTTGTGGTACATCGCTTAACACAAATATGAGTGCTTTATAGCATTAAAACAAACAAACTGGGAAATAGCAGTACTTGTGTAACACACACTAAAAATATGAACACTACATTTTGACCAGGTTTTGTGAGTAAGTGGCCTCAATAAAGACTAGACATACTCCTTTTGGAATACCCTAGCCCAGAAAATAAAGTTGTAACATTTCCATGCATGAAGACTATTTGGCTCCTGTAATATCCCAAAAAACTTACAAAAGCTATACATCCAGGGCATTTTTGTACTCGTGGGACAGAATAGAAATATGTGATTTTTTGCCGTTCACAACTTTGGCAATTGCCTCCATTCTAAAGGGGATAACATACTATTGCAGGTATGACATAATAAGAAAGTACTTTCACAAGGCAGCATACCTGCTAAATGGAAGAACACCTTCCAAACAGTATTCAAAGCTAACATTGGCACTAAATATCAGTCTGATGTTACATGGTAAAGAAGCATTTTTATCAACGATTTAACTGCTTTATAGTGTAGTAACAATTTAGGAAAAGAGAAATTATGAAGGATGGGCTTTATGTTTAAAACTTTAAACATAGAAAAACTACTAACAATTATCTATCTATCTATCTATCTATCTAATCTATCTGTTTGTCTATAACAGCTAAATAAAAATCTCTTAATATACAATAAATTCTTGATAGTTACTAATTAAGCCTGTGCATCTGTTAAAGTTTCCTATGTACTTGTTTTGACTATTTTATTTTGATCTTCATATACATGGCTATTACCTGTCTACTCCAAAACACATCTGGCTTCTAAATGATAGAGATATTTTTCAAAACCTGAACAAATGTTTGACTTTGTTAAGGACTTTTCTATGTAACGATGCTTAATGAGAGTAATCACATGTATCAATATTAAAAAAATATGTTATCTGATCAAGAATGTCATGATTATAGGAATGTTGCTCAGTTAACTGCTTAACACTAATAAGACCTAAGGACTAAATTGCTCATTTGTTGAATACTCTAATATAGTAATACAAGATTAACTTTTGTTGTATTGTACGTAGGTGACAACATATAAAGATAAACTCATATTTATTTTATATGCTTTTGAAATTATTACCAAAAAATGTTAATTTTAAAAGTTTCTATCATTAGACACTAGGAGGCGGTATTTGGACAGAAAGTCTGTCTAGCTTTCAGATAGAAGAAAGAGGTTTCTGCTGGGTACCATAAAGCTATAAAAAGAAAACAATGATGTCCTAAATATTAGGCTCACAAGCATCTGACTGAAACTGTCTTGGAGGAATTCCATTTAGGGTCATAAAATCCTAGACCCTAGACATTCAATGAGACTGAAACTTTACTTTGCTGGCATCAGTTGAATGAAAAGCAATTACAAATAAGTACACAATTACATTAATAATAATAATAATTATAATAATAAAAAAGGGAATGGCATAATTTACACTTACGTTTCATATTTTTCTTTCTCTCTTTGAAGATAGTTTTGAATGTGGTTTCTCTCTTGTATTGCTTGCTTGTATCTTCTTTTTATTTATTTACTTTTGTTATTTGTTTGCTTTTCTTAGATACCAGTGCCAAAGTGACCAACTTGATTATTTTTTACTGCTGCTTCTGTATGTCAGTGGCCCACTTTAATTCACCTGCTTCCCAGTGCTGAGGTAGGAATCACAACCAAAGCAAAAAAAAAAATCCTATATTCATTTATAAGAATGTTTGGGAGAGCTGAATGTGGCTGTTTGGGTATGTCTGTGTGAGCATGTGAACTTACACCACTACAAATTGGGGGTTTATATACACCACTGAAGAAAGCAAGTTCTCTCTCTATGTGTATGTTTTTTTTTTTTTCAAAAGATGACACATCTTGACTCACATCTTTTCCATTGAGAAAAAAAAGACCTCATACTAAAAACCCCTCCTTCCTAAAAGTTAAAGTTGCATGGGCGGCATTAAATACTATGACACATTCTACTGCAATCTTCCTGCATGTCTGTGTTGTTCTCTCTTTAAAATGTAAATCAGGAAGGGTGGGGGGGAGGGTAGAGCAGAGTGAAAGGGTGATAGGGTCAAGAGAAAAACATTATATGTCTGGGCCCGATGCTATAAAAATTTTATATATTTAGTATTACCTATTTTAATTACTGCAAGCATTTAAATATAGGATTGATTTACAAACAGTATCATTGTGTGATATAATATATATAACACAAATATCATACATAGAAATAGGCCTGTTAACTAACCAGGTGTGTAGCATAATCTGACTTTCTTCCAGTTAACATTAATATTTACGAAACTATCCAACTACGTGAATATCTGAATACCTTGAGGAAGGACACTGTCATGTTTATAGCATTAATGCTGCACATCATTTCGATAAAATAAACACCTTTAATTTTTTTTTAAATGTACTGTGAGTGCCCTCAGCTTCATTACTTTTGACATGTATATGTATCTCTCTCTTTATCTATATATAAAGAGAGAGATACACACAAACACACACATATATATTGCATGTATATATAATGACGCTGAAGGCACTCACAGGACATTTGCAAAAGTAATAAAATTAATATAGGTGTTTATTTTATCAAAATGCTGTGCAGCATCAATGCTTTAGATATGACAGTGCCCTTCCTCAAGATTTAATTGGAATAATAATGTATCAGAGAGCCTCTTCATACAATGCAGATATCCAAGTAGTTTGATAGTTTAGCAAAAATTAATGTTAACTGGAAGAAAGTTAGATTATGCTATGGTTAGTTGACCAGCCTATTTCTATGTATGATACTTATGTTTCCCAAATAAACACTGTAACGGAGCTCCCTGTACTCAGACCGAGTACCCTCCGTTGATGGATGCTCCTAGCGCTTCCTGAGGACTCCAAGCGCTGCAGCAGACACCACAACCACCGCAGACTCCGCAACCGCCGTATCTTGACTGGAGTCTCGCCGTCTTCCTTCCACCCTGGATCAGCTTCTGTCCTCCAGGTCTGTGTGGGAAAGAACTCTTCCTTCCACCCTGTACGAACCTCCAGCATCCAGGACTGTGTGGTGAAGACCCCTCCTCCAAGGAGAGCGTATCAGGAACAAGCTCTTAAAAGAGCTAAGTGACTCAAGCTCAGGGGAGCATGCAGAGCATAGCAATCCCCAGTGTGATTATAACAGCTCCCTCCAATAACGAGACAAGGCTACGTTTAGAGGGATCAAGAAGAACTGTCAAAACCTTTATTCCCTTGGGACCAGCCAATACAGTCACCACAATAACATTGTTGTGAAACCTCAATAAAATCACAAACAGTCAAAACACATCAAGCAACACACAGTGACTTATCACAACACAATGGTACATTTTTAAAGGGGTGGGGGGAGACAATATTTAACATTAAATATCTCACCTGCCTGCAGAATTAGCAATATGCAAATCTACCCGAATATGCAAATGAACCAGTCTTGCAATTCAGGTAGTGCATATTGCTGTTGCTACCAACAGAGGGCACTAGACCAGCTCCATAGCCAAACCCACCTAGTTGGTAGCAAACCTCAGCAATACAAGAGAGCAGGCAATACATTACACAGTACACACACACACACTATAAACAATTACATTACACACACCCTGCACCTATAATGGGTACAGGGTGACTAAAACATAGGATAAATAAAGCAGCCCACATAAATAGTCTGTCTGAAGGTAGACTAGGGGCTTTAAAGCCAGATAGATGAAAGAGTCATAGTCACAGGGGAGGAGGCTGGCAAGCAGGCCTCTCCAGTACCAAGTGGCGAAGGGCACTTCGTCACAAACACGCAATAAGGGAGTCTAGTTATTGGATTACACATATGATGGATTGATTTATTATAAAAATAAATACTTAATGTCTAGCAAGTTACTACCACATAATTTCTTCTTTTCTTCTTATTTCCTGAAATCTCATTTGATTCAGTGATTCCCACTTAATGCTGCTTGCCATCAATTACTTAGACTTATTATTACAGATATTTTACCAGAATATTTATTTGGGAGAGAATAATGACATATGGACCACTTTTAAAAAGATATGTTGTAAGAGAGATTCATAAGTTTGCTTTAAGTACCCTCATAAAACAGTTTGCAAAAACTATCAACTATTAACGAGAAACATAACTATAACTTCATGAATGTTCTTATAAAAGCTCATTTTGATCCACTCATCATTTAAATATAACTGCTAACAATATGGAGATTC
>OW240921.1:58045651-58069023 GCA_933207985.1 Pelobates cultripes | reverse complement strand
CATGATGGACATCATGATGCAAATTTCACGCCATGATGGAACACACATATCAAGTTGAATGGCCGATGAGAAACTGTTGATAACAGAAGATGGAATTAAAGGGACACTATAGTCACCAGAACTACTACAGCTTATTGTAGTGAGTGTCTGTGTATGCTGGATATAGGCCTTCATGCATATTCTGTAACTCTTAAGTTTGGGAATTCATACATTCTTTATACTAATACTCCCCCCTTCTAGCACCATCTTCTGCACTGTTCGCTTGTTTTTTTTCTCTCTCTCCCCCCTCACTCTGTGATAATATCTACAACCCTCTCTGCAAGAATGGTGTCTATGTTCAATCAAACCTGTCTTATCTGCACACATGTCGCTTTAACCCCTGTATCACAATTCAACTTTGAATTCTATGTGTCGCCTTGCTCAGAAATGCTTCAGACTTCAGAAAGGGAGGTTTTCCCGAAAGCTTGTCATTAAAAAAAATTCTGTTAGTCCAATAAAAAAGGTGTTACAAGATACAAATTTTATCTGTTTTTTACATCTACATCACTGGGCTAATACGGCTACCATCTCTACTTGAACACTATATATATATGAGTGGCATGAGGGGAAAGCAAAGGTTAAAAGGTTTATACATTTATACATATTATCAGAACCCCAAGATAATTATATTTTCTCTCAAGGCACTGTTCACAAATATGCATCTTAATATAATTATTTTAGGGTTAGAAATAGATTTAGAGCTAGGGTTAGATTTTCTTTAGTCTTAGGGAAATAGTGGGACATACGTGTTCTACTCTACCCGGGGTTGGTAAGAGTTATACTTCTAGGCAGCCGCTACTATTTATAGCATCCTTTCCTGATAATGTATGTCATATGCCTCAGCTCATCTATCACAATATTGTGAAGAGAGTGATGAATTCCAATCACAGCAACTGCAGACTGAGACATGTAGAGAACATGGATGCCCTTAAGCTGCTCTGAAGTTATGGGCTCCTACAGTGCACAGTCATAGAATAATGCACGTATGACACCACTCACCATGCAGTATGCAGTTTCAAATCATGGTAAGCCCATTGAAATAACAGGCAGATCATGATATATATATATATATATATATATATATATATACACACACACACACAAAACAACCCACATATGCACACAAGCACGCATACACTTCTAGCTTAGTTATCTTCTAATAAATGCATTGATTTAATATTTTTATTAATAATAATTTATTAATAAGCTTTTCAAATGATGTAATTTTTAGATAAGCTTTTAAGACGATTTCAAATATAAAAATCATATCAATATGTCAAACAATATAAAATATACAAATATTTCTCAGAAAATTAAACCATTTGAAAAGTTTATCAAAAATATTAAATAATATGCAAAGCTTATCTAAAATGCTCAAATCAACGCCATAATTAGTATGTTAATGATGAAGCTCTAGTAGTCAAGAAAGATTTTTTTTCATTTAGTGGCAATATTGGAAATTGCTTCAAATTCAGTTTTTTTTCGTCTTTTGGTTTAACAGCAATAATATGCAGACATGTAAGAGACCGTGCTTGATGGACTTTCAGGCTATGTTATTATGTAATTGTAATGACAATATTAGCCAGATGCACTTACCTCTAAATAATGCAATGCATAATTCTATTGCAGTATTCAAATCTACATATGATACTTAGATATTTTTTTCTTTTCCCAAAAACAATTCATGTTAGTGGAAATAAACATGATTGCTTTTTAGCCTAAACCTATACCTACATACAGCTGGGCAAACACATGAATCATAAAGTAGACTTCATAATCAATGCAGTAATAGGACTATAGTAAGATGATAACAATTGCATATCTATGGTATTTTAAAATATGTAACAAAACATAAAAACAAAGCTCTATTCCAATTGGATTTTCAGATGGCTAACTGCTTTTCTTTTCAGGGAGATACTTTAAAAAGTTTAGAATTCATTGTTTCTAGTAATTCCACAATATCAGTCAATATTTTCTGTAGATCAACAAGTATTAATGCACTGTTTAACAACCCCCCCCAAAAAAAAAACTTCCAAATATCATTTAAAATCCTGTACATATAGTCAAAATAGTACAAATGTGATAAAACAACCTCTTTAGGCAGAGAATTCTACACCTCTTATTTGTCTTTTTATTCCCCAAATAATATGCAGATTACATTGTGTGTTTGTTAATCTTTCCAAAACACATAGGTCTCCTCCCAAGCACTGACTTTTTATGTTTTTATATATTTAATAAGAAGAGAGCCTTTATTTTGAGTTTTGTGGAGCTTTTTGTTTTTATTTATCTGATGTTCTCTTATAAATCAGCCATACAATAGGGAAAGTCCATCTTGGGCACAGCATTTATGAGAAATCACATTTTCACAATTACCCTTGAATGTCCTGCTCAATTCACAAATGAATAGATATAGAGGCATCATGTTTCAGACTTTATCATACTTTTATGCTTACACCATTAGCAAGGCATCACTATTTTAAAGCTACACTGTGGCACCCAGACCACTTCAGCTAATTATGTTATGTCACTGCTGTGTCCCTTTTGCACTTAGTGCTGCAATGTAAACATTGCAGTTCCAGAGAACTGCAATGTTTACATTGCAGCTGAAAGTCTGCCTTCAGTGGCTGTCTGACAGCCACTAGAGGGCTTCCGCAATCGAAATGAACCTTTGGTCCGTTATCTGATGCTGGACATCCTTACGCTTTACATGAGGACCTCCAGCATCAGATTTTTTCCCCATAGGAAAGCATTGATTAATGCTTTCCTATGGGGAAATCCTAATGCAAGCGCGGCCATTGCTGTGCATGCGCCTTAGGTCTCCCCCGCCGAAGCCAGGAGCATGGGCGGAGCTTGACCCAATGCTTATGTCCCTTACTCGATTTAGATAAGTAACGGAAGGGGTTTTAACAGGGGGCATGAGGGAGAGGGGCACTCTAGGGACCTAAAGCCATTTTCCTGGCACTATAGGATCCCTTTAACAACACTTTTTTTCACCATGGACTGACCGGTTTTGATATTTTAGTCTCATCAGCAAGGTGTTGGTTCCGGTCAAGAAGATTAAGTATTTTTTTGGCAGCATACAGCTGAATAAGTATACTTATCTATATGCTGCCAGAAAACAATATATTTAGAAGTTATACAAATAAATTCAACAAAAGTTTTACTTACAGAAACAAGAGACATTGCTCACATGGGTTACAATATAAAGTAAATAGAGCTACAATTTAAAGTAAAGCATAATGATATAATACATCCTATTTAAAGTTAGAATGGGAAAGGTAGAGGAAATTGTTTGGGAAATGGAATTCAAACATAATTGTTCAGCTTTAGAAGTTGTGTGTAAAAGCATAAGTCACTGGTAGAGCGGAGAAGTCAGGGTGAAATATAACTTTTTTTATTAGTGAGAATATGTAGATTGCAGCTCTTTTATGAAGAGCTTTATAGGTAAGGACTAGAATTCGGGAGCTATTGTAAGAACTAAAAAGAGGACAGAGGTATGGATGGGGCAGGTGGTCAGTTAAATGAGTTTAGAAGTGGCATTCAATATTGATCACAAGCTAATACAGCCTGGGCTTGGATGAGATCTGTGTGCATTAATAGACTCTGATAGCTTTTTTTGATGTTGATAGAGTTTTAAACAAGGTGACTGTCAAGGAAGAGCTGAACAACATTATTATTAAGAAAAAATAGTGAGCATTTTTCTTTTAAATAAAAGGGTTTAAGAAAAAAATATGAAGTCAGATGTTATACAACCACTCCTCCCCACCCCCAATAAAGCTCATATAATTTTCTAATTCACCCATCTCATCATTCACTGACCTAGTATAACTTGTCCCATTGTGACCACACCAGTCCCAAAATATAGTTCCAAGGGTTGCCTCTACTGCATGTAACATCCTGTATCAGTGGTTCAGAAGGTAACAGGTGTTAAAAAAACTCTTCATCTCCACCCTATGCCCCTTAATCTGATGAAAAACTACAAAAGCTGTAGCCAGTGCAACCACACCAAGGTCCAAGCCAATTCCCACTGCTCTCATAGGCATCAGTGGACCCTTTCCAGCCATGCTTGAATGGCCACGGGCTCCTGCCATCTAATAAAGGAAGGGAGAGCTGCATGCAAGCTTACTAGGACCCAGGGGAATATTTGAAGTACATGCCTCAGAAGGGAGAGCTGTGCTTGCAGGGAGGATGGGGGTATATGGATCTGCATTAAAAAATAAAGAAATTTTAAGGTGCAGCAAGTACAGCTATAATATCAACCAAGTGTTATATCACTGCCTTGTCCTTGATTCTTTTTAGTATGTATTGATCTGTATTTACACATACTGATCCATAGGTGCTGACACACATGTACGTGTATGTGTATATATGTGCATTTGTGCTGGGGCAAAACTAAGGTAGAGAGAGCCCTGGTGCAATAAAAAAATAAATAAATTGGGTCCCTCTATAGAACAAGGATGGCCACATTTTAGATCTCAACTGTCATTCAACTCTCAGAATGCTTTGTGTTTGTGTAAGGCATCTGTTCATGAGTATTAAGCTGTGTGTGTCACTGTTAATGTACAGGGAGTGCAGAATTATTAGGCAAGTTGTATTTTTGAGGATTAATTTTATTATTGAACAACAACCATGTTCTCAATGAACCCAAAAAACTCATTAATATCAAAGCTGAATATTTTTGGAAGTAGTTTTTAGTTTGTTTTTAGTTTTAGCTATGTTAGGGGGATATCTGTGTGTGCAGGTGACTATTACTGTGCATAATTATTAGGCAACTTAACAAAAAACAAATATATACCCATTTCAATTATTTATTATTACCAGTGAAACCAATATAACATCTCAACATTCACAAATATACATTTCTGACATTCAAAAACAAAACAAAAACAAATCAGTGACCAATATAGCCACCTTTCTTTGCAAGGACACTCAAAAGCCTGCCATCCATGGATTCTGTCAGTGTTTTGATCTGTTCACCATCAACATTGCGTGCAGCAGCAACCACAGCCTCCCAGACACTGTTCAGAGAGGTGTACTGTTTTCCCTCCTTGTAAATCTCACATTTGATGATGGACCACAGGTTCTCAATGGGGTTCAGATCAGGTGAACAAGGAGGCCATGTCATTAGATTTTCTTCTTTTATACCCTTTCTTGCCAGCCACGCTGTGGAGTACTTGGACGCGTGTGATGGAGCATTGTCCTGCATGAAAATCATGTTTTTCTTGAAGGATGCAGACTTCTTCCTGTACCACTGCTTGAAGAAGGTGTCTTCCAGGAACTGGCAGTAGGACTGGGAGTTGAGCTTGACTCCATCCTCAACCCGAAAAGGCCACACAAGCTCATCTTTGATGATATCAGCCCAAACCAGTACTCCACCTCCACCTTGCTGGCGTCTGAGTCGGACTGGAGCTCTCTGCCCTTTACCAATCCAGCCACGGGCCCATCCATCTGGCCCATCAAGACTCACTCTCATTTCATCAGTCCATAAAACCTTAGAAAAATCAGTCTTGAGATATTTCTTGGCCCAGTCTTGACGTTTCAGCTTGTGTGTCTTGTTCAGTGGTGGTCGTCTTTCAGCCTTTCTTACCTTGGCCATGTCTCTGAGTATTGCACACCTTGTGCTTTTGGGCACTCCAGTGATGTTGCAGCTCTGAAATATGGCCAAACTGGTGGCAAGTGGCATCGTGGCAGCTGCACGCTTGACTTTTCTCAGTTCATGGGCAGTTATTTTGCGCCTTGGTTTTTCCACACGCTTCTTGCGACCCTGTTGACTATTTTGAATGAAACGCTTGATTGTTCGATGATCACGCTTCAGAAGCTTTGCAATTTTAAGAGTGCTGCATCCCTCTGCAAGATATCTCACTATTTTTGACTTTTCTGAGCCTGTCAAGTCCTTCTTTTGACCCATTTTGCCAAAGGAAAGGAAGTTGCCTAATAATTATGCACACCTGATATAGGGTGTTGATGTCATTAGACCACACCCCTTCTCATTACAGAGATGCACATCACCTAATATGCTTAATTGGTAGTAGGCTTTCGAGCCTATACAGCTTGGAGTAAGACAACATGCATAAAGAGGATGATGTGGTCAAAATACTCATTTGCCTAATAATTCTGCACTCCCTGTATGTGTAAATATCTCAGAGTAACTCTGTGTGCATCTGTGTTTTGCAGTGTGTGTGCATCTTTGCATGTTTCTGTTTGTTGCATGTTCATCTATGTGTGCGTAAAAATGTATGTGTGCAAACACCAACATCACACACAAACACACACTTCTACATTTATACACACTCTATAGCACCTTGGGTGGTGCTATAAAACTATAGGTTTCGGTTATCAGAATTTTTTTTGTAGTTTAAATAAAAGTTAAAATAGTTCTTAGTTTTTAATTCTATCTATCTATCTATCATTATTATTATTATTGGTATTTATATAGTGCCAACTAATTACGCAGCGCTTTACAATGTTATGAAAGGGGGGGAAATTTACAAACAATTACACAGTGACACAGGAACAATTACGTAGATTAGGACCCTGCTCAAACGAGTTTACAGTCTAGGGTATCTATCTGTCTATCTATCTATCTTATAGTAACTTTATTTTTTCCCCACTAGATGTCAGTCTTTTGCACTTATCCACACTACTATTTGTAATTATATGTAGGTTGTGTAAGGGCATGGTGTGATGGTTTTACCTTGGCTGTCTGTCTGTCTGTGCGTCTATCCGTCTATCTGTCTGTCTATCTATTATCTCTCTGTCTGCCGATACATTCCATTAGTTCTAAAACTGTTAAAACACCATAGAAATCTTTCTTTCTTGCTTGCATCAGGTATATGTGTATATGTATATATATGTGTGTCTGATGTGAGTGAATCCAGTTTTCCTTGTTATATACAAGGCACAGCCAAAGCATAACATGCTAATTAGCATAACCCTGTTCCTAGCTGTGGATCATTCTGGCTATGGCTTCTGATATCCAGTACTCTTTTTACAATTCTTGTTTAGTTTTTCTTAGTTTTTCTTGTTTTCTATTCCATGCCTGGTTTTCTGGGTTCATTTCTGTATTCCGTTCCTGGAATTCCCAGTCTCTTGGATTCCTTTAAATGTTTGTTTTATGTTGCCACACCCGTTCCTTTTCCATGATTCCTTTTGTTTCAGTTGGTCCCTGCAGGCAGTTGCTCAAGTTCTCTGCCTTTTCTTGCAGGTAAGTGCTGTATGTGCTTTATTATGGTTCATTTAGCAGCCATTAGGCAGTTAGAGTGGCACCTGGCTAATATGGGGTACATTGACGTTGTGGCAGGCTTATGCAATGTATGATCATATAATGTAACTAAATCCCCATAGTTTTTCACATATAGTACTTAGTTATGTATCCTCTTGTTTTGCCTATTATATCTTGTCTTGTTTTATTTTGTATTCCCAGTCCATGTACAGTCCAGTCCTGACTTGTTCTGTTAATGCTCCCTTATGTATTGTGTACATGTTCTGGGTTTAGCTTCCTATCCTTCTCTGGTTCTGGGTTCTATTAGTTCTATCATTTTCATGTTTGGTGCCTAGAATTAGTCTTGCCTTGTTTCTGTACTGTATACATTCCTGCTGCAGAGCCTCCCTATTCAGCTCCTGGGAGGTCTGCTTATTTCCAAGCTCCTAGTTCCCGGGATCCGCTGAAGCTGCATCAGGGTTCTGGTATGTGGCCACACAACACCATGGGGCGTGCGGTTACCCTGCACCAGACCCTGGTAATCCACTTCCACTCTGTGACTCCTAACTTCAACATCAGGCATGCTGGGTCCCAGTCACCCGACCGCCACCCCTGACAAACCCCCACGATGCCCTCTAATTAGGTGCATGCAAGCTCCACAGAAGGCATTCTCAAGCAAATATCCACTTATATTTCATTTCTCTTTAGGTGCACTGGACATTAAAGTTCTGCAGAAGTAAATGTATACTTTAGTTACCTCAGCTGTACTATTCACCCTAATAAGCAGTTCAATAAGCTAGGGTGCAGAAATGAGCAAAGACAGTTTTACTTTGGTTAGTGACATCATCTGTGCATTATTCCCCATGATGAACAGTTTGTCTGCCAAAATGCAGTGTGTGGTCACTAGGGCTACAGCTGTGCTGGACATACATGTCTGGGATTAATGGAAGATAGCCCAAATAGCAGCTGCCACCGGGAGTCTAACTTCTATTTATCTCAGGCAGCCATAGTACTAAGTTTAACACTAATACTAGTCCTAGAAATATAATATTATTTAAAGGATAACATTGAAATATGTAAAATGGGAAAATAATGCCCAGTTTTGTGGAAATTTTCATAAAGTATTCAACATTTGCTTTTTCATGCTTTATTACAATGTTGTTTTGTATCATGTTGGGACATTGGGAATTAAATTCCAGAAAGCATGCTTTCACAACTATATCAGAATTCTCAGCTGGACATGCAAATGAGTACAGCATCACGTTTCAGACTTCATCCTGCATTTCTGCAACGCTGCGTTTAACACATATTTGTTTTATTAAAAAAACGTATGAGTTTTGATCCATTCTGATCCAAAAGGACCAGAAATAAGTCATAAACTACAAAGTTTGACCTTTTATATGTCATCAGCATGACACTGGCTCATGGCTGGAAGTTGAAATCTTTTTGTGAGCATATAGTTAGGTGCCAAATACGTTGTGGTGAGACCAAACACCATAAAACTTCCCACAGCTTGATGCAAGTACATCTCGCCACAACTTCTGAGTCACCTAGCTATATAGTGTGTCACTTCTAGACAAAACTTGGTGCCATGCTGACGAGACAAAGAAATATACTTTAGACAATTCTATACATGTATACTGTACATGCGTGTGTGTCTGTATGGGTTTGTATATGTGAACAGTCCATGGCTGGTTCATGGTTACTCATGTTTTTGGATCAAAGTTTTTTTTTTGTTTTTTTTTGGTATTTAATACGGTGTTCTGTTCCTAAGAGTACATCATATTTATCACCCCCAGGCAGCACCTACAATATGTTCTTTACTGTAGTATCTCATTCTGCAAAACAATAGCGACTTTCTTTTACACTGGACAGAGTTAAATTAAAGTGTTATGCGAACATAATTTTACCTTTAGATTCATTTTATAATTTTCGAATGGGCCATAATATGTTTTCTTTTTCGCTTTGATTTAATATTTTTGGATAAGCTTTTCAAATTATTTCATTTTTTGAACAAACTTTTCAAATGATTTATTTTGAATGAATTTTGAATGAAGCTTATCCAAACATATTACATCAAGACCTGTATTAGTGGTCTGATTTTTGTGCATAATCCATTACAATGTTTTAGTGTTTTCTTTCTTTAAAAGTTGTTAGCAAGGCCCATATTAAATGATGGCACTGTGCCCATGAAGCAACTGGCACTGACTGCAGAAACTCTAAAATTGAGAATATTTACATGTAGCACTGGAATTAAAAAATACAGGGAGTGCAGAATTATTAGGCAAGTTGTATTTTTGAGGATTAATTTTATTATTGAACAACAACCATGTTCTCAATGAACCCAAAAAACTCATTAATATCAAAGCTGAATATTTTTGGAAGTAGTTTTTAGTTTGTTTTTAGTTATAGCTATGTTAGGGGGATATCTGTGTGTGCAGGTGACTATTACTGTGCATAATTATTAGGCAACTTAACAAAAAACAAATATATACCCATTTCAATTATTTATTATTACCAGTGAAACCAATATAACATCTCAACATTCACAAATATACATTTCTGACATTCAAAAACAAAACAAAAACAAATCAGTGACCAATATAGCCACCTTTCTTTGCAAGGACACTCAAAAGCCTGCCATCCATGGATTCTGTCAGTGTTTTGATCTGTTCACCATCAACATTGCGTGCAGCAGCAACCACAGCCTCCCAGACACTGTTCAGAGAGGTGTACTGTTTTCCCTCCTTGTAAATCTCACATTTGATGATGGACCACAGGTTCTCAATGGGGTTCAGATCAGGTGAACAAGGAGGCCATGTCATTAGATTTTCTTCTTTTATACCCTTTCTTGCCAGCCACGCTGTGGAGTACTTGGACGCGTGTGATGGAGCATTGTCCTGCATGAAAATCATGTTTTTCTTGAAGGATGCAGACTTCTTCCTGTACCACTGCTTGAAGAAGGTGTCTTCCAGGAACTGGCAGTAGGACTGGGAGTTGAGCTTGACTCCATCCTCAACCCGAAAAGGCCCCACAAGCTCATCTTTGATGATACCAGCCCAAACCAGTACTCCACCTCCACCTTGCTGGCGTCTGAGTCGGACTGGAGCTCTCTGCCCTTTACCAATCCAGCCACGGGCCCATCCATCTGGCCCATCAAGACTCACTCTCATTTCATCAGTCCATAAAACCTTAGAAAAATCAGTCTTGAGATATTTCTTGGCCCAGTCTTGACGTTTCAGCTTGTGTGTCTTGTTCAGTGGTGGTAGTCTTTCAGCCTTTCTTACCTTGGCCATGTCTCTGAGTATTGCACACCTTGTGCTTTTGGGCACTCCAGTGATGTTGCAGCTCTGAAATATGGCCAAACTGGTGGCAAGTGGCATCGTGGCAGCTGCACGCTTGACTTTTCTCAGTTCATGGGCAGTTATTTTGCGCCTTGGTTTTTCCACACGCTTCTTGCGACCCTGTTGACTATTTTGAATGAAACGCTTGATTGTTCGATGATCACGCTTCAGAAGCTTTGCAATTTTAAGAGTGCTGCATCCCTCTGCAAGATATCTCACTATTTTTGACTTTTCTGAGCCCGTCAAGTCCTTCTTTTGATCCATTTTGCCAAAGGAAAGTTAGTTGCCTAATAATTATGCACACCTGATATAGGGTGTTGATGTCATTAGACCACACCCCTTCTCATTACAGAGATGCACATCACCTAATATGCTTAATTGGTAGTAGGCTTTCGAGCCTATACAGCTTGGAGTAAGACAACATGCATAAAGAGGATGATGTGGTCAAAATACTCATTTGCCTAATAATTCTGCACTCCCTGTAGTGATTCTGTCTCCCTATCTTTCCCAACGCATCATAATTAGGAAAGTGACTGCATTAAGGTGACAGGTAAATACTTGTTTAGAGAACACTCCACACACATAAAGCATCTCATCTCACCGTCTTTACTGCGGCAATGCTCATATCTTGCTAGAGGGAACTCTAGCCCCGCAGGCTAAAGTTCACTCACCACTGGACCACCAGGGATGGCAGCAGCATGGCCCCCCCTCCCTACAAATGGTAAGAAGGGAGGGGAGCTGTTTCCTAAATGTTCCGCCTACCCCCACAGTCCCTCCAAACAAATACACACAAACATCGCCCTCTCACTAACAGCGCCCTCTCACTAACAGCGCCCTCACACACTAACAGCGCCCTTACACACACACACACACACACACACACACACCGGTGTGAGAGGAATCCCAGCTCTGCACAGAGTGTGGGGGAATGAGGCATCCAGGCAGCTGCTGGTAAGTGTAAGTCAATGTGTGTTATTCAATCTGTCCGTTGTATATATGGGTCTGTGTGTGTGTAGGGGGGGTCAGCCTGTGTGTGTGTGTAGAGGGGTCTGTGTGTGTGTGTGTGTGTGTAGAGGGGTCTGTGTGTGTGTAGAGGGGTCTGTGTGTGTGTGTGTGTGTGTGTGTAGAGGGGTCTGTGTGTGTGTAGAGGGGTCAGTCTGTGTGTGTGTTTAGGGGGGTCAGTCTCTGTGTGTGTAGGGGGGTCAGTCTCTGTGTGTGGGGGTCAGGCTGTGTGAGTGTGGGGGTCAGGCTGTGTGAGTGTGGGGGTCAGGCTGTGTGAGTGTGATCAGTCTGTGTGTGTGTAGGAGGGTCAGTCTGTGTGTGTAGGAGGGTCAGTCTGTGTGGGAGGTTCAGTCTGTGTGTGTATTGGTTAGTCTGTGTGTGAGTGTGGGGTCAGTATGTGAGTGGGGTCAGTCTGTGTGTGTGTGTGTGTGTGTGTGTGTGTATGTATGGGTCAGTCTGTGTGTGGAGGGGGGTCAGTCTGTGGGTTTGTATGGGTCAGTATGTGTAAGTGCATGAGCTCCAAGAGAGAGCTCTCATCTCATGGCCTCCCCTGTACCTAATGGATTGGCAGCCTTCTTAACCACCTCGGATCTGATTGTGCCACCCCCTCGCTGCAAGGTAAGATCAGAGAAAAGGGAATATTCTTCTTTTTTATTTATTTTTTAACTCTTATTAAAATACAAATTGTAAAGCCCTTCCCTATCCTACTTTCTACACCACCCTGAGCACAGTACACCCTCACAGAAATTGAACCCCCCCACACACAGTACACTCCCACCCACAGAAAGTACACATTTGCATACACACACAGTGCACCCCTCACACACTTCATCCCACACATCATCTCTTACATACCAAATCTCATATATATATATATATATATATATATATATATATAGATACATATATATATATATAGATACATATATATATATATATAGATACATATAGTATCTCACAAAAGTGAGTACACCCCTCACATTTTTGTAAATATTCAATTATATCTTTTCATGTGACAACACTGAAGAAATGACACTCTGCTACAATGTAAAGTAGTAGGTGTACAGCCTGTATAACAGTGTAAATTTGCTGTCCCCTCAAAATAACTCAACACAGCCATTAATGTCTAAACCATTGGCAACAAAAGTGAGCAGTGGCGCATTGGTCCCCCCAGGTGCCATTAGGTAGGGGGTGCCACCAGGGCTGGCCAGGTTTGAAGTTCAGTGAGCTGTGCGGCTGCACCGGGTGTCAAAGCAGCAGGGACGCCGGGCAGCCGACACAGCTCACACGCAGGGGCTGGGAGCCGGAGCAGGAAACCTGCACAGAGATTTGGGGCGGAGCCAGATCGATGATGGGGTGGAGCCAAGCCAGATTTGGGGGCGGAGCTAATTGCAGGAGTCCCTGCTTCCCCAACTACAGCACAGGAGGGATTGAATCCAGCCCAAGCTTACTGTAAGTGAAAGAGAGTGTGCTGTGTGTAACTGTGATTGTGACTGTCTTTGACTGTGTGTGTGAGTGTGTAACTGTGATTGTGACTGTCTTTGACTGTGTGTGTGATTGTCTGCCCGTGTGTCTGCCTGTGATTGTCTGTGTGACTGTGTGTGTGATTGTCTGTGTGACTCTGTGTGTGTTATTGTCTGCCTGTGATTGTCTGTGTGACTCTGTGTGTGTGATTGTCTGTGTGGCAAAACCGACCTCGCCAGTGGGCATTGGAGAAGACTGATTGCCAGCCTCCTGCCATGTGACTATGGCCCCTGGGATGTATTGCCCTTTAAAGACATGATTTGGGCATAATGGATTTGTGTTGTGCTGCTGCTGGCCCTTTATGAACCATCTGGGGACTTACTGTGGAGTTACTGGTTGGCCACCATTTCATGTATCAGAGGCACATGGTGAGAACAATGGATGAAGCACATGGTGAAAACAATGGATGGCGGCCATTTTAACTCACAGACACTGTTTGGACTTTTCTACATGGTGCCATCTCGCCGGTATTTGGTGCACAAAGACATCGTGCAGTAGTTTTAAACTATACAACAGGGGACACATTATACAGTAATTATTTTTCATAAAGCCTATATATGTTCTGCGGAATCTGCATTAAACTGTATCTTCCAAACTACTGAACGGATGTGGGTGAATTTTGGATATGTGGTTTTATGGGGTTATTGCATGTTTTGGGGTCCCTGTGATATGTTTTATAATACTGTATTTCTCTGTGATAATTATATTAACCATTGTGTTCAGTAATCATATCACAGGCAGAGGGGAGGATTTCATGTGGGAGTGTCTGCGTGTATTGTACGGATTGATTGGTTGTATTTCAAAACCCTGTGGGCAGTACAATGTTTGTGGATAGTGAATAAAAGAGGCTGTATGTGCAGTTCTGCTTGACCTCAAAATGAAGTGTCTGGTTTGGATTGTATGCTGATTGCCAGGAGTGTAAGCTGATTGTATGCTTTTCCTGTTCAGCTGCTTACAGCATTCATATGCTTGAGAGCATTCGTATGCTTCTCTGGTTCGGTGGTTGTGGTGTCTGCTGCAGTGCTTGGAGTCCTCAGGAAGCGCTAGGAGCATCCTTCAATGGAGGTACCCAGTTGGGGTGTCAGGTGATCCGTTACAGTTTGCCTGTGTGTATGTGTGTGACTGTCTCTGACTGTGTGTGTGTGTGTGTGTGTGTGTGACTGTCTGAGTGATTGTGTGTGTGACTGTCTGTGATTGTGTTGTGTGTATGTGTGACTGCCTGTGATTGTGTGTGTGACTGTTTGTGACTGTGTGTGTGTGTGTGTGTCACTGTGTGTGTGTGACTGTCTGCCTGTGATTGTCTGTGTGGCTCTGTGTGTGTGTAACTGTCTGCCTGTGATTGTGGGTGTGTGTGTGAGTGACTGTCTGTGACTGTGTGGGTGTGTCTGTGACTGCCTGTGATTGTGTGTGTGTGTGTGTGTGACCGTCTATGACTGTGTTGTGTGTATGTGTGACTGTCTGCCTGTGATTGTGTGTGTGACTGTCTGTGAATCTGTGTGCATCTGTGTGTGGGACGGTGTCTGACGGTCTTCGCCCTGCAGTGAGCCGGCAGCCAGGATATGATGTCATCGCGGCCTCGGCGTCATTACAGGGCGTGCGATGGACCTGTGCAGAAAGAGCACAGAGATCCCAGCAGCAACCACTGACCACCAGGGACTGAAGATCCACTCCAGCCCTTCTAAAGCAAGGTAGGGAGGCTGGGTGGACATCTTAATTATTAAATGTGTCTATGTATGTATGTAATGTTTGTGTATGTATGTGATTGTGTGTCTGTGATAGTATGTGTGTGGGTCAGTGATTGTGATTGTGTTTGTGTATATCTGTGATGTGTGTGATTGTGTGTATCTATGCGTATGTGTTTAGTAGATAGCTCCCTTATTTCCTGTCCTTAAATTTTGAAATCCCACATAAGGATAACAAATGAGGGATTTATCTACTAAACAACTGAAAATAAGAAAAGGGCGTTTTTTTAAATCCTTTAGCTGTTTAGTAGTATCATTCCCTGAATTGGTGCCCATATGTGAGATTTCCATATTTAAAGATACCAAATGAGGGTGCTGTTTAGCAGATAGCACCTTATTTTGGTGTCCTTAAATATGGCAATCCCACAAAGGATAGTAAATTGAGGAGTTATCTGCTAAATAAAGGTTGAAATTAAGAGGTGTCAGCCAGCCCACAACAAGAAATCTGGGTGGCTAATGTGAATTATATGCAAATGTGTAGTCAGATGCCAGCATGCAGAACACAGCATGCTGACATCAGACAACCAATGGCAGCATATTACCCCACCCCTTAGTGAGAAGTTTCACTGCTCCCCCTCCCCGCCAACACTACATACAAACACACTGCTACATTCACTCACATATACTCCATACAAAAACATGCAAACATTCAAACACACAAACACTGCTTAGTGCTAAATACATAAAAAAAATTTGGTTGTTTTTATATTTAAAGTTGAGGAGGGGGGTGCCAAAAATAGGACCCGCCCCGGGTGCCAAATGCTCTAGGTATGCCCCTGAAAGTGAGTACACCCCTAAGTGGAAATGGCCAACTTGGGCCTGTGGCAAAAGTAACCATGCCACTTGTACTTGGAGGGGTCTGCTTGCCAGCCTCCTGCCCACAGACTATGGGCCCTGCAGGAAAACCTATAAAAGATTACCAAACTTGACCCGATTTCCCTGGAACTGTTTTGGGCATAGGATCATATTTGCACGGTTGGTCAAAACTATGACTTCCAGGAAATTCCTGAAAACCTAAACTGATCTGGGTGATTTTTGGATATGTTGTTCACCCAGATCAGGGCTATCAGAGGATGTAACTTTTATGGGGAGTTATGTGTTTTTAAGGTACTTTTTGGGGTTTCATAAAATGTTATGTTTTTCTGTGCTTGGAGATAATTGGGTTAGATAAGTACAGAGGAGGGAGTCTATTGTTTTTGTATGGGAGTGTCTCACTGTATAACTCTGTGTTACGATTGCCCCCGGTCTAGCAGGAGGGTTGATCGCTTGGATGTCCTGGTTCCCGCTGTAGAGAGTCGAACGGAGGTCTTTCGGTAGCAAGCTGCAAGTGTAGAATATCCCCAAGCACGAAATAAGCATCAATATCCCGGATCCCTACAACATGAGTCGAGGCTGCAAGTTGAGGGTCAAAACGAACTGGCTTTACTGGCACATAGCATGGCAATTTATGTGATTCCTCAGGTCCAAGGACAGCCCCCTGTGGACCTGATGGAATACAGGTACAGTACAAACAGGTAACCAATCACAGTACACTGTATCATTTGAATTAGTACCCGCCCAGCTTGGAGATAATGAGGCCAACGGTTTTACAATCTAATTATCTCCAAGCGCACAAAAGACCACGTTTTATTATGTCCCAGAAAACTACATAAAAATCCATAACTTATACATTATTACAGGAAAACCATTCATTCTACCATTCAGCTGAAGGCTCGCGTTCGTATAGATAAAACAGGCGAATGGCGCTCTAATCTCACGAACAGAATGGACTGTTCCTGCTGTATAAAGTCCGTTCGGCATTTTGAGATTGTGAGTGTTGGTTGGCGGCCATGTTTTCTGCTGATTTAGCGAGCAGCGGGACTTCGTGTCTAACTCCTGGAACTAAACTCTGCATCAGTTCATGCGAATTCCCGCTGTTTGTCTGGTAGTGGGGCTCGTTCGGTAAGGGAATGGGGCCACCTGGTAGCAGGGTACTTGACTTGCGGTTAACCGTAGCAACCACAAGTTAATGACCGCCACGCGGCCCACGGTAGGGGGTCGTCGTTCGGTTGTTAGTTCGGTGGATTCCGTTCGGTATTTAGAGGCGAACGTCGATGCCCCCAGGCTTATCAATTACGTTGTGGTTAACCGCAAACCGCAGCTGCCTGGGTGGTTAATGGCTGCCACACGCCACTGGCTGGGTGGTCGAGCGTTCGGCAGTTTGCGGGGTGACGGGGTTAAGTGGCGGCACACGCCAATTCTGGGGGGTCCCCTGTTCGTATCACGAATGAGTCCTTTATAATGGTTTGGATAATCCGTTCGTGCGTCTTTTCGCTTTAAACTTAGCCAGGGACAAACAGTATCCATCGGTTAGCAAACAGTAACATAGTTAGTTTCAGTCTTTTGTAACACTCTGTTTTTATTGTTTTTTTAACTTTGTGTCCCTGTGCCCAACAAGGTCCACCTGGGTGTCACTCTTGCATAAAAGGCCAGTGTGCCTCTATTAAAATTGAGTTCCTGCTTACCCTCAACATAGAGTCTCATCTCATGTGTGGGGGGAACGGCTGTATCTATCTTGAGGATTGCTATATCACTATACTCACCAGGAATTCTAATCACTAGCTCTTATAAGAGCTGTTCCTGCTACTACTCTCTGGGAGTAGGAGAGGTCTGCCCACTGGAAGCTGGATCCTGGTGTGGCAAAAGTAACCTCGCCACTGGTTTTTGGAGGGTAATACTTGCCAGCCTCTTATCTTGTGACTTATCCATTTGACATTCAAACATGTGGGGGCAGCCATCTTGTTCGCATGGACCAAAACCGCGAATAGACTTAAGGGGGACTTAGCCGTGAATGCCCTGGAACTATTTTTGGCCTGAAAACCTTGCAGTTCCTGGTCGGTCCTCCAGCGGCACTTAGCCGCGATTCTATGGAACTTTTTTGGGCATGGGACCATGCCTGCTCCTGGGCATAAATATGACTTCCATAAAATGTGTGAACCCCTGATCTGATCTGGGTGATTTTTGCATACGTTGTTCACCCAGATCAGGGCTATTAGGGGATGTGTTGTGTATTGGGGTACTTATAGGACTTTATAAAAAAAATGTGTTTTTTTCTGCCTGGAGATAATTAAGTTAATGCATTATCTGCCTTAATTATCTCTCAGGCATAGTGGAGGGATTGTGTATATTGTATGGTAGTGTCTGACTGTATAACTCGGTTTTTATTGGTTTGTTAACTTTGTGTCCCTGTGCCCAACAAGGTCCACATGGGTGTCACCCTTGTTGGGAAACTTGCATAAAAGGTCAGTGTACCTCCATTAAAATTGAGTTACTCCTTACCCTCAACTTAAGTCTTGTCTCTTGTGTGGAGGGGACTGCTATATCACTCCAAGGGATTGCTATAATCATTATACTCCCTTGGATTCTCTGAACTCTTGTAAGAGCTATTCCTGCTTGACTCTCTGGAGTAAGAGAGGTTCACCCACTGGAACCTGGAGCCTTGTCGTAGGTCCAGGGTGGGTAGGAGACAGTGAGACCCCAACCAAGCTGCGGCGGTTGTGGGATCTGCAGTGCTAATGGTGTCTGGAGGAGTGCTCGGATTCCTCGGTGAGCACTAGGAGCATCCGTCAGCGAAGGTACCCAACCGGGGTACAGGAAGCTCCATTACAGTGGTGGCAGCGCTGCCTCACCTAGGATGGGAGTGTCTCACTGTATAACTCTGTTATACATGGTATCCTAGTGCGAGGAGCAGCATCCTGTAGACACCGGTAACGTGTTGCTCATAGTGAGGGCAACACTAGCATTCGTGCAGTGCCCCTGGAAGCAGAGGTGTCCATTGACTTGGTATGGCATACTCTGAATCTTGCAAAGATTTTCTGGCTGAGGTGAGGCAGTGAGTGGCCTGGTATGGCCCTGATGTGTCCATGGATACCTTCCAGGTGATCTGGAACCAGGTAACCGTCGAAAGACAAGCGAAGAGGGACCAAGAGTTCCTGCTGGCTAAAGCGAGGAAAAGAAGTCTCCAACAAAAGGAGGTTAGCCTCTCTCCCCAGAGGCAGCCGGAGGTACCCGAAGTAGGGGACCTCATAGACTGGTCCTGTGAGGAACCCGAACAGGCAGGTGGAGATGGGACCAAAGTCTCTCCACCGGCCCCACAGGGATGCTGGGCAGCCGGCCCAGATCCCCAGCTGCAGTTGGAGCTACTGGGAGAGGAGGCAGGTGGTCCTTATTCCCAAGTCCTGGGGGACCTCATAGACTGGCCCTTATAGGAACCTCAAATGGCAGGTGGAGATGGGACCGAGGCCTCTCTATCAGCCCTACAGGGATGCTGGGCAGCCGGCCCAGATCCCCAGTGGCAGCTGGAGTTACAGGGAGAGGAGACAGCCGGTCTCTCTCCCCAGCGGCAGTGCGTCCTACCGGGAGAGGAGACAACTGGTCTATCTCCCCAGCGGCAGTGCATCTCACAGGGAGAGGAGACAACCGGTCTCTCTCCCCAGCGGCAGTGCATCCTACGGGGAGAGGAGACAACCGATCTTTCTCTCCAGCGGCAGTGCATCTTACATTGAGAGGAGACAACCGGTCTCTCTTCCCAGCGGCAGTGCATCTCACAGGGAGAGGAGACAAACAGTCTCTCTTCCCAGCAGAAATGCATCTTTCAGGAAGAGGCGACAGCTGGTATTTCTCCCTAACTACAGGGGGACAACACCCCTGACCCCAATGGTACAGATTTCTCCCTAACTACAGGGGGACAACACCCCTGACCCCAATGGTACAGATGGTGCCGGATCTACAGGGATGCTGGACGGCCAGTCCAGATCCCCAACTAAACCCGCAGGGGTACCAGGAGGAGGAAGTAAGCCAGGCAGTCCGTCACAAGGCCCAATTAGCCATTTTTCCTCCCCAGTGTCATGTGACTCGTTAGTCTTACAAGGTCTCAGGTGTGAATGGGGAGCAGGTGTGTTAAATTTGGTTTTATCGCTCTCACACTCTCTCATACAGGTCACTGAAGTTCAACATGGCACCTTATGGCAAAGAGCTCTCTGAGGATCTGAAAAAAAGTATTGTTGCTCTACATAAATATGGCCTGAAGACAAGCAGACTAAGGACATGGATTAATGGAGCCATGTACTGTGGTCTGATGAGACCAAGATAAACGTATTTGGTTCAGATGGTGTAAAGCGTGTATGGCAGCAACCAAGTGAAGCACAAAGACAAGTATGTCTTGCCTACAGTCAAGCATGGTGGTGGGAGTGTCATGGTCTGGGCCTGCATGAGTGCTGCCCGCACTGGGGAGCAACAGTTCATTAAGGGAACCATAAATGCCAACATGTACTGTGACATACTGAAGCAGAGCATGATCCCCTCCCTTCAGAGACTGGGCAGCAGGGCAGTATTCCAACATGATTCAAACACACCTCCAAGACGACCACTGCCTTGCTAAAGAAGCTGAAGGTAAAGGTGTTACAAAAGACTCGAAATGACTCCGTTATTGTTAATACATGTTGCTACTGTTACAACTCTGCACGTTTAACCCGAGGAAACACGAATGGATTACACGAATTCTTATAAAGACCCCATTCATGATACGAACGAGAGACCCCCCAAACGTTGGCGTGTGCCGCCAATTAACCTCTTCACCCCGCAAAGTACCGAACGGTCGACCACCCGACCAGCGGAGTGTGGCGCCCATTAACCACCCAGGCGGCTGCGGTCTGTGGTTAACCACAGACTAATTGACGGGCCTGGAGGATCGACGTTCGCACACAAATCACCGAAGGGAACTTACCGAATAACCTCACGAATGGAGACCCCCTACAGTGGGTCGTGTGGCAGCAATTAGCCTGTGGTTTCTGCGGTTAACCGCAACTCAAGTACCATGCTACCAGGTGGTCCTCGTTCATGTACCGAACGAGTTCCACTACCAGACAGACAGCAGGGATTCGCCTGAACTTATACCCGAGTTTAGTACCATAAGTTGGAGGCGAGGTCCCGCTGCTCGTTAAACCGTCTAAAAACATGGCCGCCATCAGAGACTCACGATCCAAAATACCAAAAGGACTTTATACGACAGAAATAGATCATTCTGTGCGTGGGATTGGAGCGCCATTCGTATGTTTAATGTGCCCGAACGCGAGCTGAATGAATGGTAGAATGAGCTGTTTTCCTCTATTAATGTTAAAGTTATGGATTTTTATACAGTTTTATGAGGCATAATAAAACGTGGTCTTTTGTGCGCTTGGAGATAATTAGATTGTATAACCGTTGGCCTCATTATCTCCAAGCTGGGCGGGTACTAATTCAAATCACTGTATTGTGATTGGTTTCCTGTTTGTACTGTACCTGTATTCCATAAGGTCCACAGGGGGCTGTCCTTGGACCTGAGGAATCGCATAAATTGCCATGTTTGTGTGCCAGTAAAGCCAGTTCGTTTTGACCCTCAACTTGCAGCCTCGACTCATGTTGTAGGGATCCGGGATATTGATGTCTATACCATGTTTGGGATTCTCTACACTTGCAGCTTTTACCGAAGGACCTCCGTTCGACTCTCTGCAGCGGGAACCAGGACATCCAAGCGATCAACCCCCCTGCTAGACCGGGGGCAATCGTAACAAAAGGTGATGGATTGGCCAAGCATGTCTCCAGACCTAAACCCTATTGATCATCTGTGGGGCATCCTCAAACAGAAGGTGGGGCAAGGTCTCTAACATCCACCAGCTACATGATGTCATCATGGAGGAGTGGAAGAGAACTCCAGTGGCAACCTGTGAAGCTCTGGTGAACTCCATGCCCATGAGGGTTAAGGCAGTGCTGTAAAATAATGGTGGCCGCACAAAATATTGACACTTTGGGCCCAATTTGGACATTTCAACTTAGGGGTGTGCTCACTTTTGTTGTCAACGGTTTAGACATTAATGGTTGTGTGTTGAGTTATTTTGAGGGGACAGCAAATTCACACTGTTATACAGGCTGTACACATGAAAAGAAATTATAAAATATTTACAAAAATGTAAGGGGTGTACTCACTTTTGTGAGATACTGTATATACACAAACATACTACAGCTCCCTGATAAGCACTCAATGCAACCCTAATACACATACACTCACACTGCAGTCCCTAGATGCATACGCACACACTTTACAGGCCCTCTCAGCACATACACAATCTCAAAAGCTCCTATACGTGAGCTCACACTACAGTCCCTAGTTACACGTAGTACACCATAAACAGACTCCTATATACACACACATCACCACAGCCACTTCTAAGCACCATGGAAAATAATCTTGCATTTCCTGAAAAGGTTTTCCAGTTTCTGTGAAAAGGTGTATTGTCTGTAATAAGGAAGGTGCAGTGGTGGAACTACAGGCAGTGCTGGTGTTGCGGTTACACCGGGGCCCATTGAGTGACCCGTGCACTTAGGGCCACCCAACAGCCATGTGTCTTGAGGGACCCAAAGACATTTTTGGACCAGGGCCCTCTCTACGTTAGTTATGCCACTGTGCAGCAGCTTCCCCGGCACACAAACTCTTCCCCTGCATGGAAGATCGCCTCCCCGTACACAGGCTCTGCCCTTACATGGAGCTCTGCCCCCATTCTCTAGCGAGGACCATGCTGCAGAAAGAGGCATGAAAATGGCCTCCCAGTTCTTTCACAGCCCCAGTGCCCAGTAGACTTCCAGTACTTAGCATGTGTGTCAGTGAGCTTGTTTGTAGTGAGCATGTGTGTCAGTGAGCTTTTCTTTAATGAGCATGTGTGTTAGTGAGCTTGTCTGTGTCAGTGAGCTTGTCTGTAGTGAGCTTGTCTGTGTCAGTGAGCTTGTCTGTAGTGATCAAGTGTCAGTGAGTTTGTCTGTAGTGAGCTTGTGTGTGTCCGTGAGCTTATCTGTAGTGAGCTTGTGTGTGTCAGTGAGCTAGTCTGTAGTGAGCTTGTGTGTGAAAGGGAGCTTGCCTATAGTAAGCGTGTGTGTATCAGTGAGCTTGTTCACTCTCCGCGGCAGCCAGGAAGTGAAATTTGATTTCACTACCCTGGTGTTCCTGGTGCTTCATTGAGAATCCCTCTGCTGGAGTCACCTACAAGTGGTTTCCTCTGCCTATTTAGGCACCATTGGGCGCATTATACAGAGCCTGGCAAAGCTCTGAAATCCATGAGTGCTATCATTGATTTAATGATTTTTTCTGTTTGAATGTATTAGCGGTACACACTCTGTTGCAGGTTCTATTATTGACATCTGTATAGGACTACAGTATATTGTGTCCATGAGTATAATATTCAGTTTTTCATTTACACTATAAGGTTGTACGTTATTTACAGTATGTTTTATCACATTTTGTATATTTTTATAGTTTACTTCCTTTCTAAGCTGGCAAATAACATAATTTCTTATTTCAACTCTATCCTCTAGTTCACAGACTGTTTCTGACAACCTCTCACAATTACAGCATATACTCTGTTACATTGTTACAATTTCATTTAAATCTGATTTGCCATCTGTTAACATATTTAAGTCTACCTTTTTATCTGCTGATTCAAAATTTTCTTG
>OW240921.1:58030956-58045121 GCA_933207985.1 Pelobates cultripes | reverse complement strand
CTGTCATCACGGCCAGCAGTGCTAAGTAGGCCCCTGCGGGGCACGCAGGGTGGGTCTCTTCCACTGCCGTCGGGTGGGGGGGTATCTTCCCCTGCTTCTGGGCCTCTGGGCTCCCCTCCTATCAGGCTTCCCCTCTCTCCCTTCCTTCCCCTGGGGGGTCCATGGGACAGATGGCTTCTCCCCTTCCTCTTACTGTTCCCCCTCCCCCTCTTCCCTTTGGGGTTCCTGTGGCTGGGGCCTCTCCCGGTCAATTTCCCTCTACTCCCCTTGTATATTCTGCCTCCCACCTCTGATGCTCACCTTCAAGACTTCTTGAGGGCCGCACCGTTCCTGTGGAACTCACTTCCCTCCTCTGTTAGATGCTCACCCATTATCCTCTAACATCCTGCAAAAAATAATTAAAACCCACTTCTTCATTATAGCGGTTAACTTGATGAGTAGAGGGGTTTCCACCGCTAGAGGGTGACCTTCTCCCAATGGTGAGAGGTATTCTCAGCATCCAGCAGTCATTCAAGTTGAGAAGCTCTTAAAAGAGCTAGTGTTATAGCTCAATAGCAGTTTCCCCCAATAAGGGACAAGACTCTAGATTGAGGGTGAAGTAGAACTGTTTTAATGAGCACACAAGCCTTTCTATTATACAACTTTTCCCACAAGGTTACCACCCACGTCGACCTTGTTGGGCACCGAAAAAACAAACTCAACAACTGTGGTGAAAGTAACCTCGCCACTGGTTTTTGGAGGGGCCTGTTTGCCAGCCTCCTGCCCTGCGACTATGGCCCTGGGATGTATTGCCCTTCTAGGAACTGATTTGGGCATAATGGATTTTTATATTGCTGTTCCTGGCCCTTTAACTACTTTGGAGCAGTGTTACAACTTTAAATTGGCACTTTGGATACAGCCGAAGTAGTCGAAGTGGCTGCCATTCGACAAACGAACACGTGGCGGTGGCTATTTTAACTCATTCGAACGCGGTCAGCGGTGTGTGCAGCCAAATCTATGGAACTGTTTTCGGCTACCCAATTGCACGAACACCGCTGACCCGTACCTTCTACTCTACTTCAACACTGCGGCTGGAGTCCTGTTCGAAGATTCGAATGCTCATTTTCTCAGTGTAAAATAGACCGACCGCACAGCCCAAATCCATGGAACTGTTTTGGGCATGAAAATATGCTTGTGGTAGGTCATAAAGGGACCTCAACCTAACTTTTTAACCCTTGGGCGGATTCATGTGATTTTTACATATGTTGCTCCCCAAGTTATGCTGATCACAGAAATATAAGCTTTGTGATATAAAATCAGGGAGTTATAAAAATTTATAAAAAGTATGATTTTTCAGCTTGGAGATAATTGAGTAGATACAGTAAGAAACTCAATGATCTCCCAAGCAGAGGGGAGGAGATGTATGGGAGTGTTTGTACTGTATACTACGTGTTTATTGGTTGTTCTGTAAAACCCTGTGGGCGGTCCTGTATGTATTAAACCTGCATAAAAGAAGGCCCTTTGGTGCCAAGTAAACAGAGTTCTTCTTCACCCTCAATCTAGAGTCCTGTCTCTTATTGGGGGAATTTGCTCTGCATACTCCCTTAGCTAATCACTACAAAGATCTTTTAAGAGCTTGTTCCTGCTTCACTCTCTTGGAGGAGAGGTTCACCCACTGGAACCTGGAGCCTTGTCGTAGGTCCAAGGTGGGTAGGAGACGGCGAGACCCTAGCCAAGCTGCGGCGGTTCGTGGGGTCTACGGTGATTGTGGTGTCTGGCAGAGCACTTGGAACCTTGTAAGCGCTAGGAGTATCCTTCAACGGAGGTACCCAGTCGGGGTGCCAGGTGATCCGTTACAACAACCAATAGCTTACAGTCCCACAGTTAAACACTCCCATTCATTACTGTAATTTCCTCCCCTCTGCTTGGGAGATAATTGAGTTAATTGCAGTATCAACTCAATTATCTCCAAGCGAAAAATACACTTTTTACTCATTTTATAACATCAGAATTATCCATTCAACTTTCATAAAACTTACATTTTCAGAACAAGCATACTTAAAGAACAAATATGTTCAAAATTCATGTGAATCGGTCCAGGGGTTCGGGAAATGGATAAAAGTCTCTTGACTGACTGCACGCATGGTTTCATACCCGAAACAGTTCCACAGATTCAGGCTATGCGGCCGGTCTATCTTCCCCTTTAAATAAAGTATAAATTGCACAAACGAATCCGTTTGTGCCTACTGTCATTAGATCCGACTTGTTCAGGAGTTTGTTCTCCAGAGTTAGAGCTCTGTTCGTATGGATTTAGCCGAACGCACGGAAGGTAGAAGTCTCAGCGGTGTTCGAGGAAATAGTATCTAAAAATAGTTCCATGCTTTCGGAGACCAAACACCGTTGAGGGCGTTCGGCTAAACAAAATGGCCACCGCCACGTGTTCGTGCAGACGAACGCCGACCACACTGTTGATCAATTAGAACGTTGGGGTGTTCTTGGTTTTGGAAGTGTTAATACGGTCAAGGAGGTTAATGGGTGCCACACTCCTGTTCTGGGTGGTTGGTCGTTCGGCAGAAAATTCGTAATTCGAACAGCTCTTAGCACAATAAAGGTCTTTTCATTTTAGACGAACGGTTTTAAACGAACAGATTTTCCAAGTTTTAGAAATCAGGGACAGAAGGTCATAAAAGCATATTAATTAAACTGTTAATAGCTTCCGACTAATTCCTCTTTTGCAACGGTCATTATTCTAATACTATCCTTACCTTTTGTGTCACTTTACCCCACTCCCTCTAGCATGTAAGCTCATTGACCGGGCCCTCAACCCCTCTGTTTCTGTGTGTCCAACTTGTCTGGTTACAACAACTACATGTTTGTTTGTCCACCCACTGTAAAGCGCTGCAGAATTTGTTGGCGCTATATAAATAAAAACATAATACATTAGAGAATTTGGCATGTAAGTGCATATGAAACTCAATGTAGATACATGGAAAAAAAAGTTTTAATGAGAAATCCATCACCAACTTAAACCCTAACTGGACCTGAATTTTTAGTTACTTAAAGTGTACTGTTATACTGTTTTATATAATTATTTTACATTTTATCTTTGATTGTATTGTTTTTTTAAAAATAAAAGTACTTTTTTAATTGGACCTGATCTTTTGTTGAATCTTGAGCTATATTCCCATGGTGGGGATAATACCATCTAAAGCTTTTCTGCAGGTGAAACAAAGTCTTTTAACATGGGGGTCATAGTCCAAAGGCAGCAGGCGAGCAACCAGGCTTCTCCAATGCAATGTGCCGAGATTGGTCTCGTCACACATATCATTCCAAAGGGTTCACATACCTTTTCTTGCAACTGTAGATAGATGTAAACTCACATATTATGGAGCCTAAGTATTTTCTCCCGAAGTAATGTGTGAAGTGGTATTATCTCCACTCTAGGATATAGGTGATGAGGTTTTTCCTTCATGAATATATAAAAGAGAAATAAAAGATTTAGAAAATTGGGCAGACTAGATGGGCCGAATGGTTCTTATCTGCCGTCACATTCTATGTTTCTATGTTTCTATGTAAGCCAATCGGATTGAGCAAACCTCCATTTGCTCTGAAGCATGTGAGAAGGTTTTATTACTTTTACTGTGCTTTACACTCTAATTTTATGGTATGCACTAATGTGGGTTTTTTATTTCTCTTTTATATATTCATGAAGGAAAAACCTCATCACCTATATCCTAGAGTGGAGATAATACCACTTCACACATTACTTCGGGAGAAAATACTTAGGCTCCATAATATGTGAGTTTACATCTATCTACAGTTGCAAGAAAAGGTATGTGAACCCTTTGGAATGATATGTGTGACGAGACCAATCTCGGCACATTGCATTGGAGAAGCCTGGTTGCTCGCCTGCTGCCTTTGGACTATGACCCCCATGTTAAAAGACTTTGTTTCACCTGCAGAAAAGCTTTATTCGTGCTTTTCTGCCGGTTGTTCGGTAGATTTAATCTACCGAACAACCGCACTAATGAATAGACCACCTGGGAGCTGGAGTGTGCCGGCAATTAACCCCCCTGAAGCTGCGGTTAACCGCAGCTTAATTGACGAATGCTGGGTGGCCGCCATTCGTACCCCGAACACGAGGTCGCGGCCATTTTAAACATATGAATGCATAGTGGTGTTCGTCTCTATTTTCATGGAACTAAAATCGGACACAGTTTTGCCCGAACACCGCTGAAGCCGCCGACCTCCCTTCTTGTTCGGTGGAAGTGCACAAACGGCCCGGTGTTCGGTAGTTTTGTTTGAATGTATTATACCCCAGATAGGAATCCCATGGAGCCCATTCGTATGAAACTGACTGTGTAAAGACTTTGGCTCCATGGCGATTAAACTGTATTTGTGTGGTCTGAGCGCCATTCGCTTAATAATGTGCGCTCAGACCTGAGCTATCTGGGGATATGTTAAATGTATAGTTTTAATGTAATGTGTCTTACATGGTGTATTTTAACAGTAATGCTTGTTTTAGTATCCCCACGTGCATAATGCCTTTGTCTTGGGAGATAATTGAATTACTTCTCAATTATCTCCCAGGGCAGAGGGGAGAAAGCCAGGATGCATTGTGGGAATACAATGTGACTGTGTGTCCTATTTGGCTACTTGTCTGTCCCTTGTCACAGTCTCCCATTTGGTCCCCTAGGGGAGTGTCCACCAGGTGGGAGACCTGCATAAATACTGGGCAGGTAGCCCTCATTAAAGAGACCACTGCTTGACCCCCAACACGGCGCCATGTCTCGTCTTTGGGAGGATTTACTGAATGCTGATAGAGACTGATTGCTAGGAGTGTAAGCCGCTTGGGTGCTTTTCCTATTCGTCTGCTAGCAGCAATTCGTATGGTTCCTGTTCATGTGTATGGAGTGCTATATTGGATGCTGTTCGGGAGTTTGGAGCATTCTCTTATTGGCGGTTCGTGTATTGGGTGTTCTGCAGTAGCTGTGCCTGCATCTCAGGAAAGGGGGCCGATCGCCTAAACGGTTTTTACCCCTTTTATGCAAAACGGTCCGTTGCAATATGGATTTCTGTACAAATTGGTCATAAAATGTGATCTGATCATCATCTAAGTCACAACAATAGACAATCACAGTCTGCTTAAACTAATAACACACAAAGAATGAAATGTTGCCATGTTTTTATTGAACACACCATGTAAACATTCACAGTGCAGGTGGAAAAAGTATGTGAACCCTTGGATTTAATAACTGGTTGAACCTCCTTTGGCAGCAATAACTTCAACCAAATGTTTCCTGTAGTTGCAGATCAGACGTGCACAACGGTCAGGAGTAATTCTTGACCATTCCTCTTTACAGAACTGTTTCAGTTCAGCAATATTCTTGGGATGTCTGGTGTGAATCGCTTTCTTGAGGTCATGCCACAGCATCTCAATCAGGTTGAGGTCAGGACTCTGACTGGGCCACTTCAGAAGGCGTATTTTCTTCTGTTTAAGCCATTCTGTTGTTGATTTACTTCTATGCTTTGGGTCATTGTCCTGTTGCAACACCCATCTTCTGTTGAGCTTCAGCTGGTAGACAGATAGCCTTAAGTTCTCCTGCAAAATATCTTGATAAACTTGGGAATTCATTTTTCCTTCGATGATAGCAATCCGTCCAGGCCATGATGCAGCAAAGCAGCCCCAAACCATGATGCCCCCACCACCATACTTCACAGTTGGGATGAGGTTTTGATGTTGATGTGCTGTGCCTTTTTTTCGCCACACATAGTGTTGTGTGTTTCTTCCAAACAACTCAACTTTGGTTTCATCTGTCCACAGAATAGTTTGCCAGTACTGCTGTGGAACATCCAGGTGCTCTTGTGCAAACTGTAAACGTGCAGCAATGTTTTGTTTGGACAGCAGTGGCTTCCTCTGTGGTATCCTCCCATGATATCCATTCTTGTTTAGTGTTTTACGTATTGTAGATTCGCTAACAGAGATGTTAGCATTTGCCAGTGACTTTTGTAAGTCTTTAGCTGACACTCTAGGATTCTTCTTCACCTCATTGAGCAGTCTGCACTGTGCTCTTGCAGTCATCTTTACAGGACGGCCACTCCTAGGGAGAGTAGCAGCAGTGCTGAACTTTCTCCATTTATAAACAATTTGTCTTACCGTGGACTGATGAACAGCAAGGCTTTTGGAGATACTTTTATAACCCTTTCCAGCTTTATGCAAGTCAACAATTCTTAATCGTAGGTCTTCTGAGAGCTCTTTTGTGCGAGGCATCATTCACATCAGGCAATGCTTCTTGTGAAAAGCAAACCCAGAACTGGTGTGTGTTTTTTTTATAGGGCAGGACAGCTGTAACCAACACCTCTAATCTCATCTCATTGATTGGACTCCAGTTGGCTGACATTTCACTCCAATTAGCTCTTGGAGATGTCATTAGTCTAGGGGTTCACATACTTTTTCCACCTGCACTGTGAATGTTTACATGGTGTGTTCAATAAAAACATGGCAACATTTCATTCTTTGTGTGTTATTAGTTTAAGCAGACTGTGATTGTCTATTATTGTGACTTAAATGATGATCAGATCACATTTTATGACCAATTTGTGCAAAAATCCATATCATTCCAAAGGCTTCACATACTTTTTCTTGCAACTGTATATACCTACTCCTGCTTATTAGCTCAACATACTACACTATATACTTTTATTTTTTTATGTTATATATTTATGAGGACACCTGTCAATATAAAAACAACTTGAAGAATTTGTACCACAGTATATCCATAGGCGGGATCATTCCACCCATGCGTGTCTCAGGGTACCTTGTGTGCTGGCACCGACTGTGCCACATCCTGGAGACATCCTGCACATGGAGAGGAACCTTTTCCGACATCCCTCTTCCCTCTCCAGCAATTCTCATGCCGCCTAACATAGCCCTGCACATTTTTATGAAGGTGAGCGTGTGCGCCGACGTCATGACATTAGTGACTTCACAGCCTGCCAAAACGTTCAAATTTGATTGTTTTGGGGGCATGGCTACAAATTTCAGGAGCACACTATAAAAAGGGGATTCCAGGGCATACTTATGCCCTGTTGTGGTTCTTTATAGTCCCAATAGTGCGTTATTACTATTTATATTGCTTGGTTCTGACTTTGGCTTGTTTGACTATTCTACTTTCTAAACTCCTTTGACTTGGCTTTTGTATTCTCGCTGTTCCTGACTTCTTGCTCCCGTGACCTCGGCTTGTCCCTGTTTACTCTCTGTCCTTGTGACGTTAGCCCGGCCATGGTACATGTTATTATTCACAGTACTGAAACTGGTGTTGGATCCATATATATTCCTAACATAACAACAGGGACCTATGGAAATGGCAGGTGTAGGTACCCAGGTAGGTCCATACGATACCCGTTTCGAGGAAATTAATCGTCGTATGGATCAAATAGCTCTCGCTTTACAGCATTTGATAAACCAGTCTGCCCCTGGACAAGATGAAGGTTGCACTCCTTCAGTAGCCCCCCTGCCTACTGGGGTAGAGCCTACTGTTGGAGCTTTGTCTCATGTTAAACCACCATTACTTTATGGTGGGGGCACCAGAAACTTGCCGTGTTTTTTTTAACCAAATCAGCAGCCAGTTTGAGCTGTAGCCTCGTTTTTATCTTACTGAGCCAATGAGCTTCATCATAACGCTACTTGTGGATAGAGCACAACATGTGCGAATCCCCTCTGGGAAAATGACAACCCATTGGTTTAGAACTATGTTGCTTTTGTTGAGGATTTTAGACATACTTTTGATCCACGTGATAAAAAGGCCAATGCGGCCAAGTCTCTATTTCGTCTTAGACAGGGAAACAGAACCTTGGTAGAATATACCAGAGATCTTCCAGGAAACCTGGAGGAACTAATAAATTTCATGCATTGATGAAAGAATGAGGTATAGAGATAGACCTAGAAGGGCATCTATTTGAATGGCCCCAGTATTTAATAACCCTGACTCCATGTGTAGAATATTACTATGTTCCTATTTATATTCATAGTAGGCATGGATTTCTAAGGGGTTAAAAAGAATAGATGGTACTTTGCAATGCTGTACCAGGAGAACTCTGGAATGTGGTAATTGGAGGTCTTGTCCTTATATGGCTAGGGTTATACTCTGACGTCATTATGGTCATATCTATATAGAATAGTGAAAATAGGACCACAAGGTTCTTCTTGTCCGGCTGTTCTCTCCCTTCAGGAGTCCAGCAATTACCATCTGCTGTAGAACATTTATTATCCTGTAACATCCTTTGTTGTTTTATTATGTATCCGTAACTGTAAGAATAAACCTGAAGAAGCCTTAAGTCAGATTGCATATTGGTATTTTTGGTCAATCTAGACTGTGATCCTTGTCACCAGGTAGCACGGTCCTCTAGGGCAAAAAAATGCACAGTCCTTGTAATTGCATATACTCCATGCACTTTATTTGAAAATCCACACAGGATACAGCAGTAAATGAACAACATAACTGTAACAGAAAACCCTATAAACAAAAAACCTAGCTCGTCTGAGCACTAACTCACTTTGTATATCCCTCTCTATCAGGGTTAAACTAACAAAAACATATGGCACCAACCTTACTAGATAGCAACACTCTGCTAGCTAGCCTGTTGCTTTCCTTTCTCCACTCCCAGTGCTCCAAGCCAGCCTTGCCCTGACTGCTTTCCTTTCTGCACTCCCAGTGCTCCAAGCCAGCCTTGCCCTGACCGGTTCCTTTCTGCACCCCCAGTGCTCCAAGCCAGCCTTGCTCTGACTGCTTCCTTTCTGCACTCCCAGTGCCTAGTCTCCTTGACTCTATCTGGAGAGAACAGCCTCTCTCTCCTACCTGCTTCATGGGAGGAAGCCAGCAATCCCTCTCCCTTACCTGCCTAGCAGGGAGGAGTTTATTCCCACTGCAACAGCTCATTAACTGCAGCTGAGCAGTGGGTTGGAGACGATCCAAAAAACCCTGGCCTGGATCCATGTCTCCCCAGAAAACCACTAAACTGTGGAGTGGAGCATTGGCCCACCCTTCTCTCCAAATGCTCCACCCCAGGGGCCCATAACTAAACAGTGTTTTGTGTTGCCTACAACACATCCTACACATACTTCCCCTGGGGTTAAAAGGCCTATCTGCCTTCACTTTATCACATATCCTCCCCCCCAGCTCAGACCCATCGGGTCGAGCGACCTTAGAACACAAACCACGAACATTCACGTCACCTAGGGCTGTACCAGCCCTGACTTGCTCCTCAGTTACAGGAAGTGGCCTATTGTAGATGGCTGCTACCTCGCTCCCTTGTAGTTTAAGGAATCCCCACCCTAGTGGATAACCCAAATAGTTAGCTGCCTCAAATCCTAGATAACACTTAGTGTTAGCGGTCAGACCGGCAGCCCTTACATTACTCACAAATAACTGGACCTCATCAGGTGTGCTTCAAAGTCCACCCTGTGAATCGCCACATCACCAAGGTAGGCAGCGGCATTCTTTCCGTGGGGCCAAAGTATCCTATTCATATGCGGAAAGGGGGCTGGTGCACTATGCAACCTGAATGGCAGTACTTTATGTTGCCATAACCCCTTGGGAGTAGAAAACGCTGTCCTTCCCTTTGCTTTCTCTGTCAGGGGAACCTGCCAATACCTTATGACCAGGTCCAAGGTACTCAGAAACCTGGCCTTACTTATACGCTCTTGCGTTTGAGCTACATGTACTACAGGGCATTTAACTTTTACTACCTCTGTGACAAACTCTACCTCTGCCATGGGGTATGTGCGGGTGTCACCATGTGTACCCACAATATCAATCACTGGCTGGAGCAGAACACTTTTCAAAGTTGCCTCACTCCCTGAATCTATCAATGTTTGTGCACTCTTCTCTACCACCATCACCACTTTTAGCTGTGCTGTAACACCACCACCAGTCACCATACACATCTTTAAGCAAGTCAGTACAATCCTATACAGAGCCCTTATTCGTATGTCACACTGTATTGGTTCTTCACTCTCAGGACAGTTATATGTAATATGTCCATGCATGTGGCAGTTGAAGCATCTGAGTTTCTCAGTCTGGTCTCGTAGCTGTAATGGGACTTTTGGGTACGTTCTACCATTATATTGTCCCAGACTCGGTATCAGATTTTGTCCTTTCTTTCCAGTTTCCCCGCTTATTTGGTTGCTAGCAGATCTAGGCTGAGGCTCAATACTGTGTGGCTCCTTAGCAGCCAAGTTCCTCTCAATCATCTTCCGCTTCCACATCCACAGCAGCTTCTGGTTTGATAATCGCTCAATGTTAGAGTAACTTTCAAAAGCAAACTTTGCAAAGGCTTGGCGTGTAGCTCTACGTCCAATTCCTTCATGAGCTGAATTTTCCAGGTGCTCAACCTCTTCAAGACCTGGTTCTGTCACCAGCTCATCCTCCACTGGAACCGGTCCCTCCGTGAAGGACTTCACAACATCCTCCATCTGTTCTGTGAATCCCTGGGAACCTTCCTTGCTTTCTACGGTTAATGCTACAGGTCTCATCTCTATATCCTCAGGGGGTTGGCCAAGGAGGCTGTCTAGAGCACCCTCCTCCTGCATGAATGCAGCCTTTGATCCCAGCTCCATCCCATCATGCTCGGCCTGGCCTGGCATGGAGCGCTGTTCTACCTGAGGCCCAGACTCCTGGCTTAGTTCATCTCTCTTTTGCCTGGTTTCCTCCCCAGGGGTATCCTCCACTTGCTCGGCCTTGAGTGGCCACCTCTCAGTGTCAGAAATGCTTTCCTCTGGGCTGTCTGGCGGTCTCCCTGTTCCCTTGGGGGTGTCCAGAGACGCAGTCATGGCCTCTCGCTGGATCATGACAGCCCCCGGTATCAAACAGCCGGTCAGGCAGTCCGAGTCCCGCCTTTAATTCCACAACGGTGTTCCCAGAATCTGGCAGCTGTTCCAGGTAGTTAGTGCACCCAGGCCTTGTAGCAAGCAGATCCAGTTCTACGGCTCCCGAACAATTCTTCAAAGTCTTTGTAGCAATACCAGATGTCTTTGAAATATTTAATTCTGCTATGCCAATGTCACCTACTTTGTGACGTTCGCCTTGGTCTGGCTTAGCTGCGGACGTGCCCATCTTATCATCACAGCTTGGTTCTGTAACTGTCGCTCTCTCTTGGCTTAGATCAGAAGCGGCTACTTTGCCTTTCTTATTTTGGCTTCGTTTTGCCACTACTTCTCTGCCTTGCTTTTCTCTGCCAAACTGTCCAACAGCTGGTCGACATTCTTGGGTAGCCTCTACTACTAAACAGTGCACCGCATTGCTATACTCAACTGGGATGCTTTGCTTCGCTCTGTTAAGCTCAGCTCCTTTACTGTTGTCTTCTCTGACTCCCCAAGTCAGTCTGCTTTTCATGCCTTTAACTTGTTCACCTGGGTGTACATCAGGGGCTTCTGCTTCGTTTTCTTTTATATGTGATCCCCCTGGAATTGCATCTATTCCTTTCTCTTCACCAGTCCTTCTGGACGCTTCACTTAGAAAATCTAGAACTCTTGTTTCCACTATAAAATCTGGGTTCCACAATAACTGGTCATCATTTTCATACACTCTTTCAGTTTCCTTGTACTTGCAGATGCCAGCTGGAATCTCTGCCTGGAACATGGAACCAACCATTATTTCCTTTTGCCAGTCTTCTGAAGGAACATAATCCTCATCATCCTCTGATTCTTCTTCTATTTCATTATTTGCATCAAAATACTTGCACCTCTGTGGCCTGATTGCCTCTTGTACATCCCGACATGTAGCAGATGGCACTGTGTCATCGTTACATGATTGAGTCTCATCTTCAGGTCCAGAGGAATCTTTAATGGTCTCATCCTTGTTTTCCACACTGCAGGCACTGTTCCGGTCATTCTCCTCTTCTTCTTTCGTTACCTTGGGAAGATTTATCAGTACCTTTCTGTTTTCAAATGTTTTTCCAGCATTCTCTTGAAACATGCAAGATTCAGTTTCTGAGCATGAAAATATTTTTGTTTCCAACTCTTTTCCCAAGATCGCTTTACCTGTTGTGATGCCACTTACAGCAAGTGTGAGGCTTTCACGTGAAGCTGCAACGTTTTGATTCTCAAATAAACACTTGTCAACTTCAGTAATCAGTTTGTCTCGTTCTCCCTTCTGATTCCTCTGACCTCTCTTACTTTGGCGCATGTCATCACTGTCACCATCACTGCCTCTTGACAATTCCGGGTTTTCCTTTAGATTTGCTGGTCTCATTACTACCTTTTTCTCTTTTGCTTTTTGTTCCTTGGATGATCCAACTGCCTTTTCACCATCTTCCACATTATCACTGCTTTCAGGATCAATTTTATCCTTCTTGCCTTTTAATTCCGGTTCTCTCTCTTCTGTGTGTTTCTCAACATCACGCTTTGTTGCCTCCATGCTTTTCAGCTTGCGAAAGACTTCTTCTACTGCCTCTGTCATCTTATGCAGGATGTCAGTAGCTTGGTTACGGGGTCCCTTGTCCCCACTCTCCCTGCAGGGGGCAATCTGCAAAACCTCAGTAAGTGCAGCTCTGTGCTCCTGCTGAGCATCCCTCAGGTTCTTAATCTGTGCAGCCAGGAAATGGTTGGTGTTTTGTTGTATAGCAGTTGCCTCTTGTTGTACAGTGGTTGCCTGTACCAGAGCCTTCAGCAGGTCCTCCATTATAGCACCAAGCAGGTAACAGTCTTAAAGGTGCAGTGCTACTTATTTGATTAGCAGGTCTGCTAAAATAAAAGTCCTCAAGCAGACTACCAGATGACTGGCACACCCACAGACCCTCACTGTGCTACTGTGCCCGCATTCTCCACCATATTGTGATCCTTGTCACCAGGTAGCACGGTCCTCTAGGGCAAAAACATGCACAGTCCTTGTAATTGCATATACTCCATGCACTTTATTTGAAAATCCACACAGGATACAGCAGTAAATGAACAACATAACTGTAACAGAAAACCCTATAAACAAAAAACCTAGCTCGTCTGAGCACTAACTCACTTTGTATATCCCTCTCTATCAGGGTTAAACTAACAAAAACATATGGCACCAACCTTACTAGATAGCAACACTCTGCTAGCTAGCCTGTTGCTTTCCTTTCTCCACTCCCAGTGCTCCAAGCCAGCCTTGCCCTGACTGCTTTCCTTTCTGCACTCCCAGTGCTCCAAGCCAGCCTTGCCCTGACCGGTTCCTTTCTGCACCCCCAGTGCTCCAAGCCAGCCTTGCTCTGACTGCTTCCTTTCTGCACTCCCAGTGCCTAGTCTCCTTGACTCTATCTGGAGAGAACAGCCTCTCTCTCCTACCTGCTTCATGGGAGGAAGCCAGCAATCCCTCTCCCTTACCTGCCTAGCAGGGAGGAGTTTATTCCCACTGCAACAGCTCATTAAATGCAGCTGAGCAGTGGGTTGGAGACGATCCAAAAAACCCTGGCCTGGATCCATGTCTCCCCAGAAAACCACTAAACTGTGGAGTGGAGCATTGGCCCACCCTTCTCTCCAAATGCTCCACCCCAGGGGCCCATAACTAAACAGTGTTTTGTGTTGCCTACAACACATCCTACACATACTTCCCCTGGGGTTAAAAGGCCTATCTGCCTTCACTTTATCACAAGACGTATATCAACCTGGCAAGCTTTTTACCCAAGAAGATATATACATAAAATACTTATATTATTCATCCTGGAAAAAAGACACAGAAATGTGCGGCCACCATTATTTGGCCAGCCAGCCAGTCTTCTATTCAAGTTTTGTTCCCACTTCCAGGGAAGAGAGAAAAATCAAGTTACAGAGCTAAGTTTTGGAACTGTGAAATTAAACTTGAAGATAAAAATAAAAAAGAGAGAGAATCTAGACTGTCACATAGACTACGAATATTTGCACAGAAAAAAGAATTGTGTGAAGAACTGTTTGTAAGTAAGAAAAAGAAAGTTTTCAAACCAGAAAGATTGTACACGACTATTTTCTGCAACTGAGATACAATGTGAATTCTTCAAGCAAGCACGTGGAAGAGATTGGTAAGTTTCCAGATCCAGGACCAGAACTGCGCAGCTGTGTCGATGAAGCAACGAAATAGACAGAAATAACTGATCTGGTGAGTAACATGGAATGTATAAGTGATATTGCAGAGAGACATAAATTGCATTTAATAGCAGCTATTTAGATGCTTTATTGTGGC
>OW240921.1:57890206-58023246 GCA_933207985.1 Pelobates cultripes | reverse complement strand
ACAGAGATGGAAGAATGAGACACAGGGAGAAAGAGGGGGAATAGAGAGATAGGGAGGGGGAGAAAGAGACAGAGAGGGAAGAATGAGACACAGGGGGAGAAAGAGGGGGAATAGAGAGATGGGCAGGGGGAGAAAGAGACAGAGAGGGAAGAATGAGACACAGGGGGAGAAAGAGGGGGAATAGAGAGATGGGGAGGGGGGAGACAGAGACAGAGAGGGAAGAATGAGACACGGGGAGAAAGAGGGGGAATAGATAGGTGGGGGGTGAAAGAGAAAGAGGGGGAGAAAGAGGGGGAATAGGGAGATGGGGAGGGGGAGAAAGAGACAGAGGGGGAAGAATGAGACACAGGGGGAGAAAGAGGGGGAATATAGAGATGGGGAGGGGGAGAAAGAGGGGGAATAGAGAGATGGGGAGGGGGGAGACAGAGACAGAGAGGGAAGAATGAGACACGGGGAGAAAGAGGGGGAATAGATAGGTGGGGGGTGAAAGAGAAAGAGGGGGAGAAAGAGGGGGAATAGGGAGATGGGGAGGGGGAGAAAGAGACAGAGGGGGAAGAATGAGACACAGGGGGAGAAAGAGGGGGAATATAGAGATGGGGAGGGGGAGAAAGAGACATAGAGGGAAGAATGAGACACGGGGAGAAAGAGGGGGAATAGAGAGATAGGGAGGGGGAGAAAGAGACAGAGAGGAAGAGAGATGTGGGGGAGAGAGAGACAGGGAAAGGGGGGAGAAAAACAGTGGAAGAGAGGGAGAAAGAGGCAGAGGGGTAAGAGAGACTGGGAAGGAGGGGGGGAGGAAGAAACATACAGAGGGACGGGGGGAGACAAAAAGGCACACAGAAGGGCTGTAGATATCACTGGTGGATCCATGGGGGCAACAGGGCAATTGCCCCCCCCCTCCCCTGTCCGCAGGCACCATGCGGGCAGGGGAGGGAGGAAGAGAGGACCTGGGAGCTCACCCTGCAGCTCCTCTGGGTCCTTCTTGCACGAGCACAGAGCGTTGCCGCGATTACCATGGCAACGTTATCGCTCTTGCGAGAGTCAGCTCTAGTCCTGGAGCTACGGTCTAGTGTTCACTCTCAACACTGTGACCCCCAGGGATTCCTGGTGGTCGCAGTGGTGAGAGTGAACTCTAGCCCCATAAACACACTGCCCCCAAACACACACCATACACATTCACACACTGCCCCCATACACACCATACACATTTACACACATTGCCTCACACACACACATACACTGCCCACCCATATACACACAGACCCCCATACACAGCCCCCCATACTAACATTGCCACACACATACACAGCCCACACACCCTACACATACACTGAACCTTTCACACACATTGCACCACTGCTCCTATTCCCTACTACAGCCCCATATCCCAGCAGATCCCAGGTAAGTTGTCAAACTGTTCTTAAATGGTTTGACTACTTACTCTGGAGCAGTAGTGGTTATTGTGCATAGATTATTTCTTTAAATAATTTACAAGTGCCCCAGTAGCCAGCCAGCCAACCCACAGGCTGGCCAGTAGCCAGCCAGTTAGCCAGCCAGTTAGCCAGCCCACAGGCCAGTAGCCAGCCCACAGGCCTACAGCAAGCCCACAGCCTGCCAGTCGCAGCCAGCAAGCCACAGCCTGCCAGCCGCAGTCAGCAAGCCCACAGCCTGCCGGCAGTAGCCAGCAAGCCCACAGCCTGCCAGCCACAGCAAGCAAGCCCACAGACTGCCAGCCAGCAACAGTAATTAAGGTAAGAGGAGCCAACTTGGCCTAGGTATCAGCGAGCTATGTTGTGTTGCTATATTGTGAATAGAAACCAGAGTGTTGGAGAGACCACCCTCCAGGCCCCATTAGACTCCATTGTAGTCTCTAATGGGGCCTGGAGGGGATTCTTTCTAACACACTCTCTAAAGGACACTGAGATAGCCCCCCGCTAGAAAGACCCCCCTCCATGGCCCATTAGCCCTCAATTGTAGTCTCTGCTGGGGCCTCGAAGGGCTTATTGCCCTTTTGTTCCTTGTGTCTAAAGATTGTGTAGGGTGTGGCTGGAGGCGGTGCATGGAGGCGGGACAAGGGTGGCGCTTGCTGCAGAGTATGGGTGGGGCCTGTAAGGGGGCCCTTGATTTATTTTGCCCGGGGGCCCTGAGGGTTCTCAGTCCGCCCCTGCATGGCAGCAAAAAGACAGTAAAATACGATAAAATACACAAGGTTACATTTGTGACATAAAATACAGACATGCAACATATGCCCAGATAGCTTAGGTCTGAGCGCACAATACTGAATGGCGCTCAAACCACAAACACATGCAGTTCACTTGCCATGGAGCCAAAGTCTTTTATTAATAGGCTCCATGGCATAGCTATCTAGGTTATATGAGTTCATTCAGTAAATCCGAGAATCTACCGAACGCCAGGGCATAAAACATGAATAGACCTTTCTGCATAGGAAAATAGGGTATTTAAATGCCGGTCCATAGTCAAAAGGCAGCAGGCAGGCAACCAGGCTCCTCCAATGCACAGTGGTGAGATTGGTCTCGTCACACCTGCGTTCGGCTACTATTGGCGATTTGTGAGTTTGGAGCTTGTGAAGTGCCCATACGGAGCCCGTTCGTGAGTTTTACAGCATTCCATTGCTTGCGGTTCGTATGATTGTATTGGATTACATGCAGCCTGGGTTATTGCGAACGGGGAGCATTCACTAAACGGCGGTTTGTGAATTTCATGCTGAGGGTACCTTAACAATGGCCATCCTTGTCTATAGATGTCCAAAATAGTATACCTTACTTTGGGATCTCCAAAGTGGTGTCCCTCCACTTCCACACTTATAACATTTTCCTCTGTATTCAAAGAGGTGATAGAGCTGGACAGTCTGAGAAGAGGAACATAGGTAGGAGTAGAAAGTCTCACATTTCCACTCACACCAGGGTATAAGTCAAACAGCCACTAATCTGCCTGCTGATATTTTACCATTAAGGTTTAAACCTTTTGTCTTCCACACAAAATGCTAAGTGCGGCTCAATCCAGCACTACTCATCGCTCATCCCCTTGATAAAGTATGGTAGTGATAACATCATATCGTGGGCATCCATCTTATCAAGATTAAGGAACTGTTCAAAATTAAGAGCAGGACGGATAAAGCCAAAGAGTGCAATTCTAGGTGAAAACTTAAATACATTTAATGTCCCTAAGTACACATCTAAAGCTGCACTTTAGTGATTTAAAACCCCAAACCTGAAAGTCTCTGGGAGAAGTGTGTAATTACCTATGCAACCAATAAAAGGCGTTTTTGTTTTTATATTTTATGTTTAACTTCTGTGCCACAATATAATATATTTTGGTACCCAAAGTGTTAAGCATGTTTTAAAAATATTAAAACACATACTTCTCTACAAATTAAAACCAGTGTGGCTTAGTAGAGAAGTAAAACAAGAGATTAAAAATAAGAAAAGGGCATTTAACCCCTTAAGGACGGAGCCAAATGTACACGTTGTGAACAAAACAAAATGTAAACAAAACCTGGCATTTGCGCTACATGTCTGTCCAACCGTAATTCACCTCTTTCATAGTAAATGCACCCACCCTTATTATATATCATTTTATTCAGGGGAAACAGGGCTTTCATTTAATATCAAATATTTAGCTATGAAACATAATTTAATATGAAAAAAATGGGAGAAAAACGATTTTTTTGGATTTTTTTAGTTCTACATGACATTTTAACGGTCAATGTCATAATACTGTTTGCTTTTACTGCAATAAAATACACATATTTGTATTCAGCAAAGTCTCACGTGTAAAACAGTACCCCCTATGTACAGGTTTTATGGCGTTTTGGGAAGTTACAGGGTCAAATATAGCACGTTACATTTGAAATTGAAATTCGCCAGATTGGTTACGTTGCCTTTGAGACTGTATAGTAGCCCGGGAATGAAATTTACACCCATAATGGCATACCATTTGCAATGGTAGACAACCCAAGGTATTGCAAATGGGGTATGTCCAGTCTTTTTTAGTAGCCATTTGGTCACACATTTAGGCTGGAAGAAAGGAGATTTCATCTAAAGCAAAGAAAAGGTTTTTTTTTTACAGTAAGAATACGGATATGGAATTCTCTGCCTGAAGATGTGGTTTTGTCAGAGTCCATACAGATGTTTAAACTGAAATCGGATAAATACTTACAAAAACATAACATACAGGGATATAATTTCTAATTAGTGGGGTAATAGCTGCTTGATCCAAGGAGACATCTGACTGCTATTTTTGGGTCAAGAAGGTATTTTTTCCTAGTTTGTGGCAACACTGGAAGTGCTTCAGACCAGGTTTTTTGCATTCTTTTGGATCAACAGCAAAAACATTTGTGAGGAAGGCTGAACTTGATGGACGCAAGTCTCTTTTCAGCTATGTAACTATGTAAATATCCATTGATTGCATGACTCCATTGTATACTGGAGTAAAAGGCTGTAAGTGAAAAATGTCTTGGTCTTCCACCACACCTAAGAACATATGCACATTCAGCACATTGCCTTAATATTTACCACCTTGAACTTTTTCACATTTGTATTGTTCCAAACTGAAAAGGTAAAAACTTACCTTATTTCCAGTGCCGCACGTGTCGCACTGGCCCCACCCCCAATCCTCCTCCTTGGCTATCATCATCAGAACTGAAAACATACCTATTGGATTGCCTGAGATCGTAGAGTGGGCAGGGCGGAGCCAAACGGTCTGGCCAATCGACATCTCCTTATAGCATTGCATCAATGCATCTCTATGGGAAAAGTTTCAATGTCTCTGTGCAGAGCTTGGAGACCCTGAACGTCCATGCAATTGTTCTGGTGTCAGTCTGAGTCCCAACAAATGAACACATAAGATTTCTCCCAGGATTCCCAGCTACAGAGTCATGCAGCTCAAAGCCTTATTCTGAGGTAGCATCTCTGGAATATATCATATCATAAAGAATACCTGCATTATCTATTTTATTCCTGTTTTTTAATTCCTATTTACCTTCCTCCCCTGTAGTATATCTGTTAATTGATAACTTAATTTTTGTTAGTGTTAGTTATTGCTTTCAAAGTCTTAATTTATGTTTAACATTTATTACTTTCACCTATCAGATCTTTACCATGCCCTCTTGTGACAGACCCATCCGTATAAACTAAGATTGCTGTGTTCGTCTGTTTGCTTGTTTCACGAACTCACCCATTCGTATGCCTGGATTTAGGTGAATTTACTTTTTTACCGAACAACACTGTCGAACGGACGGCCACCCAGAAGAGAAGTGTGCTGCTGGTTAACCTATTGATCCCAATTAGAACGTTGCGGTTAACCACAGACACTTCTCAATTAAAACCGAATACAGGGTGGTCGTCGTTCGTATGTCGACCATGAGGCGGCGGCCATTTTAAACCATGCGAAAGACCAGCGGTGTTCGGTACTAAATTCATGGAACTGAAAACGGACACTTTTTCAACCGAACACCGCTGATGCCGTCGACCTCCCTTCTCCAATCGACAAAAGTATGCGAACACCGGCCGTTCGGGAGATGTAAAGGCACGAATGGACTTATCCCAGCTAGCCTTCCCATGGAGTCAATCGCATACCGAAGAGCTGTAATAGACTTTGACTCCATGGCGATTGAACTATGCGTATGGGATCTGATCGCTATTCGCCAATAATATGCACTCAGATCCAGGCTATCTGGGGATGTGTTACACGAATGAGAAACGTTCGGCAGTTATAAAGTTATGTATTTTTATGTGTTTTGTGACTTGTATTTAAAATGGCGATTTGCCTCTGCTCTGGGAGATAATTGCATTACTTCTCAATTATCTCCCGGGCAGAGGGGAGGAAACTGTGATGTATGCTGGGAATATTGGGTGATTGTATGTCTGAAATGTCCCCATGTCCATCTGCTATTCCAGTCTCCCATTTGGTCCCCTAGGGGAGTGTCCACCAAGTGGGAGACCTGCATAAATATGGGCGGGTAGCCCACAGTAAACTCAGTTCATGTTTTACCCTAAATGCGGAGCTTGTTCTCGTTATTGGGGCGATTTTATTACCGGCGACTAGAAACTGCTATTTGGAATTATTTGCCGCTTGGAAGATCTTGGCGTTCGTCTGATATTGGCAGTTCGTGAGTTTGTGGCTCGTGAAGGGAAGGAGCCGTACGGATACCGTTCGGGAGGTTGGAGTGTTCCCTGGCTGGCGGTTTGCATGGTTGTATTGCATACGCTTACAGACAACATTATTGCGAACGGGGAGCATTCACTAAACGGCGGTTTGTACAATTCATGCTGAAGGTACCGTAACACCTCTTATCTTTAAATCTCAAATGTGCTTTCTTCCCTTAATTGCCCTTTCTCACTTAAATATCTACATGCCTCTCTCCACCCATAATTACTGTTTTGTTATCTAAACCCAGGCTTTCTATTTCAGTCTGAGTCCCAACAACTTAACACATAAGATTTCTCCCAGGATTCCCAGCTACCAAGTGTAACAAATCCCTACAATGTGCCTGGGAACATCCACCATTTTCTTGCCTTTTCCCACTTTACCCTGCACATAAATACAAAGACTGTTCGTATATGACATTACTGGCCCTTTAAGAACTAGCTGGGGACATATCAAGTAACAGAGACCACGGATTATATATATACCTCTTATCCAGCAAAGGACATCAAGCTGTCTGAAAATTGTATGTTCTACCTGCTTTCGTGTAGATTTTCTCTAAAGACTTTCGGTAGATTAAAGCATTCGTTTAATTGTTTTCACCGAAACTATATTGACACTGTATTCACCGTACGAAGGAGAACTACCGAACACCGGACCACCCTGATTCCTAATTGTGCTTCAATTTACCTCCCTGTTCGGCTAATACAGTCATATTGAAAACCCACGAATGCTCTGTTTAAGTTCCTGGGTGGCCACCATTTCAGGAATTTTACATGTGGCCATCTTAAACTCCCGAACAGCTGTGTTTTGCCGTCGAGTGTCTGGAACTAAAGTCGGACACTCGCCTAGGCAAACACCGCTGAGACCTCCAGACTTCCATAAATTTGTGCCGAAACTACCGAACGTCCCGCCGTTCGATAGACAGACTAAGTTAAACATGGGGATTCTAACGAACCCCAGGATATTCATGGATGGCAAGAATTTTGAGACTTTTAATCCACGAACGGAGACCGACCGCAAGGCCAAAACTTATGGAACTGTTATCGGCTATTGTGCCTGTGCGGTCGGTCAAGACTTTAAAGTTCCATAACTCCCGAACCCCTGACCCGATCTGGGTGATTAATAAACATGTTGCTCCCCCAGAATAGTGTTATCAGGGGATACTGGATTTATGAATGTACCTCAGATATTTGGGGTACATCCAAAACTTAGGGGAAAATGTGTACTTGCTAATTATGTTAAACGCTTATCTAAGGGGAGGAGATGTGTGGGTTGTACCTTGTGTTGTATTGGTTACTGTAATAATTATGTGGGTGGCTCCCTTGCATGGGAAGCATCGCATAAAAGGAGAGTACCTGCCAGTAAAGTTCAGTTCTTCTTGACCCTTCAAAACATAGCCTTGTCTCGTTCTTGGAAGGGAATCTGCAGCTTAATCACCCAGCTCTTTTGAGTTCTGTTGTGCTCTCTACTTGGATCCAGTGAATGGGAATAATCAACTCCATTACTGAACAGCAGCTTGCCGGGAAAAAGGACGTCTCCAATGGTTGATACCCTCTCACCAACTGGGGTAGCCGTTACACCAAGTCTTGCAGCTCAAAGCATTATGCTGACATAGCATCTGTAGCGGAGCAACCTGAACCCTGTCTTGGTACCTCCGCCAAGTACTGCTTCCTAGCTGAAACTGGAGAAAACCTCAGTGCTTTTGCCTCAGTTGCTGTTGCTTGATTGGGGTCCTCCTGGAGTCTCTCTGTCCTGGAACAGGATAAGGGACTAGCTCTGTTACCTCCCAGGTACTGGACGACACACAGTCCCCGCTGAATCCTCCACAAGCTGGAACAAGGTGCTGAGCAGTGATTAGCTCTTTCCCCTCCCAGTAAGTAGACAACATATAGTTCTGGGAGCACAACTGATTTTAATAAGCCACACTCTGCCTTTTTTGCATAGACCCCAGCATGGGGTCTCCATTGTATTCAACACGATCCCCTCCCAAGAATCTCTGGGCCTGGGAGATAATTGAATTAAAATTACCAGATTGTGTTCTCACTCTCTACAGGATGGTGCAGGAATTAAAGGTTACTCCCAAAGGAACCTCAAATATATATTAAATATGATAGGTACTAATACCACACTTAGACACAATAATTGTCTAATGAAAAAAAGCGTTTAATATATTCAAAAGTTTGTAAAATGTATTCAGTATATATATTTCTGTACTGAAAACCCGTAAAAAAAAAAAAAAAAAATATGTATACAGAATGGTACAAGAACCACAGAACAAAATTGTTATATAATACCACATATGATTCTGACTCTACATCTGCTCTATACATATCAACAATTATACAAATCATGCAAAAACAGTCCGGTGTATCCACCAGTGGCAGTCTGTACAGACAAAATAGTCTATATTATTCCAATCCTGAGGAAAAAATGCCAAAAATAATAGAAAAAAGAAAATAAAAAATGGGCAAAAATGAGCAAAAATATTAAAAAATGAAAAGTAAAAATAGAAAAGCAAAAAATGAATATATCAAAAATGGGGGTAAATCCCAATAAACAAGAGATCAACATATCCCAAAATCACCCAGATCAGTTGAGGGGTTCAGGAATTTCCTGGAAGTCATAGTTTTTACCGACCGCACGCATGGTCCCATGCCCAGAATGGTTCCGTAGAATCACGGCTAAGTGCTGCTGGTGACCGACTGGGAACAGCAAAGTCTTCATGCCGAAAATAGTTCCAGGGCATTTGCGGCTTAGTCCCCCTGAAGTCTATTCGCGGTTTTGGTCCATGCGAACGTCAGTTCTATGGAAAGTGCCGAACCAGGTGAAATAAAATATGGGTCTTTTTGCAACAGACTGGCCAGCACGCCCTGTCATGGCAAGGGTGTATAATTTATTATTACACTATGGAATATCATCCTTTAATGTAATTTGTGTAGTAAATTGCACAAACTATAGAGATGCTATTGCTGAGGTCAACAGGGGTTACATCTTTTGAAGCTGGGACCCCCACAGAGGTCAGATGACAGAAGGGGTAGTGTGAATGGCATAGCAATGTGAAAAGGATTTTACTATATGGATGTGAAGTAATCAAGGATCTGCAAGGTGTGAGGTTCTACACTTGGAAAAAGTCTGAATGTCTATTCATCCATTTGGCATGTACCTTGTAAAGTCTAGTTCAATCAATTGATATGGTAATGATATTAGTTTCATGAAGATCCTTGTGTTCCAGTATTTTATCCAAGTGATACATTAATACTTACCCACAGGTTAATAATTAAGCCTCATTTTTATTATATTTGGAATGGTACAAGCCCAATCTCTTAATTAAGCCTAAACATGAGTTGCACAACTTAAACCGTGTGGCAGGAATTGTGATGTCCGTCCTATTGGATCATGGGCGGGGTGTGCAACATGTCTATGGAATGGGAAAACAATAACAAATTCATAGAGGCAATTATTATTTCTGTGGCAAGTACAGTAGAGGAGATAAAACCAAAAGTTTATATGTGGCTTGTTGTTTTCTGGAACAAAGGAGGTGGTCACCTAGTATCTCTATAGATACGCTTTGGCTCCACCCCTGGGTGAGGCGGTGTAATTTACAGGGTATATCTCCTGTGATCCTGAAGGGTGCTGGTGTACTTGCTTGGGGCCAAAATCTAATTTTGAGTGAGTCACCATCTTTCATTGCCAGAGACCCCCTGGACAGAAGTTGTACTTTGAAAAATCTAAGTGAGTAATTAGGTCTTCTGTATTTTATCCTTTTTGTTTTTATCTGTTGTTGGTGTAAATAATTTGTTTATCATATATTTTTATATGCACTGTGACTATCTTTTGCTCATAATAAACATTTTTTATTAAGTTTTGCCTTTGTCTGGTTAAGAATCACGTTACCTGAAGAGACTAGTTAGTATTTCTGTAATTCCTTAAATATTGTATTAAGTAATATTTGGTGGGTTTTATTGTTGATTTACCTGGGGGACCAAGGCACCCCATTTATAAATTGTCTTGGTGGTGGTTAAAATAGTAATAGTTATATTATTATGTTTAAGTGTGGGTGGTGTCAAGGGGGATTTTGTCATTATTTCCGGTCTAGTGCAGACAAATAGTGAACTTTAACCCTTTCACCACCACAACTACGTCACACACACTCTTGGAGTAGGGTGCGTTCGTGACACACCCCTCCAAGCACCCATGACGATGTTCAGGGAACTGCACGGTCACCTCATGCCGAAAACCGCTCCATAACATTTGCGACTAAGTACTGCTGAAGTGACCAGTGACCCACGAAGTCCTCATGGCAAAATTAGTACCGGTGAGGACATTCCTGTGTTTGGTTCATGCAAACGGCTGCCAGTGAGCTAGCATTTGGTTACATTCAAATGAAGGGAAAGTGCTGAACCAAAGGCACCCCGGGAAAGATGCTAATGATGGCTGGGCAGGGTTACTCCTGAATGGTGTCTCATACCTGGACCGTAGTCAGTGGGCAGGAGGCCAGCTTCCACACCTCTCCAGGAGTTCGTGGGAAGGAACGTTTGTCACAGAATCTCTGGATAATTATTCCCACCCTTCCCAGGGTACTCATCACATTTATAGATAGTTCAAATCACCTGATTTTCCAAAAACACCAATAATGCTTATCATCTTCTCCTCACCTGTAACCCTTCCATGCTGCAGGCCTGTTAACCCTTTACCCCTCCAATCTATTCTATGGTCCTAGCTGCCCTTATAATTTCACCCTCTACATTTCCTTATCTTCTCCCTACTATTTTTTCACTTTACTAAAAGCTCCCTATCTTTCTGCTAACCTGTCCCTGCTGACACAATCTTCATTGCTCCTGCTTTACTTCCCTTCTCTCTCTGGTCATCCCATGCACTATACTCATACCTATCTACCCTTTCTCCACCGACTCCTTCTAAATCCTTCAAATACAATCTTTCAACAAAAACCTTTAAATCTTACTTTCACCTTCTCTTACTTTCTATGCTTCTCCTCTTGGCAGATGGTGATGTCTCTCCAAACCCTGGTCCCTCTTCTCCCTACTTACCTTGTGTCCCTCCAATCTTCTATCTATCCCATGTAACTCTCCCACTAAGCCCTCCTTCAATTCTGGTGCAACATAACTAAATCTACTTCCATGCACGACTTATTCATCTCACGCTCCCTAAACCTACTTTCTTTAACTGAAACTTGGCTTTCTCCCTCTGACCCAGCTACCCCTGCAGCATTATCCTTTGGTGGTGTACAGTTTACTCACAACATAAGACAGGTTGACTGTAAGGGTGGCGGTGTAGGTTTTCTGTTTCCACGCCACTGCTACTTCAAGCCTCTACTTACTGCCCTTCCATCTCTTTTTCCTCCTTTGAAATTCACTCAATTTGATTGTTCAAACCCACATCTGCAAACATTGCAGTTATTTATACCCCCCCCCCCGGTTCCCCTTGTCTCTTCCTTGCCCCCCTGGCTTCCTTCCTTTCAAGCAATTCGATGGCACTATATACATACAATAATTAATAATAATAATCCCTAATAATCAGGAATTTCAACATTTCCCATTAACCAACCTATGACCTCAACCTTTTTCAATCACCTCCTCACTAGGACTATCGCAGTGGGCCAATTTTTCCACACATGTAGCTGGCAATACCCTAGATCTTATTTTTTAAAATGTATGCACAGTCTCCAATCTCTATAACACACCATTTCCTCTATGTTGCCACCACCTCCTTTCATTTATTCTTGAGTGCCCCCCACACCCAGCATGCTCAGCCTAACCACTCTCAACTCAGGAGGAACCTTAATTCTCTTAACTTTCAGCAGCTCTCAACTGATATCCCTTTTGAACTCTCATCCATCCCTACATTCTCCTGTTCCTCTCTTGCTATCTCCTCATATAATGCTACCTACCCTCACCTCTGCCCTAGATGCTGGATCACCACTCCAAGCATGCACCTCAAGAAGGGCACCCCTCCAACCGTGGCACACCTTAATTCTCTTAACTTTCAGCAGCTCTCAACTGATATCCCTTTTGAACTCTCATCCATCCCTACATTCTCCTGTTCCTCTCTTGCTATCTCCTCATATAATGCTACCTACCCTCACCTCTGCCCTAGATGCTGGATCACCACTCCAAGCATGCACCTCAAGAAGGGCACCCCTCCAACCGTGGCACACTAAGTCAACCTGATAGATACATTTAAAAAAAACAAAAAACATTTTATACAACATATGTAGTCTGAGAATCATACAATATATCTGTTTAGGTTTAAGATATATATTGAAATTATGTTAATTACTGATACTGGTCTTTACAAACCTATGGGGCATACCTGGACAAACCCACAGGTTTTTGTCTAATGTTTCCTTATAGATATATATGTGGACTATGGATACTAATGACAATATTGTAACTAGGTAGTGATGTTTCACAAAGGAGAGAAAAATAGGTAGCAAGAGAGGTGAGAACAGGCAACAGCTTAATTAGCCTGTGTGACGAGAGCAATCTTGCCACATTGCATTGGAGAAGCCTGGTTGCTCGCCTGCTGCCTTTGGACTATGGCCCCCATGTTAAAAGACTTTGTTTCGCCTGCAGAAAAGCTTTATTCGTGATTTTCTGCCTGGTGTTCGGTAGATTCAATCTACCGAACAACCGCACGAATGACTGGACCACCTGGGAGCTGGAGTGTGCTGGCAATTAGCCTCCCTGAAGCTGCTGTTAACCGCAGCTTAATTGACGAATGCTGGGTGGCCGCCATTCGTATCACGAACACGAGGTCACGGCCATTTTAAAGATGTGAATGCACAGCGCTGTTCAACGCTTAATTCATGGAACTGAAATCGGACACTAGTTTTGCGCGAACACCGCTGAAGCCGCCGACCTCCCTTCTTGTTCGGTGAAAGTGCACGAATGGCCCGGTGTTCGGTAGTTTTGCTTGAATGTGTTATACCCCAGATAGGAATCCCATGGAGCCCATTCACATGAAACTGACTGTGTAAAGACTTTAGCTCCTTGGCAATTAAACTGTATTCGTGTGGTCTGAGTGCCATTCGCTTAATAATGTGCGCTCAGACCTGAGCTATCTGGGGATATGTTAAATGTATGCTTTTAATGTTATGTGTCTCACATAGTGCATTTTAATAGTAATTCCTGTGTTAGTATCCCCATGTGCATAATGGCGATTTGCCTTCGTCTTGGGAGATAATTGAATTGCTTCTCAATTATCTCCAAGGCAGAGGGGAGGAAGCCAGGATGCATTGTGGGAATACAATGTGACTGTGTGTCCTATTTGGCTACTTGTCTGTCCCTTGTCACAGTCTCCCCTAGGGGAGTGTCCACCAGGTGGGAGACCTGCATAAATACTGGGCAGGTAGCCCTCATTAAACCAGACCACTGCTTGACCCTCAACACTGAGCCTTGTCTCGTCTTTGGGGGGATTTACTGAATGCTGATAAAGACTGATTGCTAGGAGTGTAAGCCGCTTGGATGCTTTTCCTATTCGTCTGCTTGCAGTGATTCGTATGGTTCCAGTTTGTGTGTTTGGAGTGCTATATTGGATGCCGTTCGGTAGTTTGGAGCATTCCTTTATTGGCGGTTCATGAGTTTGGTGTTCTACAATAGCTGTGCCTGCATCTCTGGAAAGGGGGACGATCGCCTAAACGGTTTTTACCCCTTGTGTGCAAAACGGTCCATTACAGCCTGCCCTTTGGTGGGTCCCATCTCAGATTTCATGCTGGTTTTAGCTCAACTTGTGCCGTCACAGAGAAAACATCTGTGAAGCCTTTCAGGCTGGTCCCACCCATACGGGCAATCCAGATTTGAAATGCCAACAAGTTCCCTCTGCATGAGACATACGGCAACCCCCTAACGCTCACTTCAACCCTATAAGGTATCATCAGTAAGGTCACAATGATCGACATGTCACCTTCACCTCTCTGATCCGTGACTGTTAAGCCCACATCACGCCCACAAAGAAGATAACGGTGGTAGCATAAACCGACGTGACGCATACACTGATTGCCTTATTTCCACCAAGTGATTACACGGAGTGGATACAGATGATTGGAACACACCTCCGAAATAGGGCGCTCATGATTGGTTGATTTGCAAGCGCCTGGACGAATCAGAAAACTGCTCTACGGTTTAAAGAAAAAAAACGAGCAGGACTAGGAGCAGATACCGACTGATAAAGCTACAGAACGTGGCAAAACGTGTCTCGGCAGATTGGAATTACTTCACACTTTTATTTAATATTGATTTTAATACTTACTGTTTCATTTAATACATGTATCTTTAATCATATTATAAGTCTGATACATCCATCCCATCTGCTTCCTGCAAAAGTAGGAATGTGTCCCCTTTGGTGACATACAAGCTGAATATCCCAGAGCCAGGTGTCATTTGCTCTGGAAAAGGTGAGCAAAGTCCAACTTTTTTTTTTATACCACCTACTTGCTTTGTAACTATACTTCACCAGAAGCTATTTGCTTTTGTTTTGTATTTCCTTTTGAGTATACGTGGAAAAAGAAAGAAGAGGGCCTGTGTCCCCTAGAACCATCTGTGAGATTTGAGCCTGTCCTTGTTTGGCTCTATTCTATTTGATCGCATGGTATACATATTTATTCAAACACTTGAGCACCTAATATACTACACAATATGGTTATCTATTTTCATTTAGCATATTGCTGTATAATTAACCCTTAAGTTACAAGGGTAAGTTAATCTGTAAGCACTCCACTATCTGCACTGGTGGTAGTACAAACCAGCCAGTTCATCCTGTTTAAGTCAACCTGCTATCTGCAGAGATGCTCCTGTTCAGCTGAACTCTTCTAGAGGAAGTCTTGCACCTGATCAGAATTTCTGCATTATAAATTGGTTTTGCGTTCATACAGCGCAGCCCTCACCCTTGCTAAACAGTATTACTTTTCCTCTTGTTCATTAATGCTCCCACAATCCTAGCTATCTCTTTAATACCGTTAACTCTCTTCTTTTCCCTGCTGTGGCCACCCCCCAAACTAATCTTTCAGCTAAAACTTTGGATGCAACTTTACTGACAAGATTAAACAGTTAAGGAATGAATTCTCCTCCCTTCACTCCTCTATATATCAATCTTACTTGGACCATATCATCCCTACCCTCCAAGCCTTTTCTCCAGCTCCTGAACATGAGTTGGCCGCACTTATCCTTTCCTCTTGTTCCACCACATGTTAGCTTGATCTGATCCCATATCACTCATCAGATCTCTCGCCCCTTGCCTTGTGCTGTCCTTAACAACTGCTCTTTCCTCTGGTTTTGTCCCTGCTCCTTTTTTCTCAAAGCATCTGGAAAGTCTTTAACCATCTGACTTGCTTCCTCAATTCTAACACTCTCCTCGACCCTCTTCAGTCTGGTTTCCCCCCCTCCCCCCAGTCCATAGAGACCACTCTGATTAAAGTTACAAATGATCTAATTGCAGCTAAATCCAAAGGTCACTAATCCATACAAATTTTTCATGACCTCTCTGCTGCCTTTGATACTATTGACCATGGCCTCCTTTTCCAAACTCTTCAATCTCTTGGTCTCTGTGACACAGCCTTCTCATGGTATCTCTCCCAATGTTCATTCAGTGTTTCCTTTTCCAATGATGACTCCTTCCCTTATCCTGTCTCAGTCAGACTCCCTCAAGGTTTGGTTCTTGGTCCCCTTTTGTTCTTGCTCTATACTGACTCTCTTGGCAAAACTCATTAATTCATTTGGATTCTGCTCCCACCTGTACGCTGATGACACTCCGTATATATCTTACCCTGACCTCTCCCCTGCTGTCCTACAACATGTCACTAATTGCCTTTTCTCCATCTCTGACTGAATGTTCTCCCGCTCAATATCTCTAAAACTGAGCTCCTTGTCTTCCCTCTTCCTAATACTGATCCTCCTCTTTCGCTCTCCTTTCAAGTTAGTGGTACACACATTAACCCATCCTTGCAAGCACACTGTCATGTGTTATAGTTGACTCTGGCCTCAACTTTGAGTCTCACATCCAGTCTGTCACCAAAATCTGTTGATTAAATCTTAAACATTGACTGTATCCGCCCCTTTCTTATGCAAGATACTACTACGGAGCTTGTCAATGCGCTAGTAATCTCTTGCATGGATTATTGTAATGCTCTCCTAGTTGGTATTCCCAGAAGCTGTGTTGCCCCACTACAATCTGTAATAAATGCTGCCACCAGACTTTCCTCTCCAATCGCTCCTCTCACACCTCACCCCTCTGTCAGTCCTTCCTGTATCCTACAGGAGTCAATTCAAAGTACTGATCCACACCTATAAAGCACTGAATTATTCTAGTCCCTCCTATATCTCTTCACTGATCCATAAGTATACCCCTTCTTGGTCTCTCCGCTCTGTCCATGACCTTCTCCTGTCCACTGCTCGCATCCGTATGGCCAACTCACGATTGCAGGACTTCTCGTGGGCGGCTCTCTTCCTTTGGAATAGTCTGCCTACCTCCATCAGACTCTCCCCTAGTCTTCAATCATTTAAAAAGTTCCTTAAAACCCATCTCTTTAGGAAAGCGTATGGCCTCCAAGAGTAACCTCTACCTCACATACTTGTACCTTGCTCTCTCCTAAAGGGCAGCATTCTACTCTCTCCTCCTGCCTCACTCCCACCTTGCTTAGTTGCCATCTAATGTCCTTTGGTGTTTTTTACCTCACCTTCTCTAGACTGTAAGCTCATTTGAGCAGGGTAGTCTTCATCATATTTTTTGTAATTGTCTCATTTACTGTTAAATCTCCCCCTCCAATAATTTTGGAAAGTGCTACGAAATTTGTTGGCGCTATATAATAGTAACAATAATAATAATAAAGGGTCTATAGTTGGGGGACTGACTTTAATTGTTCTGGTGACTATAATGTCCCTTTAACCCCTTAAGGACAGTTGGCGTGCAATGCTCTAAATGCCAGCAGGCAGCATAGCAGGTCTACGTCGTCCTTCCCACTTACCTGCGTGTCGTGATCGCGATGGCGTGGACTTACATGACATCCAAGGGAGTCCCCCTGCTTCCGATCTGGCCCTCCTGGGCCATGTGATCGCAAGGTCCTTGCAAGGACCTTACGATCACATGGACAGAATAGCTGTCCATATAAGTGCCAGCAGTGGGAGTGCCTGGAATGACAGGTAGTCCCCCTGCTATCTGTAGAAAAGTTTAATAAAGTTTTAAAACAGTGTAAAATAAAAAAAATAAAAAAAAATATATATATATATATATATATATTTATCTTACACATGCATACACTGTCTAAGTGTTATTTAATAATATATATCATCAAAATACACATAGAATGATATTAAATATATAAAATTATATATTATAAAATGTATAAATACGTTAAAAATGAAAAATAAAATAATTAAATGTGTAATTTTGTTCTAACTGTATTTTTATTATATATATATATATGAATATATATATATATATATTCTCTATATCTCTCTCAAAATATACTTAGAAAGAAATAAGATATATAAACTAAAACATACTTCAAAACGGTAGATGTTAATAACTACATAAATCTTAGTAGCTGCCATTTTTCCCCTGTTTGAAAAATATTCCTAGGTCACAATTTTTAAGGATCCGTAGGAATTGTATATATGTAGAGGTTTTTAAAGTAAAAGCGAATAAAATGAGAGAGCAATTTTTAGAAAACGGTTACGACAATGGAATACTATCTAATACCTTAAAGGAAGTAGAGGAGATGGATCGAAAATCCCTTTTTGAATATAAACCAAAAAAAAAAAATTTGAAAGAGACTCCTTTTATTTGTAGTTTCAACCAGGATAATAACCAAATAAGGAAAGCAATTAACAAGTATTGGCCCATTTTAAAAAAGGACCCAATGCTGCATAGCATATTACCAGACCAACCCCAAATTATTTTCAGAGGTGCTCCTAATTTAAAAGTTTTTTGACCCATAATCATATAAAAGAGAAGAAATCTAATCCTTTTTTTCCACAAACAAGGCTTTTTTGGATGCCGGCACTGCTTAGCGTGTAGAATCGCTAATAGTAATAAAAGACGTATTAATTCCTTTAAAGATCCTCAAAACAAAAAAGAATATAAATTAAAAACCATGACCACATGCTTCTCCAAAAGAGTTATATCTTACAATGTCCATGTGAATTATACTATGTAGGGAGGACCAAGCGCCCTTTTCATATAAGAATAAATGAGTATGTGAGGAATATTAGGAAAGGATATGAACAACATAATGTGTCTCTACATTTCAAATTATTACATAATAGTGACCCAAGTCTTTTAAAGTTTTTTGCTATTCAAAAAGTGGAAATTAACTGGAGAGGTGAAGATGAAATCAAAAAACTTGGAAAGACCAAAATGAAATGGATTTTTAATCTTAATACAATCACTCCTTTTGGTCTAAATGTTGATTTTGAGGTGTGCCATTTTTTATAGATACTCATCCTTTTTAACTACTTAAAAAAACTTTATGAATACTTTTCATTCATTTATTTAATTTTTAAAAGTATATTTTTTTACATGTCTCATGACTGTAGGGAGTGTAGAGACATGTTGATTTAATAAAAAAAATGGTTACTTTTTGGTTTATGATGATATTAATATGTAAAACATATAATATATAATGGTTGGGCAATATTCTCAGAAAAGTTGCTTTTTAACTATTATTATGATTACTTATTTGTGTTTTTATATATATATTTAATAATCTTTTTTGCCCCTTGTGAGATATTTTTGGCAATACATTTTGCCTATTATGAACTAATATTTACACTAATACACTCTATGGGACTAAGCTCCGTTACCAACGATTGAAAAAGTGAAGCATTTCGGGACTTGTAGTTCTAGAGAAAAAACGGAAGTGACGCGACGGCACTTACGGCTGGAAAGAAGAAACAGCTGATTTCCCGCACAGACTACAAGAAAAAGGCGGGGATTTGGAACATTTAAAAACTGGACATTGAGGGAAGAGCAGTATACCAATTGAGGAAGCAGACACTAAAGGCAAAACGCGTCTTGGTACGAGAGGAGAGGAGGAAGCTTTGACGTATTTATTGTCTACTATTTTTTATACATATATACATTTTGATTTTATGTGTTTTGGATAAATCTATTTTTATATACTCTCCTCTACCTCCTACTTATGCTCCTTGGATCCGGTTGTGGGTAGTGTCAGCCTGCCAAATTTGACACACATACCTTTTATACTTAGAGCCAGTTATTAAAAGGCTCTCTAGTAGGTGAACACTGATTACTGTTCTATATTGTGCACCAATGTTTTAAGTTTAATCTGCACCCAGAGTCTTCTCTTTTTTCTGCTCTTTTTGGGAGATAAACTACTTGCTGGAAAAAGAGGAACACAGTTCACCATTTAGGTGTTCTTGCCTACCTTAAAGGTACAGATGCAGAAGTGTTTAGAGCCCGTATCCTCATAAATGGCTCTATAAAATGTGAGTTTGTTTCTATTCAATGTATTTTACCCAATTATAATTGATACCAAACAATATTACCCTATATACTTTTTTCTCTGTTTATTTTACATGAATATCCCCTGTTTGTTGTGAGGGGTAAGTGTACAGTGTATATTTTACTTGTTCTGATATCACACTCACAGCGCTGCACTATTTACTGAATAGTGAGAAGGTCTTTTTGTACCCACTCACTGTTTAAGTATTTGTTTGCTTGTGTGTGTGTGTGTGTGTGTGTGTGTGTGTGTGTGTGTGTATATATATATATATATATATATATATATATATATATATCCCTGAGGTTGGTAAAATTGGGAGGGGAAGCAAAAGTCTAGCCCTCGACAAAAAACAACACAGGGTGTGCCCATTACATAGAGTAAATAACTCAAAAGTAAGGTGTGACGAGACCAATCTCGCCACATTGCATTGGAGAAGCCTGGTTGCTCGCCTGCTGCCTTTGGACTATGGCCCCCTTTTAAAAGACTTTATTTTTCCATGCAGAAAAGCCATATTCATGCTTTTCTGCCGGTTGTTCGGTAGTTTCAATCTACCGAACAACCGTACGAATGACTGGACCACCTGGGAGCTGGAGTGTGCCGGCAATTAACCTCCCTGAAGCTGCGGTTAACCGCAGCTTAATTGATGAACGCTGGGTGGCCGCCGTTCGTATCCCGAACACGAGGTCGCGGCCATTTTAAACCATACGAATGAACAGCGGTGTTCGCCTCTATTTTCATGGAACTAAAATCGGACACAGTTTTGCGCGAACACCGCTGAAGCCGCCGACCTCCCTTCTTGTTCGGTGAAAGCACACGAATGACCCGGTGTTCGGTATTTTTGTGTGAATGTCTTATACCCCAGATAGGAATCCCATGGAGCCCATTCGTATGAAACTGACTGTAAAGACTTTGGCTCCATGGCGATTGAACTGTATTCGTGTAGTCTGAGTGCCATTCACCTAATAATGTGCACTCAGACCTGAGCTATCTGGGGATGTGTTACATGCCTGTGTTTAATGTAGTAAATGTTACTTATGTATTTTAAAGTATAATGCTGTTTTTGTGTTCCCACGTGTGTAATGGAGTTTTGCCTTTGTCTTGGGAGATAATTGCGTTACTTCCCAATTATCTCCCAGGGCAGAGGGGAGGAAGCCAGGATGCATTGTGGGAATATACTGTGACTGTGTGTCCTTTTTGTATACTTGTCTGTCCCTTGTCACAGTCTCCCATTTGGTCCCCTAGGGGAGTGTCCACCAGGTGGGAGACCTGCATAAAAGCTGGGCAGGTAGCCCTCATTAAACAGACCACTGCTTGACCCTCAACACGGAGCCTTGTCTCGTTCTTGGGGGGATTCACTGTATGCTGTTAGAGACTGATTGCCAGGAGTGTAAGCTGTTCGTCTGCTTTTCCTGTTCGTCTGCTAGCAGCTATTTGGGAGGTTCCAGTTCGGGAGTTGGAGTGCTATTTTGTATCCAGTTCGTGAGTTTTGGTGTTCTGCAGTAGCTGTGCCTGCATCTCTGGAAAGGGGGCCGATCGCCTAAACGGTTTTTACCCCTTGTGTGCAAAACGGTCCGTTACATAAGGTATAGGTAAGGATTGTCAAAATTAAAATATTAAAATATTAAACATTAAAATATTAAATAACGAAAAACCAAACAAATAAAGTGCTACCAAATGAAATAAGTGATAAAAAAATATAGAATATAAAAAATGGGTACTATTAGAGTCTGCCTTGTAAGTCTCAGGTATGTCAACATCTAGATCTAAATACTCCTATAAAGGGTAAAATCCCCAGGAGACAATGTGGAGTGATCAAGATGGAGAGTAGATAGACAAAAAAATAGGTAGTAGGATAGACCAAATAGCATAATAGACTAAATAATAGCCAAATCTGAAATGCTAATAGATAAAGCGAATAAAAAAAGATAGCGTCCTGTAATATCTAGGGCTAGTAATCAGAGCCTCTATTGCCGGAGGAAATCTAAGTATATGAATTCTCCCCTTGTGGCCTGCTATAAACTACACTCCAGAGAAAACAAATAAAATGGATAAATAGTGGGAGAGCAGTAAAACTGTATAAACTTGAATAGTATATGCTCCAAGATTGTCTCTGGTCGTAATGCAGTAGATAGTGGTATACGAATAGAGCGTCCAGGTGGGTAAAAAAACACCCACCTGTGAGTCTAAGCCACCAGATATCAGTGTCTGCTACAAAATAAACAACTTCAGTGCCAGTAGATAGAAAATTGGGGAGCCATAGACAGGAACACAATATATTTTCCCTTAAAATGAAGCTTAAACTGAAAGTTTAGAGAATCTATCAGCGTCCAGCTGGTATCTAGATAAAATATCTAGTATGTCAGGTTTAAAACTGGTAGAAAAAAAAATACATAAATTGCTAAATCTGAAAATATCCTAAGGCCATCCCTAAGGTCTTAAGTGAAGGGTAGTGGAAAGACTTGAATAGTTAAATGAATTCTAACTTAATAGAAACAGGTATATCGGCTTCAAAACACTACTGTCCTTCTAACTGGCTCGAGAGTGAATCTATCAATCAGTATACTGGCTTCAAAGTAAGCTACTACTATCCTTCTAACTTACTGAAAAACATATTTCCTGACCATTATTCATGGCAGCATTTACTCATGGGTTAGCTCCTCCCCTCACAGCAGAAAGGACAGGAAATAGAACTTTGAAACTGGTATAGATCCTCCCCCTTCCCATCATGCAGTCTTTTTCCTGTCCTTCACATCAGTTTGGAAGGAGTCTGCTTATGCAGGCCTATATTTTTTTCTTTTATGCTCACCAGGCAATATGTTTTAGGCCCTGCCGGGGTTCAGCCTCTAAGCCCTGAAGACCCAGCAAAACGCACTAAGATGAAGTGGCTAGCCTTTAGTGACCGGGGGTCAAACCCAACCTCTCCCTGAAAGGGATGAAAATGGTCCACTGCATGCCAGGGTTCAGCCTCTTATCCCTGAAGACCCAGCAACAGGCCAGCTTGGGTACCCCCTCAGGGGATGTATGTGATATACTGCCTACATGAAGCCAGGCCAGGGTTCAGCCTCTTATCCCTGAAGACCCAGCAAACAGCATATCAGTAAGAGTTACCGGCCTGGGTTCCTACTTCAGCAAACAGAGGTCTGTCCTATCTCTTTCGGGAAGTGATGACAGTAGTCCACTGCATACATGAGGCCCAGCCGAGTCTAAGCCTTTATCCCTGAAGACCCAGCAAACAGCACATGTGTAAGAGTTGCCAGCCTGGGTACCTCCTTCAGCAATCAGGAGTCTAACCTATCTCTCTCCCTGAGGGGATGACAGCGGTCCACTGCATACATGAGGCCCAGCCGAGTCTAAGCCTTTATCCTTGAAGACCCAATAAACAGCACTTCCATAGGTGACTACCGGGGTATACCTATTCTATGTATTCCACCTTGTATGGTGATGATGAACGGCATATGGGGTACAGATGGAAGCCTATAGTTTAAACAGTTTAGGCTGTCAGTTGTTCAAATCCCCATTTTGCCCCTGAAACACAGGCCTGCAACGGTTCAGGTAAGTGCCTTAGTAATTTAGATAAAAACTAGTATAGGCACCTGCGTCTCTGTTCTTTCAGTACCTCACAGCTGCTTACATTAGGCTTCCTTCTAACAAATGGGTCACATTTAGGAGATTTGTGTGGTGAGCATTTAGGTAAGTTTATACAAGGATGTTTGGTGCAAAAGAGTACTGATAATACAAGGATGCATTGTGCAAAGGAGTGCTGATAATGCAAGGAGGCATTGTGCAAAAGAGTGTTGATAATGGATATCCTGGCTGTATAAAGTCTGCTGGAATTCCACAGTCCTGAAGACAGAGAAATATCCACGGTAAGAGAACTTTCTTGGGTGTCTGATTTAAGTACACACATGTATATGACAGGTTTTAAAAACCTAACTCTAAGTCCACACACACACTTGTTTCTATCAAGGTATGTGGCATTGATTGCTGATATCTATGCATTATCACAAATAAGCAGGCTTTTGCAGACAGTGGAAGAATATACTGCACAGGAGACCACTGGGCCTCAGTATCTGTACGTGAACTGGTGGTGGTACAGCATCGGTATGTTTCCACTATATGCTCTTGTTACAAACACATTACAGACAAGCATTATGTTGTTTTGTTGTTATAAGATTGATTCGGTACTTGAATCCTGTACCCAACTCACGAACGGATTACTTACACCAATTCGTTAAACGAATAACGGACCACCCAGTCCCTGGCGTGTGCCACCACTTAACCCCGGTCACCTTTCAAACAACCGAACAACCAACCACCCTGCGAGAGGAGTGTGTTACCACTTGATCGCCCAGAGAGTTGCGGTCTGTTAATTGACGGCCTCCGGGCATTCTCGTTCGTGCCTTATCTCCCGATGGTCTAACTACCGAAAGAGGCATGAACGGGGACCACCTACAGCCTGGTGTGTGGCTTCAATTAGAATGTTGAGTGTTGCAGTTAACCGCAGGTTAAGTACCCCCTTCATGGCGGTCTACGTTCGTCTCCCGAACAGCTGAAACATCCAGCCAGAGAGAGGGGATTCGTGCACAACTCTGGCCATTAATCGTTCCACAAGTTTGATGCCGAGGTCCCGCTGCCTATTGACTCACTCAAAAACATGGCCGCCATCTCAAGCTTGGGACTGAATATGCGAACGGACTTTGCAACGAAGAAACCAAGCATATGGTTCGTGGGTTTGAGGCGCTATTCGGTGAAATATTGCACACAGACCTGGGCTACAGAATGAATGGTAGAAGTCCCAAAGTATAGCTGAAAATAGATTTTATATATTTTTAACCTGTTTTTGATGTGTAATAAAAACGTGGTATTTTGGGCTCTTGGAGATAATTGTATTGGCATAGCCGTTGGGTTCATTATCTCCAAGCTGGGCGGTAACAAATTCAAACGATGCATTTCATTCTTATTGGTTGATCCCTTGTATTATTCCTGTATCCCATCAGGTCCAGCGGGGGCTGTCCCTGGACGTGAGATTTTGCATAAATACCGATCCCTGTGTGCCATTAAAAGCAGGTCTTGTTTGACCTTCAAATCGCAGCCTCGACTCGTTTTGTGGGGAAAAGAGTATCCTAGCTAGTGGTATTGTTCTACATTTACATCCTTTTGGTCGTCTAGTCGAAGCGGCTTCTCTCTCTCTCCAAAATGGGATCCAGATTGTCCAAGCGGTCCAGCTTCCAGCTAGCCTGGGGGTAACCGTAACAGCTCTAATGTATGAATTGGTATGAAATCTCAGTGTGTGTCCAGTATAAGCTCTATGTATGAGTTACTATGAGGACACTGCCTCAGTATATGTAATGGCCTCACTATATGCTCTTTATGCACTATATGCTCTTTGTATGAGTTACTATGAGGACTCTGCCTCAGTGTGTGTGTATATGTATATATATATATATATATATTGTGATAAAGTGAAGGCAGATAGGCATTTTAACCCCAGGGGAAGTACGTGTAGTTTGTGTATTGCACAACACAAAGATTTGTTTAGTTATGGGCCCCTGGGGTGGAGAGACGGGTGGGCCAATGCTCCACTCCACAGTTTAGTGGTTTTCTGGGGAGACATAGATCCAGGCCAGGGTTTTTTGGACCATCTCCAACCCACTGCTCAGCTGCAGTTAATCAGCTGTTGCAGTGGGAATAAACTCCTCCCTGCTAGGCAGGTAAAGGGGGGAAATTGCTGGCTTCCTCCCAGGAAGTAGGTAGGAGAGAGGCTGTTCTCTCCAGATAGAGAGTCAAGGAGACTAGGCACTGGGAGTGCAGAAAGGAAGCAGTCAAGGCTGGCTTGGAGCACTGGGAGTGCAGGAGGAAGCAGTCAAGGCTGGCTTGGAGCACTGGGAGTGCAGAATGGAAAGCAGTCAGGGCAAGGCTGGCTTGGAGCTCTGGGAGTGGAGAAAGAAAAGCAACAGGCTAGCTAGCAGAGTGTTGCTATCTAATAAGGTTCGTGCAATATGTTTTTGTTAGTTTAACCCTGATAGAGAGGGATATTCAAAGTGAGTCAATGCTCAGACGAGCTAGGTTTTTGTTTAAAGGGAAACCTGTTATATTTATGTTTTCATTTGCTGCTGCCTCATATGTAAACTTACAAATAAAGTGCCTGGAATGAAGTTGCAATAAAAGACTGTGCATGTTTTTGCCCTAGAGGACCGTGCTACCTGCTGACAAGGATCACAATATATATATATATATATATATATATTTATATATCCACTATATGCTCAACGTATGGGTTACTTTGAGGACACAGCCTCAGTATGTGTATCCACTATATGCTCTATGTATGAGTTACCATGAGGACACTGCCTCAGTATTTGTACCCATTATAGGCTCTATATAGGAGTTACTATGAGGACACTGCCTCAGTATATATATCCACTATATTGTCTATGTATGAGTTGATAGGGATCCTCAGTGTGTGTGTTCTCTATATGCTCTGTGTTGCTTTGAAACACAGCCTCAGTATATGTCCTCTACATGCTCTATATGTAAGGTGGTGTGGAGAGATTGCTTCAGTGTATCTGTTCACTATATGCTTGATGTATTAGTGGAAACAAAATATATGTGAATGATATGACACATCCTCTGTGAGTCCACCCTAATATTGGTTCTATGTGTGGGTTGTGAGTCACAACCTCAGTATATGTGAGTGGTATAATATGTGCACAGGCCCGGACTGGCCATCGGGCATACCGGGTAAATGCCCGGTGGGCCACGATGGCCGTGGGGCCGAGGCTGGCAGGGGAGATTACAGAATCTCCCCTGCCAGCCCGTGCAGGGCCAGCGCTATCCAAGCGCCGGCCCTGCTATGTGCCTCCGTGGGCCGGTGGGGAGATCAAAGATCTCCCTCACCAGCCCAGAGGCAGGGAGATGCGGCCACAGGCTGGGGAGGGAGGGAGGGAGGAAGGAGAGAGGACCCGGCGGAGCTCTAACAAGCAGCTCCGCCGGGTCCTCTGCAGGTTAGAGTTCACTCTCACCACTGGGCCACCAGGGAAGGATGGCAGAACGGATCTCCCCTCCCCCCCCTCCCAGGATAAAGGTAAGAAGGGAGGGGGGGGGAATAATTTTTTTTTTTTTTTTATTATTAAAAAAAAATATTTAAATTTAAATAAAAAATACATTCACTCACACACACACAGTACCCCAACACAGCCCCAGACACAGCACCCCAGACACAGCACCCCCAGACACAGCACCCCAGACACAGCACACACACCCCAGACACAGCCCCCAGACACACACAGCACCCCCCCAGACACACACAGCACCCCACACAGCACACAGACACACACAGCACCCAGACACACACAGCACCCCGACACACACACAGCACCCAGACACACACAGCAGACACACACAGCACCCAGACACACACACACACACACAGACACCCCACAGACACACACAGCACCCAGACACCAGCACCCAGACACACACTGCACCCCCAGACACACACTGCACCCAGACACACACTGCACCCCCAGACATACACTGCACCCAGACTCACACACCCAGACACACACAGCGCCCCCCCAGACACACACAGCACCCAGACACACACAGCACACTCCCACACATATACAGCACACACACATATATATATATATATATATAAAATAACCCTCAGTGAGTTAACAGACAAAGAAAATTAGAAACCTAGAATGTGACAGCAGATAAAAACACCCTCACACACAGCACCCCTCTTACATACACACACTGCACCCCTCACACATACAATAAGTCCAAATATATATATACATACACACACACACACACACACTACAGCACCCCTCACACTGTACCACTACACACATTACGCTCCAGATACACACTAGATCCCTTACTCTATATGCATTCTTTATCCTCTATACACACACACACACACACACACACACTGGGTCCTTTACACAGTAGATCTCCTACACACACACACTACATTCCTTGTCAGCAAACACATACAACATTCTCTAAACACACCCTCTCTGCAACCCCTACACACACTACGTCACCTATACACACACACTTCAGCCCGTATGCACACACTCGCTGCATCCCCTATAAAACTATGCCCCCTATACACACACTCTCTACAGCCCCTAGCCACACATATTACACCACAAACACAAATTAAATTGACCTATTTACACAATACCACACCACACTCTACACACACACAATCCCACAAGCAGGCTCCAAACATATGCACCATGCACTTTCCTGGCCCATTTGTCCTCTGGTATCCCACTTGTGGAGACACCAGAGACAATTTAAAAGCAAACAAAGCACAAGCATGTTATTACATTTGCTTGCGCTGCGCAGAACAAATTTAGGGCCTTTTTCTAATGCCAGAGCTCTTCAGCAGGGCTCTGGGCATTGAACCAACATGCTCACTTTGAGAGGGGGCGTGTTGTCATTAGTGATGACAAAACACACACTTTTTTTTTTTTTTTTAAATGAAGTAGATAAGGAAACATACTTTTGGCTTTGTATTAGATTCCTGGATACTAATCCATGGCAGCATCACAATAGGGTTAGCTCCTCCCCCTTGGCTGTTTAGGACAGGGAATACTTACAAATAGGCCCTACTTACATGGTATCATCAGTCTTTTTTCCTGTCCTCTTGGCTGTGGACATGATTCAGGTAATTTACCTTACCTTTATTTTATTTTAAGTTTACCTCTTTAATTCCCAGGAGAGTTCAGCCTCTCTCTCATGGAAGAAATGGAAATTTTAAATGTTATTAAACAAGAAAATATACAAGGCAGATATCCTTAATATTAGAAGAATTCTGCAATAATTATCTAATAGCTGTAATATAATGGGTATTATGTGATGGAAATTGTACCGCAGTGATCCTACGGGTAGCGTTTTTTGTTAAGTGATCTCACGCATAAGAGATTTAACCGCAGTGATCCTAATGGTAGCGGTGCGTGGAGTATACGCTTTATACCTATAATAAGTCCGCAGTGATCCTAATGGTAGTGGCCAATATTTGTGACTCATGCTTTTCCTTTCATGGATTTATAGCCGCAGTGATCCTTATGGTAGCGGTGCATGTAGTAAACACACATTGAATATATATATATATATATATATGTAATCCGCAGTGATCCTAATGGTAGCGGTATAATGGATAAACATTTCTGCAAAATATTTATATAATTTTCGGATATAAGTTACCTGCATTCTTTATCATTTTTTTGCCGGTAATGGATTTATAATGGGAGACCTTCTTATGGGCTTTTTTGCCTGTGTTCTTAGTGTTCATTCGTTTGGAAGCTGCGTTTGGCAGTTTCCCGCCATTTCGCCAGCATGGTCGCCGTTTTCCTTATAGGCTCTGGTAGCATTCGTTTGTTTCTGCGTTCGTGTGAAAATTTAATTCGGTTGAATTTTCCTGTCTTCATATGCGTAGTATCAGTCCGGCAAACAAAAGGTATGTTCGTTTTTTTGTGAATTGAAGGTCCATTATTATTTTAAAGGTGTTCTTTTTCTCTCTCCTTGGGTTTAAGCTGAAATTTCCTAAGAATACTTTCTTTGGCGTTTATTCTGGTTAGTGCAGATAAGAAGCATTCTTTTACTTTTAACATTTAGGTTTACTCTTTTAATAGGTATTCTTCATTTATCATTCTTTAATTCTTGTGTATTCCTTCATATAGCTGCCTTAATGTCAGCGTCTAGGTCTTCAAGAGGGTCTCCTTCTAGGCATTCAAGGTAAACTTTTTCCTTTTTATTTATTAGATTAAAAAGAGCGCAAAGAAATTGTATTTTCAATCCTCCTCTTTCCATTTGGTTTTAGTGTCCATGAGTTTGACAAATCGAAAAAATCTGTTGGAGGAAAGAAGTCTCACAAGTCTGCCCGTTGTATTGCATGTGATGCTAAGGCTTTGGAAGGAAAGAAGCTATGTGGTACTTGCTTGTCCGAAGCAGCTGGTTCTTCTAAGGATCCATCTCCAGAGATTATGAAGTGGATCCAGATTGCAGTAGATAAGTCCATGGAACAGCAGAGAGCTAATAAGAGGCCAAGAACAACTTCTTATAGAGACAGAGAAGATTCAGACTCTGCCTCATTTGCGGAAGCTCAGTCGGAGGAGGGTGAAGAAATGTATTCCTCAGAAGATTCAGATTTAGTGGAAGAACACATGGATGTTAAGACCATCAAAAAATTAATTAAGGCTGTCAGATATACACTGAAGCTTGAAGAACCTAGTACCTCTAAGCCTTCCTCATCTATATTTCCAGAATTGATGAAGAAGAAACCTTCTTTTCCAAGTCATGAAGCCATTAAGGAGCTAATGCTCAAGGAATGGAGAAAACCCCAGAAAAGGGTCTCGGCTCAAGGGAAGATATCTTCTATATATCCCTTTTCTGAAGAAGACACTGCTGATTGGGATAATTCACCCAAGGTAGATGCGGCCATTATTAGACTGGGGAGAAACACAACCCTACCACTATCACTATAAATATATAATTCTATTGATGTATATAGAATATTAACTGAATTTGGTGGGTTATAATTTTATTAATTTTGTCTAAATCATTTATTTTTTTCTTAAAGGGTTCTTATGTTTCTCATTAGTTTAATGAACAAAACAAATATACTATTCAAATAACATTAATTTCATCTAATTGAACATATTGGTTTAAAATAACTGAATGTTGCTACAAATAATATTAACTTAACCTAATCCAATTCACTGGAATTCAATTAGATATATACCAAGTTACAGTATAAACTACAATATCTTCTGAAATTATATATGTGAATAAGAACATTTCCTCTTCAAATGGTGTCACATTACAAAATTAAAACTTTGCTGTAATTATTTAAATTGTGGTTATTATTGCTATCCAATTTGGTATTAATCACATATTTCTATGGTTTGTCTCCGATTTTTAATCGTTTCCCGATATGAGAAACGATACTATGTGTGTATATATAGACTGCCTTGCCCTTATCCAATATGGCGACCATCGATCCATTCATATGTGGACATGGGAAAAGCGACCGCACCGAAAGATGACGAAAGTGGAAGTGAGGAAAGCGGAACACAGCCGCGATCAATCCGCAATTAGAGATCCTCTCTCCAGGTATAAAAGAAGAATACGAGCACAGGAACACACACCGATTGATGAAGCCTACCTGCGAAACGCGTCTCGGACGTCCAGGAGGATTCTACTTTTTTAATTTCAACTTTTGTTTTTATACTTCTATATTGTAAAATAAATTTTACTTTTATTTTTCCATCCGGACGTAAGTTGTGTTCCTGACCTCATCTATAGGGTTGGTACCCCCCTATCTCTGGCTATCACACTCAGAGCCAGAGATACAGGCTCTGAATCAAGTGAGCAGTTCCATATTTTTTCACCATTCTATTCATATCCATTTGCATATTACACTATGCTTGGCTTCTTCTATTTCTAAAGGACCCATAAGTGTTCCCATCCATTGTTTGGTTTGTGTTACCTACCAAAACACATCTGATCAAGTGATCTGAGACTGTCCTGTTAAGGCTCAGCACCAAGTGAGTGGTTCTATACACCTTCACATTTTTAAATTATTATCTTACAGTATTTCACTATTGTAGTTCCATTTTTCCCTACCTCTAGGTTTTAATACACCTAAAAAGAGAGGGGGGAGGTGAGTCATTCACAAGCATCCTTTCGGCGCTCCACCTTTTGACTGGTGCTGGTTTTTACCACACAGTCTATCGTCCTACACTGGATGAAGTAGCCTCCTTCAAGGATGCTATGGATAGAAAGATTGACATCATTCTTTGTAAGAATTATGTTTCTGCTCGAGTGGCCTGTAGACCTGCAGTAGCTATGCTTTCCATCTTTAAGGCACTTATGAAATGGCTTTGTCTTCTAGAAGAGGATATTGAGAAGGGTATAAGTAGGCCATCTCTATTACAATCTCTATCAGATTAAATGGGCAACTGAGTTTATCTCATACACATCTCTGGATATAATTAAGAACCTAGCCAGAAATATGGCATTATCCATTTCTGCTCGTAGAGCCCTATGGTTAAAATCATGGAATGCGGACATTTTTGCGAAAAATAATTTACGTGCCATTCCATATCATGGGCAATTATTGTTTGACAAGCAGTTGGAGGAGGCCATCAAAGGAGCTGCTGAAGGCAAGAAGGTCTTTCTTCCCCAATTTCACAGAGATAGAAGGTTTTCCCAGAACTGGAAAGACAGAAGATCCTTTCGGGACAGACAGTCCTTTCGAGAATCAAGGCTAGGGAGAGAATTCACAAGTGGTTCAACCTTGAGAAGTGGACAGTCTGGAAGAATTGCCAAAGGTAGATCCTCAACCAGTTCTAGAGCCTCATCTGACCTTTCTGAAGGTTGGAGACCCCAGGTGTCGAGAGTAGCTCATCTCCATGCCTTTTGGGAAACCTGGGCTCAAGCAGATTTGGATCCCTGGGTGGTTTCTGTCCTCAAAGAAGGATACAGACTAGAGTTCAAGGTATTTCCCTGTCAAAACAGATTCATGATCTCAAAAACTCCAGGGTTGCCAGAGAAAAGACAAGCCTTGATAAGAGATTTCCAATCTTCTGCAAGAGGGAGTAATTACAAGAGTTCCTCAAGGAGAAATTGGTTTAGGAGTTTACACTAATCTGTTCCTGGTTCCAAAACAATCTGGAGATTGGCATCCGATTTTAGACCTACACAAGTTGAATCTGTCCCTCAACATCCAAAGGTTCAGGATGGAGTCCTTGTCTTCCATAATAGCAGTAATTCAGCCAGAAGATTGGATGATCTCAAAAGACCTGAAGGACGCCTATTTCCACATTCCAATAGCAGATCATCATCAAAGGTATTTGAGGTACGCAATTTTGGGAGAACATTTCCAGTCCAGGGCAGTTCCTTTTGTACTAAGTACCACTACCCTTCTGGCTCTGATAGCTATGATGAGACTTCAGGGCCTTCAGATATATCATTACCTGGACAATATTTTATTGGTAGAAAGATCAAGGGCAAGACTTCTGACTCAAAGAAACCAGGCTATAAGAACTTTGGAAAGGTTTGGTTGGGTTATCAATTACCAGAAGAGTCATCTGGACTCCTCCCAGAGTTTATGCTTCCTGGGAGCATGGTTTGACACAAAGTTAGCCATGGTTTTCCTTTCAAAAGAAAGAAGAGTTTGGGTCATGTCAAAGACACAAAGGGTGATGGACTCAGAATGGGTCACGGCCGAAGAGCATATAACCATGTTGGGGAACCTTTCGTCAACAATTGGTCTAGTAAAATGGGCTCAGTGGCCCCTGCATTATCCTCAGAGGTATTTCTTGGAAAGATTCAATCAAGACAGAGATAGGTGGTCCAAGAAGATAGTCATTTCTGCATTCCTCCGGAAGGCTTTGGATTGGTGGAGAGATCCTGTTCACCTCCGCAGGGGGTTTCATCTAGGGGAAATAGATTGGCTGAACATAACTACAGATGCCAGTGGTACAGGTTGGGGTGCTCATCTCCTTCAATGGAATGCCCAGGGCAGATGGGTGAAAAGAGCCTCCCACATTTCAGCCAACCTTCTGGAACTAAGAGCAGTCTTCTTAGCCCTGACACATTTTCAGGATGTACTAATAGGAGGATGGGTGAGAATTCACTTGGACAATTGTACCGCAGTGTCCTACATAAACAAGCAAGGCGGTACCAGGAGCAAGAATATTCTTCTGGAACTGGAACCCATTATGTTGTAGGCTCAAGAGAAGATATTGGGTCTGTCGGCTGTATATATTCCAGGACCAGAAAATTCGAGAGCAGACTTCCTCAGCAGAAATTATCTGGATCCCAAGGAATGGCAATTAAATCCAAAGATATTCCGTCAACTGGTCTTAAAGTGGGGATGACCAGAAGTAGATCTAATGGCTTCAGCAAAGAATATTTAACTTCCAAAATTCTTTTCAAGAACTTTTCATCCCAGAGCTCTGAACATGGATGCCCTATACAGTCCCTGGGAGTTGAGATGGCATATGTGTTTCCCCAATTTCCTCTCATATGGAAAACATTGAAGAGAATCAAGAAGGAACATCTCACAGTAATAGCGATTATTCCATTTTGGCCTCGCAGACCATGGTTCCCCCTCCTCAAGTCTCTTGTGATCACCGAACCATGGAAATTGCCGGACAATCCGGATCTCCTGATTCAGGAACCTGCAGTGCACCCTTCGCCAAGGACTCTACATTTGATGGCATGGAAACTGAGAGGAGGTGTTTAGCAGACAAAGTCAGCAGTAATTGACACTCTCTTGAAGTCTAGAAGACATTCTACCTCTCCTACGTATTACCGCATTTGGACAGTATTTGCAGATTGGACTAAGATCAATAAAGTCTCTTGATTGTCTCCCTCAATCTGTAATGTTTTGAAATTTCTGCAGACAGGTCTGGATAGGGGTCTAAGCCTCAGTTCTCTACGTCTTCAGATTTTGGCTTTATCGGCCCTTAATGGCTACAGGTGGGCTCTGGACAGCATGGTGATCCGGTTTCTAACTGCAGTGAAAAAGTCTAGACCTTCTATCAGATCTTTAACGCCCCCCTGGGACCTTCCGTTAGTGCTAAGGGCTTTGTCTCTTCCTCCATTTGAACCTCTTTCAGAGGCCTTGGATAGATTACTTACTCTTAAGGTTCTTCTTCTTGAGGCTATTGCATCCGGGAGAAGGTTATCGGAAATTCAGGCCTTATCTACGGAAGAATCCTACATGAAGTTCTATCCAGAAAGAGTGGTACTAAGAACAAATCCGGAATTCCGACCCAAGGTAATGTCGGAATTTCATTTCAATGAAGAGATTCTCCTTCCATCATTTTTTCAGTCTCCTTCTACACCAGAGGACACACTCTAGATATCTCCAGATGCATTTCTATTTATCTGGATAAAACAGCAAATTGGAGGAAATCTCCTACTCTTTTTTTAAACTTTGCGGGATTCAGGAGGGGATTGGCTGCGTCAAAAGCCACTTTGAGCCGATGGATTGTTTCTGCTATTTCTTCTGCATATCATTATCAGGAATCTCAAGTCCCGGAGGGGCATTCTACTAGATCTCTCTCTACTTCATGGGCAGCTGCTACTAACACTCCTATAGAAAGTATTCGTAGAGCAGCTACTTGTGCTTCAGCTAATACCTTTATTAAACATTACGCCCTGGATGTGAGATCCAAAGCAACCACTGAGTTTGGAAGAAATGTTCTTTCGGTCTCTTGACTCTGAATAAACAAACACTTCTTTGAGCATGAATACCTTGTTTTTGTTTTAATTCGCCCTCCCATAAAATTAGCTTGGGTATTGCCCTATTGTGATGCTGCCATGGATTAGTATCCAGGAATTCTGAAAATTTCCTCATACTTACCGTAATTTTCTTTTCCTGGATACAGATCCAGGAAAAGAAAATTACGGTAAGTATGAGGAAATTTTCTAAATTCCCTCTCCCACAGGTGTTTCAGGATATGCAATTAACACATTTTACCACTTCAGATAGATTGCAGGTGTTACTGAACCTGTCTAAGTGCCTCTCCCATGAGAGAAGGAGAGCTATTTTTCCAAAATGGAGAATCAATGCTTTTTTGTGTGCACACCTATGTAATTATACATGAGACCATTCTAGAAAAGTTTTTCTATTGCCAGGTATCCTCTCCTCTCTGATCAAGATAGGGAATAGGCATGTGCATGGGAAAATGTTTCGGTTCGGCATTCCGAATTTCTGCACTTCGACACTTCGGATCTTCCGCAACTTCGGCACTTCGAAACTTCGCCACTTTGGAACTTTGGAATTTCGGTAACTTTGGAATTTCTGAACTTCTCTTGCAGCCGCTTGGTAGATAACTCCCTAATTCCCACGGTATTAGGGAGTTATCTACCAAAAGGCTGAAAGACCTAATTTGGTCTTTCAGCCAAATTTACTAATACTAAGTAAAGATCACTTAGTATTAGTAAATTATGTCCCTACTCACTATACCGCGAGTAGGGGTATGTCTAGTAAACAGTGAGCAGCCACAGGCAAAAAAAAATAAAAAAAATAAAGGGAACCCCCTCCCGAGCCCCCACCCCTGAGCGGCGGGTTGGGGCCCTAAATTAGAATGAGGGGGGAGGACCTAATGTCCTCTCCCCTGGCCCCCACCCATGAGTTGTGGATGGGGGCCCTAAATACTAATGGGGGGACCTAATGACCTCCCCCCTGGCCCCACCCCTGAGTGGTGGGTGGGGGCACTAAATTAGAATGAGGGGGGAGGACCTAATATCATCCCCCCTGGCCCCTTCCCCTGAGCGGTGGGTGGGGGCCCTAAATACTAATTGGGGGGGACATAATGTCCTCCCCTGTGGCCCCCACCCCTGAGCGGTGGGTGGGGGCCCTAAATAAAAAAATTAACCCCCCTCCCTGGGTGACTAGGGGTCCCCAAACCCCTAGTCACCCCCCTCCCCCCAAAAAACTTACCATTTGATGTTTTCTTTCTTCTAAAATCTTCTTTTTACAGCCCCAAAAAAGGCCAAATAAAAAGCCATAATAATCGATGCACTTAAAAAAACTGAGCGCCCCTAAAAAAAAATCCATCTTCACCCATGGAGGGCTCAGCGCAGACTGAGCTTTAACCCACCAATCAGAGTGCTCTGAGCCTAATTGCAGGGTGGGGCAAGGCTTTATAAGCCTTCCCCCGCCCTTAAGAGCTTAGTCTGCGCGGAGCCCTCCATGGGTGAAGATGGATTATAATTATTTTCACTCTTTTTAAAAAAAAAAATTTTTAAGTGCGTTGGTTATTATGGCTTTTTATTTGGCCTTTTTTGGGGCTGAAAAAAGATTTTAGAAGAAAGAAAACATCAAATGGTAAGTTTTATTTTATCTTTTTTCAGGTACTTAGTTAAATGGTCCACACTCATTATTTTTAGGGTGAGGGGGTAGGGGTTAATTTTTTTGGGGGAGAGGGGTGACTAGGGGTTTAGGGACCCCTAGTCACCAGGGGGGGTCATTTCTTTTATTTAGGGCCCCCACCCGCCGCTCAGGGGTGGGGGGTAGGGGGAGGACATTATGTTCCCCCCATAATTAGTATTTTAGGGCCCCCATCCACCGCTCAGGGGTGGGGGCCAGGGGGAGGACATTAGGTCCCCCCAATTAGTATTTAGGGCCCCCATCCACCGCTCAGGGGTGGGGGCCAGGGGGAGGACATTAGGTCCCCCCCTCATTCTAATTTAGGGCCCCCACCGCTCAGGGGTGGGGGCCAGTGGGAGGACAATAGGTCCCCCTCTTATTTTACTTTAGGGCCCCCACAGGCTGCTCACTGTTTAATAGACATGCCCCTACTTGCGGTATAGCAAGTAGGGGCATAATTTACGAATACTAAGTAATCTTTACTTAGTATTAGTAAATTTGGCTGAAAAAACTATTTAGGTCTTTCAGCCTTTTAGTAGATAGCTTTAGTAGATCGGCCTGAAACGAATTGCACATGTCTAATAGGGAATGTTTTTTCAATTTGGTGGCAGTGTTTTACCTTCAGATATATGCCAATTACTGATGCACAGCTTAGTAGATCATACTGGTTGCAGGAGCACGAATTGGGCTATTAATTAATCTCATAAGTAGGTAATGCTGAAGCCATTACCTGATTTATAAGCTGTTAATATTGTTTTTTTTTTTTCTTTCACCTGGTCATAACTTTTTATTTTTTAAATCTGAGTTCATTTCCTTAAAGCATAACATTTATATTCAGTATTCTCTTTTATCCCTTGGGGACCTGAAAGTTTGGCAATACCTTTAGTATATGTCAGGGGTGGCATGCTTTTGGTTCTTAAGGAGTTAGTGATCAGAAACTTCTGACAGATTCCCCTGTTGTGAAGGGCAACATTATAATTTCCTTTCTGCAATAAAGGTATTCTTTTAGGCTCATATGCTCCAGGTAACTTTGATAAGTATTTGAGGTCTTTCCAGTCCCCAGACCATTCTACCAAGTTTACTATTTCAGGTAAAATTCACCTGCTACCAGAACAATAGAGGAAATCCCTGAACAAGTAGTTCCATTTCGACCCTCTCGTCTGATATTCATAGGGATTCTTCTAGGTGTCCTTATATCTGGAATTGCAATCTATGTGTGGCTTTAAGTGGTTGATTCATCCTGCATAATATAATGTAATGCAGCTTGTTGATGACAAACATTTGACTGATATGTTTTACATGGTCCCTGTACCTAGATCGATATAAGTTATGGTCACTCCTAACATTGCATTGATTTAATACTTGTGGATTATATGCTTGGATTGGTGTTGATATCTTGCAGCTATAACAAGCTGCTTATTATCACCATAGGCTCTGCCATAAGTACTTCATCACTATCTGAAGATAAGGTAAGAGTAAGTATAGGGTTGTTGTTCTCATAAGGATAACAGAATATCTTCTACTATCCTGCTTATTATGTGTCTGTTGCTACAATGTATAATGTGCCTCTGGTTACCACCTTCCCATCAGTATCTTGCCTATTACATATCTCTTACTTATGTTGCACAACAGTCTCTAATAAATTTGATTATACTGTTTGGCATAATCTGTACTATTTACAAATGTAGGTACTGACGTGGTTGGTCTCCTTATAATTTAATAGTTGTCACAAATTCTACGGTTCATACCAATATTTATTTTTTTCCTCAACTAATCTGTGTATGATTCTTCTTGCCTTTGCCTAGTAATGTTATTGGTTTATTCCTCTACTGTGACTGATCATTCCTGTATCAATTCATCCACGGTGTGAGGTATTGTCATGAGTCTGATTTTTTTGCAACATAAGGTCATTGTTGAAGTGTTTTAATAACAGACCCTTATTTCTCTACTAGGCTCTGCCTCTTTCTGACAGGCAGATATTTATTTGTTCCTGTATCTTCAGGTAAGTAGTTCACTAGGCAAGAGGAAGCAGTGTGAATCATATTTAATAAATACATCCAGTAAGTAGTAGGATTCTCAGTGTAATTCTCCCCGTGTTTAATAGCATGGTGTGTCCGTTTTCATCCAACATTATCTGCTTGTTGCAGTATGATCTCTGGAAGTTATGCCTTTGTCGAGGTACTGATTTGATTATGTCATCAATTTGGTTTTAAATTTTATATCAGAATTACATTTTCCTTCCCTAGCTTATGCTATCATGGCCTTAATTCCTATCTGACTCTATATCTATTCAGGATATTTCAGATATTGAATGACAGGAGGTTGCTGACCTTGCAGCCTCTAGGGAAAATTAACTTGTCTGAGCAGATTTTATGACAATATCCTATTGATTCTTGTTTGGCTTTGTAAAGTCTTCTAAGATTTATACAGCTCAATAATGGTTTTGTATCTATTAGCTGTTTTTGAACTCTGTCCCTCCATCTATATTTACTGCTTGGGTATTACCCATGAGTAAATGCTGCCATGAATAATGGTCAGGAAAAAGGAAAATTGTTTCATACTTACCGTAATTTTCTTTTCCTGATAATTATTCATGGCAGCATTACGTTCCCACCCATATATTATAAGAGTTGTGAAGCTAGTTACAAAGACTGCCTGATGGGAAGGGGGAGGATCTATTTATACCAGTTTCAAAGTTCTATTTCTTGTCCTTTCTGCTGTGAGGGGAGGAGCTAACCCATGAGTAAATGCTGCCATGAATAATTATCAGGGAAAGAAAATTACGGTAAGTATGAAACAATTTTCCTTTATATCAGCAGGAACCCATAGAGCCTAAGTCTGGCGTCTTACTCGACACGCGGTTCGGCGCTGTGTGGCACCTTTATCAAGAGCGGTAAGATCGTGTCAAGCCCGCCGAGTATTTAAGGGGTAAAGACCTGCCCCCCAAAAATACGTCATACGACCAACCCTGTGCTGCAACGTAAATGAATGACAGGAGAAAACAGCCCATTACATTTGATTAAGTCAAACAGCCCAAAATAGAAAAATATGTATCTGTATAAATCAAACTGATACATTTGTTTCAATAAATGTTAAAATAAACTAACGAAAATATATAAATAAATAAATAAAAATTAAAATGAGTAATAGTGGAACACTGTGTACAAGTCCAAAAAAGTTAACCCCTAAATTCTCGGAAAGATAATGAAAAATAAATAAGAAAATTGTTGGTTTATATAGAAATGGCTCATTTGAAAATATATCTTAATGATGAAAATATAAAATATCTGGGTCCACCAACCTTGCAGTGTTACAATGGGGTACAGTATAAAATTAAAAAGACAAAGTAATATTAAAATACACATACATATTTAATGCAGAAAAAGTTAAAAATATAAATAATTAACCATGATTACATGTGCATTCTGTACTGAGATGTTGACAGGGATCTCTTAAATTATTTTAGAGTGGAGGAAGATTTAAATGTGTCTGGGACGTTGTTCCATAATTGTGGTGCTCAGTGAAAGCAAAGTTGAGCAGTCCATGTCTTCTTTAATGGGAGCACAAACATCACGCAGCCTGGGTATGAAGATTGTGACGTAAACCCGGTCTAAGCACACAAAGCCCATCCCCTTACCTACCACTCAGACAACGCAGATACACTTTCTCCCCCGCTTGCAGTCTATTATAGCCTACCAATGTTGGACAACTTAGACAACAGTTTCATATAGTGGTAAGCCAGTGCCCAGCTCTCTCATCCATGTGCCGTCCATTAACAATGCAGCAGATGTGGGGATATATCTGGACATCATGGAAAGCCCTGTATTTCTTCCAATTGTTTCCAAATGATTTGACAAGAACAAGTGAGAAATGCCCACACAAGAGCTCAGTGCAGTGATTATGGTACTCATTTAGGTTATTATGGTCACTGTGACCTTATCACTCGTCTATAATTATTTGTCTTTGGTTTACTTCTCACAATGTAACCTGTGATACATTTCCTTCCCTTAGAAGCACTAGATCGCAGCACAAATGCCAAGACAATGGTGGATTGCGGTGCTCATCGGCAAAACTGCATTTCAGCTGCATGTCTGCTAAACAAGAGCATGGGGGCTTTTAATAAAGGCTGTGCCTTCATTATGCTACAGAAAAAGAACTCCTTGGCTAATGACTGAAACAGTGCTATTTTTGAGAAGGCAAGGGTAGCTATTTAATTTATTGTGACCTTTACACAAGGACCGTAGAATGGCGATATAATTTGCACAGCGTTCTGGCATTTATAAAGATGCCGAGTGAGATATTGATCAAGTCTGAGAGTACTAGTGCAGACTTTACACTTCCATCAGCAAATTAATCTCCTAATTTCTGCCTCAATCTTAAAATAGAATCAGCTGACAAATGCCCCAAAGTCTCTTAAATAGGTTTTGTTTCACTCTTTAGCCATGTGGGTCTAGATAATTGGGGGGTGGGGTGGAGGAATAAATCATTAGAAAGTTTTTTTAGCATTTTTTCCAAACTATTTATTTTATATCTTTTCATACCTTCCATTTATAAATGAAATACTGTAAACATATTTAAATATGCATTTTCAGTACAGTTTTATTATACTTATATCCCATTTTATCCCATATTATATCACATTTTAACACGTTTGTTTTTTTTTTTCTTCTGCAGATTTTGCTGGTCAAGCTGATTTCTTCCTTGATAATGTATTCTAGCGTTTTAATATCTTATATTTCCAAAGCCATCAATCAGTGTTAGGCCTATCTGAAGAAATTATATAGACTTCTTTAAAATATATTTTTATTTTTTATATAATTTAAAGGGATATAGCAATTGGGACAGACTTCTGGGTTAGACCATTTGTTAATCCCTTCAGGTAAATTACCTCCTCACACCATAACTTAATTGTCATGCAGTTGTTATGGTGTCCCTTTTTAAATTCGTTGACAATGCACCTATGGCTTATTTTGGCATCTTGGTAATAAGTTTCATGTTTGCTACATAGACAGCTGGGGAGCTGTCTTTTTTTCCTATCTGTCATTCCCTCTGTTCTGATTATCATAGGCTTTTATCCTATTTGTTGCAAGAATAATCTGTCCTCTTTACCGTATAACCCTGTTTGCTCTGCTTTTATTTCAGTGCGTGATACATTGAGGGCTATAGTGGGAGCTTCTACAAACTGGAGTGATCATGTACAGGCCATGGAGGAAAGAAAGTCTCTACAGTCCCTGCTGGCTAAGAAGCAAGAAGACCTCCCAGCACGGAAAATGAAAGACAGCTACATCGAAGTCTCATTGCCACTTGGTAGTCAGCCACAACTGAGAGAAAAGTATCTGAATGTGTACAACATTGTGAGATTTGGGAGAATCCTGGAAGACTTGGACAGCCTGGGAGTGCTCATTTGTTATACTCATACAAAGGCTGAATCTGGCAAGACTCCTTTATCAATTGTCACTGCCTTGGTCGATAAAATAGATTTACAGAAGCATCTTATTTCCCCTGACTGTGATATCAAGTTCACGGGGCATGTTTCGTGGGTTGGGAAAACATCCATGGAAGTCAAAATGCACATGTTACAGCTCCATGGCGATGTGTACAGTCCTGTGCTTGATGCAACTTTTGTAATGGTGGCCAGAGATCCTGAGAACAAGAGGAGACAGTGACAGAAACAGAACAGTCAGAGTAAAACCACTGAACGGCAGGGCAGGATATTGTTTGCCATTTCATCAAGCTAACCCATGCAGTAGGAAGGCTGGAGGCTTAGTCAAGGCCAGCCTATGTTAACCCATTAGTCCCGGACGGTCCTGAAGAAGAAAACCTATTCCAACAAGGAGAATCAAACAAAATGAGACGAGTTGCTTTCAGCACAGCATCTTTACTGAAAATGGCTCCAACAGGAGAAGAACGAAATATTGTACATGATCTGTTTCTAAACACACTAGACTCAAGGACTGTAAGTTTTAGTAGCCGCATCTTGCCTCCAAATTCAATATAGATGGAAGATGCAAAACTTAAGGGCCTGGAGATCTGTCACCCCCAGCAAAGAAATATATTCAACCGAATCTTTGGAGGTTTTCTCATGAGGAAGGCGTATGAACTGGGCTGGGCCACAGCTTGTTCCTATGGTGGTTCTAGACCGTATATTGTGGCTGTTGATGACATCATGTTCCAAAAACCTGTGGAAATTGGATCATTATTATTCCTGTCTGCACAGGTGTGTTACACACATGGTAACTACATGCAGGTCAGAGTGCACAGCGAGGTATCTGATCCAGTTACTAGAGAGCACCACACAACCAACATCTTTCACTTTACTTTCTCATCCGAAGAAGAAGTACCTAGAATTGTACCCCAGACATATGGAGAGTCCATGCTTTATTTAGATGGAAAACGTCACTTTAATGCTGCTATTCAAAGCAGAAATGGCGAAAACTAGAATGTTGGAAGTACTCAAGCAAAGAAGAAAAGTGCACCTGTTACAAAACCAAAATGAGCAGCTGAACAAAACTTCACTAAAATGTCTCTCTTTGGTTCATGCACCAAAGACCAAGCCAATTTCAGCATCCTGTACAAAATGCCTAACATTTTCTACTGTGCAATATAACAGATATATCCTTGTGACTGTGTTTTCTTTTTTTTCTTTTTTAATGAATATTTTGAAGCCTTATGTCTAGGTGGAGTTGTAAAATTATATGGCGCACAATTTAACCATTTCACCTGGATCCATTTTTGCAATGATTACATACTGGTCGTCTTGGCAACTTCAACTTGTTGATTTGCCAAGCTTGAAATCTGACCTGTTTTTTTTTTTTTTTTGACTGCATATATTTTGACTTTTTTTACATATCATATGCAATGACAGAATTTATATTAGCTTATATCTGACAAAGTGTTGTATTACTCTGAAATAATATGCAAGATATAATTCGTAATAATAAAAACAAAAAAAAGACTGTAAAAAAAAAAAATATATAAAATATATTTGACAAAATACTACACTAATATGGCAAAACAGGCTAATGGGTGCACATTCCTAAAGGTGTACAGACTAATTAATCTGTCAAAAAAGTTTTGATTGAGAATAGATTATCTCAACAGGTAGGAACCATATGCTTTAAAGTACAAAGTAAAAGTTTCTTAGAAAAAGTGAGAACTATCTAAAGGCTATTATGATGTAGAGATCATAACAGGTGGGTATAGATATAAACCTCAAAAGAGTTTTTACTTTACCAAATAAAAAGATGAAATAAAACACATTAGAAAAAATTATTATTATTATTATAAAAAGGGGCATAAATGTCTCCATATACATACTTAGGGGGAAGGGATATTTACAAATATACACAGTAAAGCCAGAATATTATAAAAAAGGAGAAAATGAGAATCCTTCATTGAGACCTTTTGGGCTCAATGTTTTAAGTTGGTAAATCCAAAAGCATTCTCTTTGTCTAAGGAACTTATCGTAATCACCTCGCCTTGTGTTTTTCCTAACCAGTTCAAGGCCGCAAAACCTTAAGCCCTTGGAGTTGCTCTCATGATATTCGCTAAGATGTCTTGAGATGGGATTATCAGTCAAATATTTAGGTGATCTGATGTGCTCTTGAATACGTTTTTTTAAAGGGGCATTGGCACGTCAGTAGATAAACAATGCCTGCCGTGTTGCAGTTAAAGAAAGAGGTTATTGTGAATTTCTCTCTCTTCACTGTCTCTCACTTTCGAATCCTTCTTAACAGAGCAGCCATTCCTTTCTGGATATAGTGTCATGTGGAGCTCTAGTTGATGCGCCCAGCAGTGAAGCAGTTAAAGCTTGAGTGCAGGAGATTTTTGCCTTTTTTATATATAATGTTTATACAATACAAAGTGCTTAAGTAAATATAAAGTGAGATAGATATATATATATATATATAGCAAAAATCCCCTGCACTCATGCTTCACTACTGGGCGCATCAACCAGAGCTCCACATGACACAATATCCAGAAAGGAATGGCTGCTCACCGGTCTTAAAAAATGAAACTTTATTTAATTGAGTTAAAAAATAGTGACCAACGTTTCAATCCCTGTTCGGGACTTTCTTCAGGGTCAAAAATCACAGGACAACAAATGTTATGCATACAAACAATATATACTTATTAAAAATAAAACTCACCCAGGTGTGTTACACCCACCTACCATCGGAACTGAAAGGACGTCCGGGTATGCGTGCGCACTCGCTCACATGCTCTGCCCCCCGTGCATGTTGACGTCATATGTAAATGTGAAGTGCGGTCACCATGGTGACCATACCAGCAAACCCTCCTCCTGTATGAGAAAGGATATTTGCAGTATAGAGAGAGAGCCGTGCTGTGAGCCCAAAGTAGTGAATCAATGATAGTGCTGATCAGACAATAATATAGTGTAAGCATGCTAAGACATGCAAGGTATTGTAAACTAGTGAAGAATAATAAAGGTATCCAAACTCAAATTTTATGGTCAGGAACAACCTGGTATTCTCGTGCTTAAAGTGACAGGTTTAAATTATTTAGTAAGTCAAATGGTGATGTCAACATCACAATGTATAGTGGTATCATAGTGTTATTAAAATATTTATACATTTCAAAGTTCTTAAGTAAATATAAAGTGATATCATGCAAGTAAAGTGCAGTGCCGTGATTTAGAAAGAAAAAAAACATTAATAAAGCTAACTGTATAATGCATACACAAAAAATATAGGTTCACATACAACATCTACATCCTAGAAACTGTATCCAATTTCTATATTTAAGTAACAAGCTGAGATATTTTAAATAAAGGCATTGTATGTGATATTCTCATTGAGCCCCATATTTAATTGGTGTATCCAAAAGGCTTCTTTTTGGAGCAACACTTTACCTCTATTTTCACCCCTACGGGAGGGTTGGATATGGTCTATACCCACAAACTTAAGGCTTGCCAGCAGGTGTTTCTTATCCAAAAAATGTTGGGCTACTGGCTTATCTGATTGCTCATCCCTGTACTCTAACCTAATATTCGAGCGGTGGCCCCTAATTAGCTCACAGGGTTTTGCAAGTAATAGTGTATCTTATCTCATATACTTTGTTGGTGTGTGGGTGGCTGAATTTTTTTGCTGGTATCATATGACTACAGGTCACACACCCTAAACACCATATGCAACCCCGTATGTTGTGCTTGACATTCTTAGAATAGCTTTCAACGGGGTCCGTGTGCACCAACATGTCCTTGAGGCACTTGTTTCTCCTGAAACAAATCAATGGAGGTTCTTTAAAAGCCTTTGGCAGCGTGTCATCCGTGGCAAGCATCTTCCAATTTTCTTTGATCACCGCTGATACCAGGCTGGAAGAATTGTGGAAGGTCATAGGAAACATAATTCTTTGTGTGGGGTCAGACCTTGGCGCCACCGGGGCTGATTTAGCCTTCAACAGTGCGTCTTCCAATACTCGGGTATCATAACCCCTCTCCGTGAATTTCTGTGTCATGGCCTTCAACTGTGTCTCTGCCTTGCCCACATTGGAATTGTTGCAATCTAGAAATTGGAGATAGCTCAGTATAAGGAAGGTAGAGATGGGGGAGGAGTAAGCTCAGAACAGAGGAGGTATGTAATATTGATACAATTTCACAATTTCAGCAAGGGGCTCAGGTTTTTGAATGTGTTAAATGACACCATGTCACAACTGGTACAAGTACCAACTAGAAAGGATGCTTGTCTGGATCTCATTATAACAAACAATGTTGATCTTTTGAAAAACATTCAAGTAGGGGAGCATTTGGGAAATAGTGATTACAATATGGTTATTTTTAAATAAACAAAAAAGCAAATAAACTCAAAAAAGCAAAAGCAATTTCAATAAGATTAGGGCAGCTCTACAACATATCGACTGGCATAAACTCCTTAGTGAAAAAAACCACTGAGGATAAATGAAAGCTCTTCAAACAAATATTAGAAAGGTACATTTGTCAGTATCGTTGGGTAATAAATATGAAATAAACAAATTGAAACCAATGTAGCTTAGTAGAGAAGTAAAACAAGAGATTAAAAATAGCAAAAGGGCATTTAAAGCATTTAAATCGGACAAATCAGAGGCATTCTATATAAGATATAAGGAAGCCAATAATGCTTGCAAAAAGGCAATTAAAGTGGCTAAACTAGAAAATGAGAAATTGATACCAAATAATGCAAAACCAACCCCCAAAAAATGTTTCAAGTATATCAATTCTAAAAAAAAAAGGAAAAAAAAAGGAAAGTGTAGGTACACTGAAACATAGACGGTTCTGTTAGTTAATGAAGACCAGGAAAAGGCAGAAATTTTAAATAATTTTTCTTCATTATATATTAATGAGGATCCTGTGGCAAGAGATATGCAAATGATTGCTGCAAAAACCTTGCAGATAACTTGTGAATGGATGACTCAAGACAAGGTGCTACAGCAGTTAAAGAAACTTAAATGTAAATAAAACTCCAGAGCCTGATGTTATTCACTCACGAGTACTTAAGTAGTTAAGTTAGTTAGTTTAGTATCCTTTAATAAGTGGAAATAAGTGAACCTTTGTATTTAATCTTTTAAGATTATTTTGTTTTAGGTATTGTACAGGAGGATGGAGGAAGGCAGATGTTGTTCCTATATTTAAAAAGGGCTCACAATCCTTGCCTGGAAATTATAGACCTATGAGCTTAACTTCTGTGACTGAAAAAAATATTTGAAGGGCTATTAAGGGATAATATTCAGGAATTCATTAGGAAGAACTTTATTAGCGATAATCAGCATGGTTTTATGAAACATAGGTCTGGTCAAACTAACCTAATTGCATTCTACAAAGAAGTAAGTAGAAGTTTAGACTGTTGCAGTGGATGTGATCTACTTGGATTTTGCCAAGGCATTTGACACGGTTCCTCACAATAGGTTAGTCTACAAATTAAAAGAAATTGGTCTAGATGAATATTCTTGTTCTTGGGTAGAACATTGGCTTAAGGATAGAGTTCAACGAGTTGTCATTAATGGTAAATTTGTAAGCTGGACATTAGTGGTAAGTGGTGTCCCTCAGGGTTCTCTTTTGGGACTGCTTCTATTTAACATATTTATAAATGATATTGCAATAGGCATTGAAAGCCATGTTTTAGTGTTTGCAGATGACACAAAACTTTGTAAAGTAATAAAATGTGAGCAGGATATTACTTTGCTACAGAGTTTTTTTTATCTAGATTGGGGAACTGGGCACTAAAATGGCAGATGAAATTTAATCTAGAGAAATGCAAAATTATACAATTTGGGGTCAAGAATGCACAAGCCTACATGGTAGTGAATTAGGGATAATCACACACAAGAAGGATTTGGGAATTGTTATAGACAACAATTTAGGCAGCAATATCAATCTGCAGTTGCTAAGGCCAGTAAGATTTTGTCATGTATAAATAGGGGCATAAATTCTCTGGAAAATATAATTTTGCCTCTTTATAAATCCCTGGTAAGACCACACCTTGAATATGCTGTGCATATTTTTGCACCTGTTCTAAAGAAGGATTTCATGGCACTAGAAAAAGTGCAGAGACAAGCTACAAAATTGATTAAAAGGAATGGATCATTTTAGTTTTGAAAAAGGTTAAAACATTTAAATCGCCTTAGTTTGGAAAAATGGCGCCTCAGAGGGGATATGATAACATTATACAAATATATTCAGGACCAGTACAAACCATTGTCTGAAAATCTATTCATAAACCGTGCTATACATAGGACACAAGGTCACACATTTAGGCTGGAAGAAAGGAGATTTAATCTAAGTCAAAGAAAAAGTTTGTTTTTTTTTACAGTAAGAACTATAAGGATGTGGAATTTTCTGCCTGAAGAGGTGGTTTTATTAGAGTCCATAGAGATGTTCAAACAGCAATTGGATAAATACTTCCAAAAACATGACATACAGAGATATAATTTAGTGGGGTTATAGCTGCTTGATCCAAAGAGATATCTGACTGAAATTTTAGGGTCAAGAAGGATTTTTTTCCTAGTTTGTTGCAAAATTGGAAGCGCTTCAGACTGGGTATTTTGCCTTCTTTTAGATCAACAGCAAAATGTGAGGAAGACTGAACTTGATGGAAGCTAGTCTCTTTTCAGCTATGTAACTATTAGTGATGTCCCGAACTGTTCGCCGAACGATTAGCGAACAGTTCGCCACGGACTCATCATTGAGTAAACTCTGACCCTGTACCTCACAGTCAGCAGACACATTCCAGCCAATCAGCAGCAGACCCTCCCTCCCAGACCCAACCACCTCCTGGACAGCTCACTAAGAATGCAGCTTCACAATGGATGCTGTCCAGGAGGTGGGAGGGTCTGCTGCTGATTGGCTGGAATGTGTCTGCTGACTGTGAGGTACAGGGTCAAAGTTTACTCCATGATGAGTCCGCGGCGAACCGTTCGTGGCGAACCGTTCGCGAACCGTTCAGCGAACCGTTCAGCGAACCGTTCGGGACATCACTAGTAACTATGTAATTCAACCTATGGCATTGATTGATGTAATGGTATTGATTTCTGGCTTCTCCTACTTGATATTCTACACTTATTAAACTTCACATTCCTGTAGTATACCAAATGAATACGAATTTGCAAACCCTCATTAAAAGTCAAGTAATTGTATTTTCTGAAGTATTTTGTTAAAAGAAGATATAATTTCACTTTAAGTCCATTTATATTTTTTATTTAACACAATCTGTATAAAAAAGTCTGACATTTGAAATCCCTGCAAGAGAAACCCCGAGACAGGTATTTACAATGAACAATGTAACTTCTATAGAGAGAGTAATGACAAAACCAGGGGGAAATTCATTACAAATCTACAGCAATTTGTTACCATCTAAGATCAACTTAGTAACTCAGTCAGGCTTTATTATCAACTGCCTATGGGAACTTAAAATGTAATGACCTATAGCCTGTTAATTAGAATAATTAACTTCTTATTTGCACTTTGTGGATATCTCACTCTTCTATGCAAAGTCATATAGCTTCTTATTTGAATAAAATTATCATATGTCAATGAGTCCAGTATAATGAAGTATACATTTGAAGAGAAGAGGGTCCACTAAACTGTGTTTTCTAATAAAAGGTAACGTATCAAAACACAAAATATTAGAAAAGGCTGATACTTTAAAGTGCTACAGACTTGCTGGATTATATTCAAAGAAAGAAAAATAGAGCTAGCCATTAAATAAGATTAAGGAACAATATAGGTAGACAGATTGGTGTCCATTTTATTAGAGGTGGTACAATATTGTTATAATGGATAGATTATAGATGGATAAAAGCCCCCATCAAAAACAAGTAGTTAGTTGTAAGACCGATTGTCACGGACCCCGGCTCGCCGGCATGTGCGTCAGTGCCCGACCGGCATGACCGCACCAACTCACTGAGCTTACCTGCTCAGCGGCGAGCCGGGAACTATTCCTCCACGCCGCTCGAGGAAATCCAAGATGGCATCGACCATGAGGTCGTTGTCAGGAAACTGACAGGGATCCAATACGCAGAGTGCGCACAGAAGGAGGTACGTATACCGGACCTTAGAATGGCCGGACTAACGTAAGGACAAAGCAAGAATAGTCAAAAGGTAAGCCGAGGTCAAGGGAGCCGGAGGACAGGTAAGCGAGATACAAGCCGAGTCAAAGGAGAGGAGAGGAAAACAGGACAAAAGACAAGCAAGGGTCAAAACCGGAAACACAAGATAAAGAACGAGCTGAGTGACTAGCAAGCTAGAACCACGACAGGGCAATGAGCAGTAGTAAAGGTTTCCTTTAAATACCCTGTACCTAAATAGAGACCACGCCCCCAAAAGGTCCGGAATAGCGGTTCCCGGCACTTTATGTAAATGCCGACGTCATGACGTCGACGCTAGCCGTCGCGTCATAAAAGGGGGAGGAGCTAGCGCGGCCGGCGCGAAAACGGCCGAAATATGCCGAAATGCTAGGGGAAGGGAGCGCCTAAGCAGAGAGGATGTCCTCCCTGGATACATCACCAACAGGTACCCTGACAGTACCCCCCCTTCTAGAAACGCCCACCGGGCGGATGGGACCTGGCTTAGAAGGAAAACGAGCGTGGAAGGCCCGTAGAAGACGAGGAGCATGCACGTCTATACCAGGAACCCAAGACCTCTCTTCTGGACCATAACCTTTCCAGTCTATGAGGTATTGCAGCTTCCCCCTAGAAATACGAGAATCCAGGATGGACTTGATGATATATTCCTCCTGACCATCCACACGGACCGAGGATGGAGGAGTAGAGCGGGAGGAAAATCTGTTACAAACAAGAGGTTTCAATAAAGACACATGAAAAGAGTTAGGGATGCGTAGAGTAGGAGGTAGATCCAGCAAATAAGAAACCGGGTTGATCCTCCTCAGTACCCTGTAAGGACCAATGTAACGAGGAGCAAACTTCAAGGAAGGAACTTTCAGGCGAATGTGTCTGGTACACAACCAGACCCTATCCCCCGGAGAAAAAATAGGAGCAGGACGTCTACGCCTATCAGCATGTGACTTAAACACCGCGGAACTACGTTCAAGAATTTGTCGAGTCTGATCCCACAACTTTCTCAGGTTGGCTATATGAATATCAACCGACGGTATACCCTGGGAAGGAGACACCGACGGAAGAACAGTAGGGTTAAAGCCATAGTTCAAGAAAAAGGGGCTATTACGAGTGGAACCACAAACAAGGTTGTTGTGAGCAAACTCCGCCCAAGGAATCAGACCGACCCAGTCATCCTGGTGTTCAGAAACAAAACAACGTAGATATTGCTCAATTTTTTGGTTAGTGCGTTCGGCTGCTCCGTTAGATTGAGGATGATAGGCCGAAGAAAAATTCAGTTTGATGCCCAACTGTGAACAGAAGGATCTCCAAAAACGGGAAATAAATTGGGAACCCCTGTCTGACACAATCTCATTGGGAATACCATGTAAGCGGAAAATTTCTCTAGCAAATATCACGGCCAGTTCGGGGGAGGACGGAAGTTTAGGCAAGGGAACGAAATGAGCCATTTTAGTAAACCTGTCAAGGACCGTGAGTATAACTGTATGCCTATTGGAAGCTGGTAGATCAACAATAAAATCCATAGCCAAACAAGCCCAAGGTTTGTTGGGAACGACTAAGGGCTGCAATAAACCACAAGGGAGATCCCGCGGAAGTTTATTCCTGACACAAACATTGCAAGCCTTGACAAAGTCTTCCACATCCCTACGTAAACCGGGCCACCAGAAGTCTTTGGAGATCAGGCAGTAAGTTTTGTGGATGCCGGGGTGACCAGCGATCTTGCTATCGTGGAAACAGCGAATAATGTCCACTTGGAATTTGGGAGACACGAACAAGCGGCCCACAGGAGTACGTTCGGGAGCAAGAGATTGTTCGTTCTGAATATCAGCGAGCAATGGAGAGTGTATTTTGACATTGGTGTTGGCGATAATATTGACTTCAGGAATAATAGGGAACAAAGTATCCTCTGTAGAGGTGGTAGGTTCGTGCTGACGTGACAAAGCGTCTGCCTTAGTGTTCTTAGAACCAGGCCTGTAAGTAAGCACATAATTAAAGTGTGTAAGGAACATAGACCAACGTGCCTGCCTGGCAGATAATCTTTTGGCCTCCCCATATACGATAAATTTTTGTGGTCAGTCAAGATAGTAACTGGGAGGACGGTGCCCTCTAACAAATGTCTCCATTCCTTTAATGCCATAATGATAGCTAAAAGTTCTCTATCACCAATGTCATATCTCCTTTCAGTGTGTGACAGTTTCTTGAAAAAAAAACCGCAAGGGTGCAGCGGCTTATCTAAACTTTGTCTTTGGGATAACACTGCGCCTATCCCTGTTTCAGACGCATCAACTTCAAGTAAAAAGGGTAGAGAGGTATCAGGATGAACTAATACAGGTGCTGAGGCAAAAGACTGTTTGAGCGTTTCAAAAGCAGATAAAGCCTCAGTAGACCAGGTTTTGGTATCGGCTCCTTGTTTGGTCATATTAGTGATAGGAGCGATAACAGAGGAGTACCCTTTAATAAAACGTCTGTAATAATTAGAAAATCCAAGAAATCTTTGTATGGCTTTGAGTCCCTTAGGTAAAGGCCAATCTAAAATCGATTTTAGTTTGGTCGGGTCCATCATAAACCCGTCTTTGGAAATTACGTAACCTAAGAAAGTTACCTGAGACTGGTCAAAGCTACATTTTTTCAATTTACAATACAATCCATGTTGTAAAAGTTTCTGTAATACCTTTCTGACTTGTCTATGATGTGAATTAATGTCTCTAGAATGGATTAGTATATCATCCAAATATACAATTACACATTCATGTTGGAATTCTCTAAGAACTTCATTGATCAAGTCTTGGAAGACGGCCGGGGCGTTACAAAGCCCAAACGGCATTACGGTATACTCATAATGCCCGTAACGGGTATTAAATGCTGTCATCCATTCATCTCCTTGTTTAATTCGCACTAAGTTATATGCTCCCCTTAAGTCAAGTTTAGTAAAAATACTCGACCCCTTTAGTCTGTCAAAGAGTTCAGTAATCAAAGGAATAGGGTAAGCATTTCTGATAGTAATTTTGTTCAATCCCCGATAGTCTATACAAGGACGTAAGGTACCGTCTTTCTTTTCTACAAAAAAGAAACCCGCCCCCGCCGGAGAAGAAGACTTTCTAATAAATCCCTTGTCTAAATTCTCCTTGATATATTCCTCTAAAACTAAGTTTTCCTTGGTGGATAGAGGGTATACCGTACCCCTGGGAGGCATAGTACCAGGGAAAAGTTTAATAGAACAGTCATAAGACCGGTGGGGAGGTAAAGTATCCGCCTTACCCTTGTCAAATACAGATTTGAGGTCTAGATATTGTAATGGTATCTGAACGTCTGTGGATTGAGAAGTGTTAGCATAAGAGTTCACGGGGCAAACAGAAGTAACTCTCTGCAGACATTCTTTCCTACAACCCATACCCCAAGAAACGATTTCTCCACCCTCCCAGTCAATCTGAGGGTTGTGTCTCTTGAGCCAAGAATATCCTAGAACCACTGGGACTGCCGGGGAGGAAATTAACAGAAGGGAAATCAACTCTTCGTGGAAAATACCAACAGTAAGCTTAACGGGTTCGGTCTCATGGAATATTACTGGTTCAGATAAAGGTCTACCATCTATGGCCTCAACGGCCAAGGGTGTATCTCTCAATTGGAATGGGATACAATGCTTATTAGCGAAAGTTTGGTCTATAAAACTTTCTGCTGCTCCAGAATCTAATAATGCCATCGTAGTAATAAACCCCTTTTCCCAAGCTAGAGAGACCGGAATCAGAAGCCTATGGTCTTTTTTATTATGCATAGAGGACAGTAATGAAACACCCAAGGCCCGTCCTCTAAGGGAACTTAGGTGCGAGCGTTTCCCGGACGATTAGGGCAACTAAGACGTAGGTGACCTCTCAGCCCGCAGTATAAACAGAGACCCTCCCTTCTTCTGTACTGTCTCTCAGCCTCAGATAAGCGAGTATTACCTATTTGCATAGGTTCTGGTGGAGTAGGATTATAGGAGTCAGGGTTCTGAAATGAGGGAGCGAGTCTTACAGGAAGTCTAGTAACTCTTTCCCGAGTGTTCTGCCTCTGTCTCATGCGTTCATCTATTCTGGAAATGAAGGATACTAAATCCTCTAAATTTTCCGGAAGTTCTCTAGTGGCAATTTCATCTAGAATTTCATCAGACAACCCATTCAAGAAAACATCCATAAAAGCTTGTTCGTTCCATTTCACTTCTGCTGCCAATGATCTAAACTCTAGAGCATATTCTACAAGGGTCCTATCTTGTTGTTTAAGGCGTAACAGGGATCTGGCCGCATTAATCTTCCTCCCTGGGGGGTCAAAGGTTCTTCTAAAAGCCGTGACAAACGCAGTGTAGTTGTAGACTAAAGGATTGTCATTCTCCCAAAGGGGATTGGCCCATCTAAGTGCTTTATCTATTAGCAGGGTTATAATAAAGCCTACCTTAGCCCTGTCAGTGGGGTAAGCCCGGGGTTGTAGTTCGAAATGTATACTTATCTGGTTTAAAAAACCACGACAAGCATCAGGCGAACCCCCATATCGTAATGGTGACGTGACATGGGAAGATGCGCCTACAGTGGCTACTTCCAAACCAGTACTTAGCGAGTGGCTAGCAGTGGAACGTATTTCTTCAGACTGGGTACTGGAGCGTGTCAACAAAGTTTGTAACGCTAAAGCCATTTGGTCCATTCTATGGTCCATGGCCTCAAATCTGGGGTCAGGAGGACTAGCACCTGCAGGATCCATCATGGCCCTGTCGTAATGTCAGGAAACTGACAGGGATCCAATACGCAGAGTGCGCACAGAAGGAGGTACGTATACCGGACCTTAGAATGGCCGGACTAACGTAAGGACAAAGCAAGAATAGTCAAAAAGGTAAGCCGAGGTCAAGGGAGCCGGAGGACAGGTAAGCGAGATACAATCCGAGTCAAAGGAGAGGAGAGGACAACAGGACAAAAGGCAAGCAAGGGTCAAAACCGGAAACACTAGATAAAGAACGCGCTGAGTGACTAGCAAGCTAGAACCACGACAGGGCAATGAGCAGTAGTAAGGGTTTCCTTTAAATACCCTGTACCTAAATAGAGACCACGCCCCCAAAAGGTCCGGAATAGCGGTTCCCGGCACTTTATGCAAATGCCGACGTCATGACGTCGACGCTAGCCGTCGCGTCATAAAAGGGGGAGGAGCTAGCGCGGCCGGCGCGAAAACGGCCGAAATATGCCGAAATGCTAGGGGAAGGGAGCCCCTAAGCAGAGAGGATGTCCTCCCTGGATACATCACCAACAGGTACCCTGACAGTCGTGTCCATCCATGGCTCCACCACCCAAAATTCTACGAAGTGCGCATGACGTCACAACGTCAACACACGCGCACGTTCTGGGGTCAGAGGTCACCTTCTGACCAATCCGAGCCTAGAGAGGGATATTTAAATCCCTAATTCACCCCAGTACCTTGCCCTGTCATGGTTTCCTGTTCCTGGTTCCCTAGAGTGCATTTATCTTTGTCAATATTACTTCCTGGTATCCTGATCTTGTCTTTTCCCTGGTTATTCCGAATTCTGGTTCCCTTGACTTGGCTTGTTTAAATGGTATCTGGGTATTTCTGGCTTCCTTGACCTCGGCTTTCCCTTTGACCATTCTCTATCTCTAGCGTATTAGTCTGGACATTCTAAGGTCCGGTTTATGATCTGTCCTTTTATTTCCTTTCCTTTTGTATGTTTATAGTTTCTGCGTGTTGGACCACACTAGCAGCCGTAAATATGAAGCTCTTAGAAGGGCTTTCTTAATTATCCTAATATTTCCTAGATAGAATGAAATGTTAGATAAAACCACAATAATATAAAGAGGAGATTAAAGAAGACAGATCAATGTTAGTATTATATAGGAAACACCTTGATCTATACAGATTTAATACATCACACCCCCAGTCATCAGTAGATATAAATATAAAAATCATCTATGCTATAGAGGATACGATGTCTAAATACTCAACAGACACCCTCTATTGAAACTTGATTGAAAAAACTCCTCAGCTGCCTACCTCAATTTCACAGTCCTAGTAAATCTCCATTAGCTCAGTTGCATAGAGATACTAAAAAGTCTCAATACTCGCTAGTCTGGTCGCCTTACTGGTTAATGAATATGTCTATCTTTCCCTACAAGTGGTTACTTGATCCCCAAACCCAAAATAAAACGTGTATCAAATATGCATAGTGTAAAAGAAAAATAGATAGAAAATGCCGATGTACGTTTTGGTACTACAGCAGCACCTTCGTTGAGGGAAATTTCTTTTGGGGAATTGTTAAAGACAACAAACTAGGCAACAATGAGCAATGCCAATCAGCAGTGACTAAGACCAGATAGGTAGTATCATGTAAAAAAAAAAAAAAGGCATTAATGAGAATATAGTTTTATCTCTTGATAAATCACTGGTAAGACCACATCTGGAATATGCTGTGAAATTTTGGGCACCTGTTCTAAAGAAGAATATTATGGCACTAGAAAACGTGCAGAAGCAGGCTACAAAACTAATAAAAGCAATGTAAAATTTTAGATACGAAAAAAGGGTAACAAATCTAAACCTCTTTAGTTATGAAAAATAACACCTCAGAGGGCATATGATAACATTATACAAATATATCAGGGGGGGGGGCGTGTCCGGCGGCCGAGGAAGATGGACGCTTAAAGCAGAAGCTCCTCGTGGCGCCCGCAATAAGCCGGCTATAACAGTGCATACCGCTCGATCACGCACAAAACATGGGTCGCACACGGAAGCCCACGGACTCCAGCAGCACCCCGAGGTCGTCAGGCAGGGAGGGGGAGCAATCCATCCGCTCCTACCTTCAAGCCACGGCCCGCCCGCGGTCCCCACAACGGGAGACGGAGGAGGTAAGCCAGGGCATGGAGTCCTTCCCCTCCACACCGGCCAGACTGTCGCCCACACCCTCATTCAGCTCAGAGCCACAATTAACTCAGGAGGGAGAGTGGAGGGCCATACTGCCAAATTTACTAACTAAAGCAGATTTTGAGGCCCTGTCAGACCGCCTGGGCAGGGTAGTGAGGGAGGAGATGGCCCAGCTACGCGCAGACCTGTCCAACGTGGAGGCCCGGATGTCAGTAGCGGAGTCAGAGACCAGAGCGCTCCGCACAGACCTGGAACACACCAACTCCACAGTCACCAGCCAGGAAGCAGACCTAGCCAGTCTCACCACGTGGGTAGACGACCTGGACAACCGCGGCCGCAGGCTGAACCTGCGCATCCGCGGAGTGAGGGAAGGTGACCCAGCGGAACACATACCCAACACCCTAAAGAGGCTGTTCGCTCAGGTACTGGGGGGCCAGCAAATACCCAGACTAGGCATAGTACGGGCACACAGGGCGCTGTGACCAATGCCGCCACCAGAAGAACAACCAAGAGATATCATATGCTGCCTAGAAAACTACCAATTGAAAGAAGACATCCTGCGCACGGCCCGACGCATGGGAACCATACGCTTCGAAAATCAAACCATATCGATTTATCAAGACCTATCTAGATACACTCTGCAAGCCAGAAGAGCGCTACGCCCAGTAACATCCGCCCTGCAACAGGCAGGAATACCATACCGCTGGGGTTACCCATTCTCACTCTCAGCTAGACACGGCCAGGATCAACATACGGTGAATAAACCAGGCGACCTCCCTGGTTTCCTTCGAGTCATGGGCATCCCACCGATCCACGTACAAGACTGGCTAGCAAGCTCATTTCTCCAATCACCGCCTGGACCGCAACAGCCGCGCAGACCAGACCAGGGCCCCCCAAGACTTCAGCAACAGCGACGCAGAGATTGGAACCCGGGTCCGGCACGACGGGAGCAGGAGAACTAACAGAGCACCACACTGAGAGGAGGGGCTGACAGTCCGGAGACCAACTTGCAGCAGGACACTACGGGCAAACTGTGAGTACTATTTGGGGTGACACAAGACACTATAACAACCACACCGGCACACGATGGGGAGGGAGATGGTGGCAAGGGGGAACAGGAACGAAGTAAACACTGAAGCTTCATGTGGAGGAACCTTCTTGCCCGCTGACAGGGCCATGGGGAGGACAAAACAGGACCTTTTGGGTGGGATACGGGATCCAGCTCTAGCTCCGGCATGACATAATCCAGACAGGCGCACGGATAGTGCAACGTGGCGGTGTCACAACATGGGACACAATACTGGCCGGAAGACGCCAACAAAGACACAACACAACGAACGGAGGGAGGGTCATAAGGGGAAATGTCCACTGAAAAGAGGGAAGAAAGGGAGGAGGAAGGGAAGGGGGATCACACGCACACAGGGGGAAGGGGGGAAAAAAAAAAAAAACACGCACCCAAACACGGTACCGCAACTCATGCATATGCGGGGAGGGGAGGGAAAGAGAGGGGCACAGCGCACAAACACGGACACAGAGGTGGGGGGGACGAACGAGAAAGAGACGAGTGGGCCAAGCCAATAGGAGGGTACTGGGAGCCAGGGGTAGACAGAAGGGGACCTGCGATAATAATTCATGGGCAAAGTCCATTGGCACAATACCCGACAAAATTACTAGCAAGCAAACCACAGATACACGCTAAGCATAGACACCAAAGGAACCATAGGCAGAGTGGAAAGCACCCGAGATGAACCACCGGGAACCCAACATGAGAATGGCCCAAGGAAACCCCACCCATCACACTAGCGCAGGGACGACATGCCACATACGACGTGCACCACACACACGTTGTCGTCAGGCAGCCCACAGACTCAACAGGTGACACCAAACAGAAACCTGAGATGGAGTAGGAATTAAAACAACTAGCCACGCTGGAACCACGGGAAATAGGAGAATACAGGGACTGACACCCAGACACGCTGGACCCACACCCACATCACGCCCATACAGTCGGTGCGACACAGGCAGAAAGATAGCGCCACCAGCCAAGTTACCCCACTAGAATGACACCACTCACAGGCCCGGATAATGGGGAGGCCCTGACCAGGAACTGCAACGGACACGCGCCCAGATAGGAACACACGTAGCGAGATCACATGTGAGACAAAAACATACACGAGCTAGGACACACCACCGCGGCAGACAGTAGCACGCATGCAATCCAAAAGATGACCCATACAAGCACAATACCAAAGAGAGGGAGTGGATGCTCCAATATCATAGCCACTAAGGAGACATGCGACCACACCCTACATACCGAACCAGGTATCACACCCCTCACCTACACAGCACGGACGGACGTCACAAGGCGGACCGGACACACCAGGGCATAAAGCCCGACACCCCAATAGGCATAGGACACAAATATCCCCACTCCAAAGGGGACATACTACACCCGGCACCGACACAGGCACACCACTTGGTGGGACCTATAGGCCGAACAACCGGGACACCTGTCCATTACCCTACACGCCCTCAAAACAACCAACAGCAAGCGCCCACTAAGACGGAGCCAGAGCCCAAACAACAATAAGACAGCACTGAACCGCACACCTACACACACCCGTACCCAGGCCCAGCCCGCCTCCGTTGCCCCTCCGGGCCGCTGCGAGGATGCAGGCACAAGGACCCAACGGCTTCGCAAGAGAAGACCTATGTGTAGTCTCCTACAATGTGCGAGGCCTAAATGTTAGGGAGAAGCGCACAAGATTGCTAAGGGACCTAAAACACTACAAAGCAACAATAGCGTTCATCCAAGAAACGCACTTCCAGGAGGGCAGAGCACCAGCCCTAAAAGACCGCAACTACCCAATAGGATACTTCAGCCACAACCAAGATAGACGCACACTGGGAGTCTGCATCCTCTTCTCACGACGAGTCCCTTACGAGGAGCAAGCCACCGTCCGATGCAAACAGGGCAGATATATTTTTACAAAAGGCAAAATAATGGACCAAACATACACGTTCGCCAACATATACGCCCCGAATACGAAACAACACCACTTCCTCCGAAGAGCACTAACCACGCTGATGAAATTCGCGGAAGGCACCCTGATCATAGGGGGGGACCTCAACCTGGCGATACACCCGGACCAAGACTCCACCTCGGCACGCGGACACAGGTTGATCAACAGGCACGCCAACACGCTCCGCCTCCTCCACCTCCACCAGCTGGCAGACTGCTGGCGAGCACTACACCCAACTACACGAGATTATACTTTTTATTCTACGACACACTCGACGTATACAAGACTCGACTATTTCCTAGTACCTCACCGGGACCTAGCCCTGCTCACCGCGGCAGAAATCCTGCCAATGACCTGGTCAGACCACAGCCCAATCCGCATATGGATTAAGTCGCCACTATACAAACCCAGACAATTGTCGTGGCGACTGAACGAATCGATTCTCTCAGACGTCTCGGTCATAGACCAAGTCAATCACCACATACAGGATTACTTCACAGACAACGAGACAGATGACGTCACCCCACTGACATGCTGGGAAGCACACAAAACGGTCATCAGAGGCAGATTCATCGCGATATGCGCGACCCGCAAAAAGAAGGCGACACAGACGATACAAGCACTCAGTAAGGAAATCGGGGAACTGGAGGCTAGACACAAACGCACCATGGATATGACGGTATATGAGGAACTCACGACTAAACGGAACCAACTCACCGCACACCTGACCCGCGCAATCCAACGCTCATACCAACACTACAAACATATGATCCATGAACACGGGGACAAGTGTGGGAGACTACTAGCGAACCTCCTGAGGCAACGCCGCAACCAACTGTACATTCCGAAGATCAAAGATGCACACCAACAACTCAGACACCTGCCGGACCAGATCTCGACAGCATTCCACGACTACTACCAGGATCTATATTGTCTCCGTGAAACGAATCAAGAACCTCAGAGGCCACAAAGAGCTGAGGACATACGCAGATACCTAGACGCGGCAAATATACCAGGAATAGAGGAGGTAGACCAAGAAGCCTTAGAGACCCCCATAACACCCGAGGAATTGGCATACGCCATCAAAAAAGCGAAAACGGGCAGGGCTCCAGGCCCAGACGGCCTGCCCCTACAATACTATAAAACATTCGCAACGGACCTACTACCAAAATTACTGAAAGCCCTGAACTCGATCCAAGACGGAGCCACACCAACAGCCCAATTCACCTTGGCGAACATCACCCTCCTCCCAAAGGAGGACAAAGACAAGACGCTGTGTCCAAGCTATCGACCGATATCCGTACTGAATACGGACCTCAAACTTCTGGCAAGCATACTGGCAGCACGTCTGGTGCCACTCCTGCCGACCATAATCCATTCAGATCAAACAGGTTTTATCCCAGGAAGGGAGGTGAAGGACAACACAATCAGAGCCTTAAACCTCATAGCACATGCAAGAGGGCAGAAGACCCCAGTTCTGCTCCTGTCCACAGACGCGGAGAAGGCGTTCAACAGGGTGGACTGGGGTCTGATGTTCGAAACACTCCGCCACCTGGGCATAGGCCCACACTACATGACCTGGGTACAGGCGCTCTACACGGACCCAACGGCCCGAATTCGGATCAACGGGGCACTGACAGACCCATTCCAGATCCACAACGGAACCAGACAGGGCTGCCCGCTTTCACCCATACTCTTTGCGCTGACGCTGGAACCCTTCCTGAGCAGGATCCGACAGAACGCAGACGTACGAGGGCTGACAGTCGGAAACACGCACCACAAAACCCTGGCGTACGCAGACGACATGCTGTTTGTGGTTACTGACCCGGAAAAATCGTTACGAGCGATACAGACGGAATTCGACATATACGGCCGCATCTCGAACCTCCGAATCAACTACTCGAAATCGGAAATACTGAACATAAACATCAGCAACACACTCAAGCAAACAATTCAGAGACAACAACCCTACCGCTGGTGCGACCGCCGAATGAAATACCTAGGGGTCTGGCTCACACCAGATGCGGGAGACCTCTACACCCATAACTACCTCCCGATTCTGCAAAAGGCAAAGGAGGAACTACGTAGATGGGGTTCCTACTACATGTCATGGCTGGGCAGAGTGAACGCGGTGAAAATGACACTATTACCGAAGCTACTTTTCATATTCCAAACGGTACCGATAAGAGCCCCACAAACATTCTTCGGGACACTTAAGGCAGAAGTTTGCACTTTTATCTGGAAGGGCAAATCCCCGCGCATAGCGCATACCCAACTGATCCTGCCCAAGCTCGGGGGGGCCTGGCACTTCCCGATTTTGAAAAGTACTACCACGCAGCACACATCGCCAGAATAATCTGCTGGTCGGTAGCCAGCGGCGCAAAACCATGGACACAACTAGAAGCGGACACAACCGGATGCGATCTCAGAACCCTACCATGGATCCCCAAGACAACATACGGGAGCAAACATATCACCAACCCGTTCGTGGCGGCAACCATGCAAATATGGCACGGACAAGGCACAAAACACTACCTGACAACGGACCCAAGCCCGCTCCTGCCCCTAAAGGGAAACCCAGATTTCCCAGCCGGGGAATATGGCCCCACACCAAGTCCGCCGGGACAGACAGGGGTACCCCGCATAAAAGATTTCCTCTGCCACCCGTTCGAAATCCGACCATTGGCAGACATCTACCCAGGCAGACCACACACATTTGCCCACATCCTAGCACGAGCCCAAATCACCAAATACGCCAGATCCATCCCGCAACGACCGGCAATCACGAGGGAACCAACACAATTCGAGAATTTCTGCACACAGGACAAAGAACCACCACGAGCCATCTCACAAATATACACTATCATGATAACAAGCAGATACCTCCTAGCACCACCGTGCATCAGAAAATGGGAAGAAGACTTGGAGGAGCAGATGACGGAAGCAGATTGGGATAAAAGCATGACCCTGATACAGAAAACACCGAGCTCGGCACGAACACAAGAAAACTCGTATAAGATATTTACCAGATGGTACCTGACACCGACAGCTCTTCACGCCAGAAACCCAGAAATCCCGGATACATGCTGAAGGTGTTGGGAGGAGACCGGAACGTTCACGCACATATGGTGGACATGTGCCCGCATCAGACCATTCTGGGACAGAATCCGGTCGATAATCCAGGAGGTCACAGATGAACACCTCCCACACTCCCCAGCCGCCTTCCTACTACACCACACAACTATGGCCACACCAACATATAAGAGATCGGTTATCCCCAGACTCCTAAACGCGGCTAAAGTGACTATCCCTATTTACTGGAAGCAAACCATCACACCATCCATAACAAAATGGATAGAGGAGGTGGAAGCCACAAGGATATTCGAGGACATGAAAGCAGAAACTCCGAACCTCAGAGACCACCACACCAAACGCTGGTTCCACTGGACGAGACTGAATACGTCGGACTCATTCAGACAGCACATAAACGCGCCATGAAAGTCGACGGGAAGACGAGGAAGAAAGCACTACGAGAAGCGAATCAAAGAAGGCGAGATGCGGCAGACCGGACGGGCACGGGAGGCGGACTACCCCAACCATCCCACCCTAACCCGCACCCTGACAGCACCACATTAAGTCATCGACTGACGCTACCTGAGACGAACACTTTACGCACAGACAGGATAACAACCACGATTCATACACATGAACACCCACAATGACAAAATCGGGAACAAAGACGGTCAGGACAGTAACAACCGAACCTCCCCCCCTCATACACGGCAAGCCAAGTACACACGAAGACAAACACTAGCCCAAACACAACCACATATACCCAAAGAACCTCGCTGTCAAACCAATAATCATACTCCGAACAAAATCGATGGGTACTCACTGAAACACGGATCTCCAGGCAAGCTACAATGCAATAAGATAGAGAGACATACCACAGTTAAAACACACGAACCATCGCAATGTACTGGATTACCCATAAACGCACCTCAGCACGCTAAACAGAATACTACACTGACTACACAGACAAAAGCTACATGGGGCCAGTCACGCACGGCAATGAAACACTAAATCACACAGCGCAATAGACACGCAGACACGCAAGCAGACAGCAGCCACACACACCAAAATATAGTAAGATATGGCACACTATCAGATAAAAGCCCCACAAAGGGGACGCAAACAGGAAGTCAATAGACCAAACACCGCCAGCAGAAAAGCGAGATACAACTAGCACATGACCAGAGCAACCAGGGACCAGACACGACGGGGCCCGCAGACACAACCTACACAGGAAACACGCGATAAAAACACCCAGAACAAGACAAGCCCGAGTGAACGCAACACAGGCACACCATAAGTCATGCAGACAAACACAGCAAGCAAACAAATTGATACCTATATACTATATCAAGCAGGCAATAACCAAACCGCCTCTGCGTAGGCGACAAAAAGCACACAAATGTCTGTAGGGGAAACCAATACCTCCATACTCGCACTGTTGTTACCTGCAAATGCATTACGATAAAGGAGAAGATCAACACACTCAATAATACATGCAGACCCTAACAGACACAACAGAAAGCCGAAAACCCCTAACAGACACAAAACACACAGGGACCTGCCGAGCACAACATCTACATGATGAGGCCCAAACCCACATATTTTATATTAATACACGGCTGCCTAAAAACAAATATGCTCCTTATGTTTAAAGTTGGAAAAACTTCTGTATTTTTGATTATGGCCTAATGACCTCATCTAACGAGCAAGCAGATTAACCTGCCTCAGCACAGTCAACAATTGTGCACCTACTGACTAGTAAACACACAACAGCTAACACAAAACACATATCGCCCTAACCGAACTACAAAGGCTACACAGTACATAAAAGTATAGAGCACAAAGCAACTGACAGTAAATAAATGTTAATAATAATAAAAAAAAATAAAAAAATTTTAAAAAAATAAAAAAAAAATTTAAAGGGAAGGAAGAAGGGGAAAAGAAGAGAGGGAAAGAGAAAAAGAAAGGGAAAGGAAAAAGGAAAAGAAAAGAGAAGGAAAACAAGAATTTTTTTTGTTTAAAAACATGTTAAGCTAAACAGGCTAAGATGGATCCGCCTCTGCGCAGACAACCAAAAGTATATACTGTGTTGAACCAATGCTTAAGCCCCTGCGTGGGCAATCACTTGCTTTATTACAAATCAGTTTGACGTATGAACCTATGTTATGCATACAATAAAAATATTCAAAACAAAACAAATATATCAAGGGCTTATAAAACCATTCTCTGCAAATCTATTCACAAACAGGACTATACATAGGACACGAGGTTATGTGTTTCGACTGGAAGAAAGGAAATTTAGTCTAAGGTAAAGGAAAGGGTTTTTTTTTTTTTTTTACTGTGAGAACAATAAAGATGTGGAATTCTCAACCTGAAGAAGTGGTTTTATTGGTCTGTACAAATGTTTATACAGCAACTGGATGCATACTTGCAAAAACATAATATTCAATTATATAATTTTTCAATTGTAGAGTAAGAGCTTCTTGATCAAAGGATGCATCGGACTGTCATTATGGGGTCAAGAAAGAATTTCGTTCCTAGTTTGTTGCAAACTAGGAAGTGCTTCAAACAGGTTTTTTTTTTGCCTTCTTTTGGATCAACAGCAAAAAACAGATGTGAGGAAGGCTAAACTTGATGGACACAAGTCTCTTTTCAGCCTATGTAACGATCATATCCTAGCTCTAGATTTAATCATAATTAAACCTTTTGGAAAAGGGATACTCTAAGGACTGAAATGACTACAATTTAATGTAGTGATTTTAAGCATAGATGCAACTCCTTTCTCAGACAATATTATTCGATAATATTGATTTCATATTTTTGGATACACTTTTTAAAATATTTTTTTCAATATATCGAAAATATCAAAAATTAAAATAATTTCCAAAACTTTTAATTATCTGGAAAAAAAAAAAATCAAGAAATACTTCTGAGAACAGCAATACTTATATTTATCCATAAAACACACTCATAGTGACTGTCTGACAGACGGCCAGAACAGGTTGATTTTTAAAGATCTTCCTCTTCACATCTGCCGTGAATGATCATGTGATGCTGAACATGTATGCTTGTTCATACATGTTCATCTTGGAGTCTGTGCTTCTCTAGGTTTGGACCAGGGATTATCAAGATTGCTGATCTCATCATGGGTCAATCAGGCTGCAGTGAAAGCACTGTCCTGGTAAGAATTAATGGTAAATCTTTTGTTTTATTTTTTTACTTTTGGATTTTTTAAAACGCTTTTATTTTGTGGAAGGAACTAGTAATCTACACAAAAAAAAGGAAACACTAATTTTCTAAATACATTTACACACAAAATCCCAGCACTCACCACCTCCACGTTTAAATTAGCCCAGGTGCATCTCCAGCCTGGATACAATTATTGCAAAAAGAGAGCATTTTTGAGACTTGAAAGTAGCTTTAAATGTTGCTTTATTCACCCAAGACAACAACAACAACAAAAAAGCAGATATACTTGTTGACTTATGTGAATAAAGCAACATGTGAAACTACTTTCAAGTTTTCGAACTATATATTAAACATTTTCATTTTTGAAACCGAACCTTGGTACAAAATTATTGTTATTCAATCTATGGAAGGGTAAAGAAACAATGTCAGGAAGTTTTTTTGTGTAGAGATTCTGATAAATTGAAAAGCTTAGTTTGGCATGTTTGTATTAGACAGCCATTATACTGGCACATATTTAATACATTAATAACAATAAGACCAAATGTGCTTTAATAATATGTTTGTACACATTATACTGTATTTTTTCTTTTACACTAGTGTTCATCCATCTTTTGTTCTACTAGAGAGATTATTATGTTTGTATTGTTCACCAAACAAATAATTCCTTACCTCATTCATATTGTCAACATAAAATGTTTTCTTTCCTACATGTTTCTGCGTGCCTTTTTCTTGTTATGCTATTTTTTTTTTTTGCTTTGGTGATATCACCCATCTTGATTTTTCCCTTTATTTTGTCTGTTGGTTTCCCTCTGTTTGTCTTTTAGCTTTTCATAGCCTCTTCTAAGAGAGGAATTTCTGATGGAGTGTTTACTTTGGCATTTTAGTGTTACTGTGGAAAAATACTTTATAACTCAGAATAACAGACTAGAACCATTCACGCTGCGTCTATGCTTTGCTAAAATAACTTTTATAGTTAGTTTCAAGGTAGAAAATATTGTTTTGATTTTTTCAATGTGAAATTCACATAAATAATAATAGGAAGGTATGGGCATCTTGATTTTTTTTTTTGACAATTTTTATTAAGTTTTGGGGATACAGAAGAAAAATGGAAAACATTTTAGATTTTCATCAGCAGCAAATCCAACAACATATGAACCATCGCTATTGTGCATTTTACCTTAAGATAACATTGCAATTTTCTATGCTATAGTGTCAAGGCCATTCAGTGGCGAGTGTGTTCTGGCAGTCAGATAGCGGCTGATATAAAGGTAGACCTAGGAATATAGGTTAGTGGGCGGGGGGGAGAAACTTGGAAGATTCCTAGTTGTAGTCATCATTCTAATCAGTAAGGAGTGTGTGCCAGGTGAGATATGCTCAGTAGCAGTTGCAGAGTTGCATGCTTTGCTCCAGTATTCTAAGGGTGATATTCTTTTATCATGAATACTTTGTGCTTACGTCTTTAGTACATTCTTAATATGTTTAGAAACCTTATTTTACTGCGTCATATACAATTATCGCGGAGGAACACAACTGTCGGATGGCAGTGTTGGTGTGTGTTGGCACGCGCTATATATGAGTTCCATTGGTCCCATGCTTTAATCCAAAATGTTGCAGGATTTATGGTACATCTTTGTTTTTGGTGGTTTCCACCATGTTAATGCATTGTGCAATTGAGGGTGGTCTGGTGAAGTGTCAGAGTCTGCTGATGACTATGAGGGCTGCCATGAGTATATGAAAAATAAGATACTTTTGACTCTTTTGTAGGCCCTTTGGCAGCAGTTGGAGTATATATGCTTGTGGTTTGTGTAAGAGTGCAACCTCTGTGCTGTCATATATTATTATAGCCACTTCAGACCAGTATGTAGTTATGAGTGGGCATAGCCACCAAGTGTGGAGCATAATGCCTCTATTCTGTAGGCATCTCCAGCATATGTCAGACGTGTTTGGGTAGGTAGCTTTAATGTGTGTTGGGACCATATACCACCTCTAGAGGAGTTTACGCGACAGCTCCATATGGGAGGCACATTTTGATAATGGGCGATGTGCTAATCGAATTTCTTGCCATTGAGATGGTTCTGAGGTATGTGAAAATTCCTTTTCCCAGGCTTTTATGAAGGATAATTTATCTTGTTATGATTATGTGTCATTTGGTAGATGATTGATATCAATATCTTAGGGGGTTGCAGTCGTGAGCTGATTTTCTCTACCTCCATCAGCTGTGGTTCCTGTACATGTGAGCGTCATTACTTGCTTTTTCAGCCAAGATTGTATTTGCATATATGAGAATTGTACCAGTTTATGGAAGTGAACCTTGAGCAGTTGGTGTTAGTGTCTGATGCCACTGCGGTGCCAGATTTTTTAATTGAAATCTGAGATCAGTATGTATAAAGTTTTTTGTGGGATAGGAGGTGAGACTGTTCCCCACCAATATAATTTACGGCAGAATTTATCCCATAAGTTAGGCGTAAGGGCATTTGTGGGTAGTATAGTGTTGTCTTTGGGCTTTGTTATATTTGACTGTGTTTATTTATTTGGATAAGTCTTTTATTTATAGATATTTCTTCTTGGGTCAAAGGCTCGCTCCATTAATATGTCTATATTAATGAAAAGTACCAATACGCAATCTGACGTTCTTTATAAAAAAATATGCATTTATTCTACTTCAACAGCAAACAATATTATACTTAACAGATGATATTTCTTAACGACGTTACAGAGAGTGAAAGATCTTAAGTAGTAGTCTTTGTATCAGCAACTCAGGGCATCAGGGAGGAACGCAGATCGTGGAAGGAAGAGAAAAGAACGTGGTCCTTTGTCCTCTGCCCTTTATAGCCAAAATTATGTCATAATGTATAATTTAGACTCTGGCCATATAAGTGTCACATCATGCCTTGTTCTGCGGATCAGTCTGGTGATGGCTTCTGGTATCCAGTACTCTTTTTACAATTCTTGTTTAGTTTTTCTTGTTTTTTTTTGGTTTTCTATTCTGTCTGGTTTTCTTTATGCTGGGTTTCTAGGTTCATTCTTATATTCCGTCCATGGATTTCCCAGTCTCTTGGATTCATTTAAATGTTTGTTTTATGTTGCCACACCCTTTTGTTTTCCATTTTCCTTTTGTTTCAGTCTAGACCTGCAGCAGTGTTTCAAGTCTCTGCCCTTTCTTGCAGTTAAGTGCTATTGTGGTTTAGTATGGTTCTTTTAGCGAACATTAGGCAGTGTAGGACCTGATGAATATGGGGTACATTGGCGTTGGGGCAGGCTTATGCAATGTATGATCATATAATGTAACTAAATCCCCATACTTTTCATATATAATGCTTAGTTATGTCTCCTCTTGTTTTGCCTATTATATCTTGTCTTGTTTTATTTTGTAATCCCAGTTCATGTACAGTCCTGTCCTGCCCTGTTCTTGTTTTCCTCATGTCTTGTGTACATGTTCTGGGTTCTGCTTTCTGTCCTGCTCTGGTTCTGGGTTCTATTAGTTCTGTCTTGTTTTCATGTTTGGTGACTATCCTAGCCTTGTTTCTAGTACTGGATACATGTCTGCTGCAGAGCCCCCCTATCCAGTTCCTGGGAGGTCTGCTTACTTCCAAGCTCCTAGTTCCTGGGATCCGCTGTAGCTGCATCAGGGTTCTGGTTTGTGGCTGCAAAACGCTGGTGCTCCACATCAGGGGGCATGTGGTTACCCTGCACCAGGCCCTGATAATCCACTTCCACGCTGAAGACTCCAACTTCTCATCAGGCACTCAGGGGTCCCGGTTTCCGTACCACCACACGTGACAATAAGTAAATTCCCCATATAAAACCTTCCACAAATCTCTCTATACAGCAAATTCCAGAGTCCTCATGGTACATAATAGCAAACACCATCTGTTCTTTTTCACCCATTAGACAGCCACACCCTAATATGTATTTGAATAGGAACATATAGAATATGCAATATTCTACAGGCTGGTATTGTTTTGGTAGCCATGCCAAAATGTTTATGGGGGTGCCCTTGGTGTGGTTCATTTCTATTGTTGTCCACTGTAGTGGGCGCTCATGGTGGAACGCTGCTAATAAGGGTCCTGCTGCCTCATAATAACCCAACAGGTCTGGTACCCTTATCCCTCTTTGGGTGAATGGTGTGTGCATTGTTATTTTTGCTACTCTAGGTTTGCAATTGTCCTAAATGAAAGTTCTTAGGGTTTTTTGTGCTTCTATAAATAATTTTTGGGGGCTTTAATCAGCCGCATTCTGAATAGGTATTGGAGTTTTGGCAGTATGATCATTTTTACCGCAGCGAACCTGCCTGATGAGGAGACATATTTCCCTTTCCAGCCTAGCAGCGTGTTCCTTACTTCATTTAATAGTTTAAAATAGTTTGTTTTATAGGGGTTAGTCAATGTGGGGGTAATATTAATTCCTAGAACTTTAAGGTGGTTGTGCCTCCAGTCGTAGCTAAAATTTCTTTGGAGGTTTTCTAGTTTGTCCTTGGGAATATTAATGCTTAGGGCTTGTGTTTTAGAAATATTAAGTTTATAGTGTGAGTATTTGCTGTATTGAGAGAGATTATTGTGTAAGTTTGGTAATGAAATGTGGGGTCGTTCCAGTGTTAGGAGTATGAAGTCTGCAAATAATGAGATTTTGTATTCTCGGCCTTGACAGGTGATACCATGGATATTCGGATTATCCCTTATCAGTTGTGTGAGTGGCTCTAAAGATATGATATAGAGTAACGGGGACAGCCTTGCCTGGAGCTGCAATATATTTGTGAAGTGTTTAGAAATTAAGCCTCCATTTGTTACCCTGGCTGTTGGATTGTGAGTATAATGCTAATATTAGGTACTGAAACTTGCTTGGGAATCCAAACTTTTACAGGACTGCGCAGAGGAAGGGCCAGTACAGCCTATCAAATGCTTTTTCCGCATATAAGGAGAGCAGCATGCTGTGGGCCACCCCTCCCCGCGCCCCACTCAATAAGTCCAACATTTTTCAAGTGCCAACTGCCTTCTGTCTGCCACTGACAAACTCCACCTGGTCCTCGTGGATTAAAGTAGGGATTATTGGTGCAAGTCTGCTAGAGAAGATCTTGGCTAGCAATTTTACATCTGTGTTCAGGAGGGAGATCGGTCTTAGATTTTGGCTTTCAGTGGGTGGCTTTTCATGCACAACAGTGGCAACATGCACCATTAACATCTCTGAGGGCATTTCTGCCATCGGAAAATTTGGCTAAAGGTTGTTTCCAGGGGAGTTAGGAGGGAGGCAAACTGTTTATTATATGTTTTTGTAAGGCTATCTGATCCTGGAATTTCTCTGAGGGAAGGGAGTGAATGGTTTGCAGGATTTCCTGTGCCATTATAGGTGCTTGTATGATTGATTTTTGTTGTTCTGTCAATGTTGGGAGTGTGGTGAGCTGCAAAAAGTATGTGATTTCCTGAGTCGTAAGTTGGTGTAGGATAGGGTCGTCTTTGAGATTGTACAATGTATGGTAGTATGTTGACATTGCATAATTTATGTCTTCTGGGTTGTGTAGCTTAGTTCGTTTGTTCGTGAGCAAGTATGGTATTTTTGAGTTGGTCTGTTTTTGGTCAGTATCTTGGACAGCTGGACAGTACCCCTAAGAGCCAATTCCTAAGGTTAAAGAGAAATTGCTCTTATAGAGATGTTTTTGAAAACCAGGTTAAAGAAATGCAAGGGAAATTCATTGAGAAAGGATATGATTAGAGTTGAGCGGACACCTGGATGTTCGGGTTCAACAAGTTCGGCTGAACTTCATCAAAAAGTTCGAGTTTGGCTCGAACTTGACCCCAAACCCCATTGAAGTCCATGGGGACCTGAACTTTTGGGCACTAAAATGCCTCTAAAAAAGTCCTTGGAAGGGCTAGAGGGCTGCAAAAGGAAGTAAAATGGGGGTAAGAGTGCCCTGCAAACAAATGTGGATAGTGAAATCACATAAAACAACATAAAATAAGCAGCCGCTTAGTAGATAACTCCCTAATTCCCAGGGTATTAGGGAGCTATCTATCAAAAGGCTGAAAGACCTAAATTGGTCTTTCAGCCACATTTACTAATACTAAGTAAAGATTACTTTACTTAGGGGCGTGTCTAGTAAACAGTGAGCAGCCAGTGGCTGCTCACCGTAAAAAAACCGCAAAAACAAAAAAACCTAAATAACAACGAGGTGGGGGGACCTACTGTCCTCCCCCCCAGCCCCCACCCCTGAGTGGTGGGTGGAGGGCCTAAATAACAATAAGGGGGGCCTACTGTCCTCCCCCCGGCCCCCACCTCTGAGTGGGTGGAGGCCCTAAAAAAAAATGTAACCCCCCATCACTTCCTTCCCCCCCAAAAAATAACCCCTACCTACCCCCCTCATCCTAAAAATAATGAGGGGGACCCTTATCTAAATACCTGTAAAAAAAAATAAAAATAAACTTACCATTTGATGTCTTCTCTCTTCTAAAATCTTATTTTTTCAGCCCCAAAAAAGGCCAAATAAAAATCCATAATAATGAGCGCAAAAAATAAAAAATCAATTTTCATCCATGGAGGGATACGCACAGACTGAGCTCTGCAGAGCGGAGCTTTGCCTTGCCCCACCCTGCAATTAAGCTCAGAGCACTCTGCCTGGTTTAAGCCATCAGAGTGCTCTGTGTCATTTTACACAGCGTGGGAAAATTCCAAAGAACTTACCCACGCTGTGCAAAATGACTCATTACACTTTGATAGGATGGCTTGAAATCCATCCAATCAGAGTGCTCTGTGTCATTTTACACAGCGTGGGAAAGTTCTGTGACAGGTAAATGTAGAGACTTAAAACCCACCAATCAGAGTGCTCTGAGCCTAATTGCAGGACGGGGCAAGGCTTTATAAGTGCGTCGGTTATTATGAATTTTTATTTGGCCTTTTTTGGGGCTGAAAAAAGATTTTAGAAGAAAGAAGACATCAAATGGAAAGTTTATTTTTATAGGTATTTAGATAAGGGTCCCCCTCATTATTTTTAGGATGAGGGGAGTAGGTAGGGGTTATTTTTTGGGGGGATGGGGGTGACGGGGGGGTTAAATTTTTATTTAGGGCCCCACCCACCACCCAAGTGTAGGGGCCATGGGGGAGGACAATAGGTCGCCCCCTCATAGTTATGTAGGGCCCCCACCAGCCGCGCAGGGGTGGAGGCCGGGGGGAGGACAGTAGGTTCCCCCCTGAGGCGGAACCAGCCTCGCCACTGGGTATTGGAGAAGACTGATTGCCAGCCTCCTGCCCTGCGACTATGGCCCTGGGATGTATTGCCCTTCTAGGAACTGATTTGGGCATATTGCATTTTATTATGCTGCTGCTGGCCCTTTAAGAACCATCTGGGGACATACTGTGGAGTTACTGGGTGGCCACCATTTCATGTATCAGAGGCACATGGTGAGAACAATGGATGAAGCACATGGTGAGAACAATGGATGGTGGCCATTTTAGCTCACTGACACTGTTTGGACTTTTCTAAACGGTGCCATCTCGCTGGTATTTGGTGCACAAAGACATCGTGCAGTAGTTTTAAACTATACAACAGGGGACACATTATACAGTAATTATTTTTCATATAGCCTGTATATGTTCTGCGGAATCTGCATTAAACTGTATCTTCCAAACTACTGAACGGATGTGGGTGAATTTTGGATATGTCCTTTTTTCGTGTATAGCATTATATCTATGTGAGTGTCTCTTTATGTGTGGCTATATATATATACACATATATATATATATTTATTTATTTTTTTGGATATCCACATTTTTTTGGTGGATGTTGTGTGTGTATATATATATATATATTTTTTTTTTTCTTGATATGGAGATGTGTGTGCGTGCGCATATATGTATGTATATATAGATGTATGTGCATGCATGTATGTGTATGCCCATATACATCTTTCTTGGGTATTGTACATTTTTGATTTATGGGTGGTATATGTAGACCCACTTTTTCCTTATACCTTTTGTGGGGATGATATGTTGTATTCATGACATTTTTTATATATAGATAGTGTTGTGATCCCTCTATATATAACTTTTTTGGTATTTGTGATACTTACATATATATATATATATATATAGACATTGTTGTGTTTATTTTTATATTTACTTCTATATTTCTTTGTAGATTATTATTTATATATATATTTTTTATACTGTATATATTTTTTATATTGGGTAAAGTTTAGATATTATAAGAGACAGCTCTCCTCTTTCGTCCAGCTTGGGACGCCCGGTTTTCCTTACAGCCGATTGGCTGCCTGGTCTTCCGTGCGTTCCACGGTGGAACGCGGAAGTACCGCTGAGGATATTGTATTATGTGTTATGGACGTTATGCGTTCCAGTATGGAACGCGGAAGTGACCTCTTTTTTTACATCCGTCTGAGAGGATTATCTCGTCCAACCAATCAGAATGAGGCAAGACCGAAACCCGGAAGTAAACGTTTTTCCGCGGCAATTTCAAGATCATTTTGGAGGCTTATAAAAGAAGGATTTTCTGGACATTTTCTTATCCCTGAAGAAGTCTACATAGACGAAACGCGTTGGATATTGATCAGGAATACTTTTTCCTTTTTTGTTATTTTATTGTTTTTAGTATATTATTATTACTTTTTATTACCTATATATTTTTATACTACTATAGAGGGACTTCTTTTCCTCGGTACCACTTGTGAGTGGTGATATGCTGCTATAATCTTCACTTGATGTAAGTGCAATTTGTATTAATAAATCTATTTTTGTTTGCAATACTGCTCTATATACCTCTTTTTCTTTGAGTATTGGGTGTTTTGAATCTACGACTTTTTGGTCCATACACACAAGTCTACTGAGAAAGAATACGCTATTCAAATACCCTATGGAAGGGAGACAAGCGCAGATCTACAGCACGGTCTTGTAAATTCTCTACCTACGGGATTGAATCATATATTCCTGTACATGCTTCACTATTATGTGATTTTTTTCATATTTTAGATTCTTTGAAGAACTGTGTTATATTGTATACAGGTTGTATGGTTCAGTATTGTTGTGCTACCCCTTTAGTCTATACTAGTATTTGATACAGTATAGACTTACCCCTTTGTTTAATTTTGGATACGTGGTTCACCCAGATCCCCCAGTTCCAAGGATATATGGGGCTATTGCATGTTTTGGGGTCTCTGTGATATGTTTTATAATACTGTATTTCTCTGCCTGTGATAATTATATTAACCATTGTGTTCAGTAATTATATCACAGGCAGAGGGGAGGATTTTGTGTGGGAGTGTCTGTGTGTATTGTACGGATTGATTGGTTGTATTTCAAAACCCTGTGGGCAGTACTATGTTTGTGGATTGTGAATAAAAGAGGCTGTATATGCCAGTACAGTGAGTTCTGCTTGACCTCAAAACGAAGTGTTGTCTCGTTATTGGGGGAATTGGATCGTATGCTGATTGCCAGGAGTGTAAGCTGATTGTATGCTTTTCCTGTTCAGCTGCTTACAGCATTCATTTGCTTGAGAGCATTCGTATGCTTCTCCAGTTTGGTGGTTGTGGTGTCTGCTGCAGTGCTTGGAGTCCTCATGAAGCACTAGGAGCATCCTTCAATGGAGGTACCCAGTCGGGGTGCCAGGCGATCCGTTACACCCCCCCTCATTGTTATGTTGCGCCCCCACCCGCTGCTCAGGGGTGGGGGTAGTGGAGAGGACAATAGGTCCCCCCCCTTATTTTACTTTAGGGCCCCCACCCACTGTTCAGGGGTGGGGGCCCATAGGTTTTTTTTTTTGTTTGTTTTTTACAGTGAGCAGCCCCTACTCGCGGTATATAGAGTAGGGGCTTAATTTACTAATACTAAGTAATCTTTACTTAGTATTCGTAAATGTGGCTGAAAGAACAATTTAGGTCTTTCAGCCTTTTGGTAGATGGCTCACATGCTGCATTGGCCAATCACAGCCATGCCATTAGTAGGCATGGCTGAGATGGCTTCTAAGGGCACACAAGTCAAATGCTTGTTGATTGTCTGCCCTGCAGCCTTTAAAAAAGGCGCTATTAAATCACTGAATGCCGAACTCCAACCCGAACATACAGTGAAATGTCCGTGTTCGGGTCCGGGGTCCAAAAACCGTAAGGTTCGCTCAACTCTAGATATGACAAAAGAAAAATAGAAGAAGCCGTATGAAAAGTAACTAATATAGATAGAGAAAAATTAATTAAAAATGAAAACTCCAAAAATATAAAGAAAAATGGAAATGATTTAATGTGACCTGTAATCTTTGATTATAACAACAAGAATAAACAAATCTAAGATAATAAAAAAATAAAAAAAACACAACTGGTATCTATTAAAGGAAAATATAATATTAAGAAAAAATATCCCTGATCACCCAAAAATAATATCCAGGGGAGCTCTTAATTTAAAAATGTAGCTCACAAAGAATTTTACAAAACAAAGAAATTCAAATGAGCTGAATAACTTTTTAAGTAATAAAAAAAGATTTTTTTTTAGATGCAATTGCTGTGTGGCCTGTAGAAAAACACAAAGGATAGATACACACACATTTGTTTAAATCAAACAACACGAACAAAAGTTATGAAATTAATAATACAATCACATGTATGAAATTAATAATACAATCACATGTATGAGCAACAATTTAATATATTTATTGGAGTGTCCCTGCGGCTTACAGTACGTTTGAAGAACCATAAAACCCTTGAGGGTAGGAATAGGAGAACATTGTAGGAACATAGAAAAAGGTTTTAAAAATCACCTGGTATCATCACACTTTGCAGTACACAATAATGATCCACACCACTTAAAATTTGAGACAAACTGTTCATGTACAATGAAGCTTTTCACACCATCTCTAATTGCATGCATATTTTCACTTTATAATAACTCACTCTATATACATTTATTCAGCAGGACATTCTGACTTTAGCTCAATTTTAAAAATAATGGCTGATGAGAGAAAAATATAGAAAAACATTATTCTAAAATTTTAATATTTTTTTTTTTTTCCCAATACTCTATTCATGTCCTCCCATACACATCATCTTTAATATCAATGCCAAACTTATGCATGTTCTCACTTCATTATTGGAGGAATAGAATAAGTGACTTTATATGTATTTATTCAGTAGTACATTACGATTTTAAAGGCTGGTTAGGAATGGTTTTAATGTTTAGTACCGTGATCAGATATGTAAACACATATGTATAGAAATATAAAAGAGGGGATATGAGATATATACGATCTATCCTCTAATTTCTCCTCTTCTAACTCCTTCCTATTTCTCTTGTGAAAGCTTAAGGTTTTAACTTAAGGTTATTCATCATGAAAAACACGTAACTAGCCGAAACACGTCACTATGTCCTATTACGAGTAGCGTGTGAGACGGATTAATGGACCACATGTTCGATCATGCACTGGCAGTAACGGCGCGTCATTTCCGGGCAACGTGCACAACCACACCGGAAGCAAATTAAAGCCCCAGATCGATATGAAGACGTTAGGACTGCATATAAAAGTCTTGCTGCGTTCCAGACGGACTCATACTTCTGAAGAAGCCTACATCTGGGCGAAACGCATTAAGTAAGAGACTGGAAGCTTATTTTTATTTTAATCATTGTATTAAAGCTACTGCCTTTTTCCAATTCCCTTTTTTGGTCTTTAATTTTTTCATGGTGCTACTCAACATATCTTTGGTGGGGATTATACCACCACAAGCTATCATCACCAGAGCAAGTTATTGCTCTGGAAATCGCAAGTAGGATACCTACTTTTTCTCAGTATCATTGTTACTTGATATATTGTACCATTGGATTTCTATTCTGATAAGAATTGAACATCAAATAAAGCCATTATCCATTTATCCTAAAACAGGGATTATACTGTCCAGGCGCTATACAGCAGAGTTCTTAGTAGCTCTGTAAAGTGTGAGTTAGTCTTTTATCTGGTTTTATATACACGTGTTAAAATTATTTCTAAGACCTATTGCACTATTATTTTTGTTCTGTTTTTATCTCTTTTGAGAGTTATATATACCATTACAATATTGGATTGTCTATATGTATGTATATACCATTATTTTATCACATTTACTCTGAGCACCTGTTGGCGTGGTCTTCCACCTTGTTTTTTTTCTGTTTTTGGTGCAATAGCCTTGCCAAATGTTTCCCCGCTTTATTTCCTTGGGAGTATGTTTTTTGTTTCTGTAATACGTGAGTGATCTTTGCCAGTGTTATGTCAGAGACACGAGCTGTGGTGTCTTGTATAATTTTAGCCCGTTGTGGTGTAGGGATTGTAGTTTGGGCATTGGTTGTGTCTTAGTGTGTGCAGCAGGACGAGGTTTTCCGTGTGGCCTTTCTTTTCTAGGAAGGAGACATGGCTAATTAGGAGGCCTCTAATAACTGGAGTCAGAGAGCTCCTGGGGGAATTTATGGTCATGTAGGAGTGAGCCAGGGTGGCTTTTCTCTATTTTGGTAATCCTCTTTGAGTTCTATGATAGTTGGTGCATGGTCGGACCAGACTCTGTAACCTTGGACCGCAGAGGTACCGCTATTAAAATAAAATCTATCCTGGTATATGTTTTGTGTACCATGGAGTGATATGAGAAGGCTCACTCATTAGGCTGGCATGTTCACCATGAGTCGTACAACCCATATCCCCCATCAATTTATTCAGTGCCTTGCTTTGTGATTTCACTGCCGAGTGTTTTGGAGCTGTGTCATGTAAAGTGGTGTCCGAGCAGTGGTTTAGATTGCCACAAATAGTTGCTGAGGCAGCATGTAGTTTGAGTAGTTTTGTCAGGACACAGTGGAGAAAATGTTCTCGGATTTGCATTTGGACAGTAAAAGCTTACTAGTACATATGGCATATCGTTAATGATACAGTGAAGCATGATAAATCTGCCTTGGCTATCAATTTTGATTTGGAGCAGTTCTACTGACAATTAATTTTGCAGAAGGATGGACACTCCCTTTGACTTAAAGATGTGGGTTGCATGGTATTGAAGGGTATAGTCTTTTAATCTGGATTTTGGCACTCTGTGACAAAGTGTGTGTCATGTATGCATAATAGGTCTGCTTTGGTTAACTTTTTAATTATATCATTGTGTGTTTTAATGAATTTTGCAATTTCACATTAATTATGTGTGTATATAAACGTTTACTTTTTGATGCAGTGTTAGCTTGACAAAGACCCGGGTACAGGTCGAAACATTGCGGTATCCATTAAAGCTGTTTAACGAATAACAGTGAGTGCCTGAGATTTTTTCCTTGCTTTGGTTCGCTTGGCATCTTACAACAGAACACGCCATTTATGAGAGTGTGTAGCTCTCGAGTGTTGTGTGAATATATTCTTATGTTATTGGTTGATTATGTAGGTAGCTTATGGATTTAGGTTGCACCTTAGATTGATTGCATATTTTGTGGGGGTAGTGTTAAGCCCTTTGTTGACTGAGTCTCGTTACAGGCTAGAAGTAGGCGTCTCCAGCATTCATAATTGGGGGGAGGAGGGTGGCTGTTACGCTACTTGGGTGAATTGGACTGCCGCTTGTAAAACTCCCTAATTACAATTGTGAAGAAACGGAGAATCTTTAAAGTATCAATACTGTAGCTTTAAGAAAAGAGAGAATCACTGGTAACTTGATTCAACCGAAGTTTTAGTAAGTGTTAAAGGACCACTATAGTGCCAGGAAAACAAACATACTTGTTTTCCTGGCACTATAGTGCCCAGTCTCCCTAAATACCGTGTTACTCCATGACATGGGGGGGGGACATGAAAAAAAGTCTGGGTTCGGCATCGAACTTGAGCCCGAACCCCATTGAAGTTAATGGGGACCCGAACTTTTGGGCACAAAAATGCCTCTAAAAAAAGTCCTGGAAAGGGCTAGAGGGCTGCACAAGGAAGTACAATGGGGGTAAAAGTAGGACAAGTGCCCTGCAAACAAATGTGGCTAGGGAAATCACTTAAAATAACATAAAAATATAGCTGAGCCATAAAATAGCACTAGATGGGATCTTTGATTTTAGCTTTGGAAGAACATAAATCAAAATCGAAAAGCATGGCTGTCAGGAGGATCACCAGAATTATCCCTTCGAGAGAGGGTTGGAGTGCAGGGTATTCTCTTTCATTGTTCAAACTGAGCTCAACTCCTGATGCATGCTATTGTGTACATAGTTTATACTAAGTGACCCATAGGTTGAGGAGGCGGTGACCGTGGCGATGTAGGTGGAAGCGGCTGTGGAGGAGGAGAAGGTAGCCAACACTGTGTTTTAATTTTTTTTGTTTGTTTTTTAATTTGGGACATATAAAAAAAAAAGAAAACTCTGTTCCGCAGAGTGACTGACCCGTGTGTGCTGCAGCTGAAACTCCACTATCGTCTGCTGCTGCTCACACAGTCTCATGAGGCGGTGAGCGGGAAGGCCAAAGTTGGCGTGCTGACAAAGCTTTTCCACATTTCGGCCATGCTAACCCTGCCTTCTGAGGCGCTGGCGGTGCCCCAGCTGCATTGGTGACCTATTCCTCCTCCTCCTACCTTCGCCTTGTGCTTCCACTGAGCCCCCGTTGTCAGTTGGGAATGCCCTCAGCAGAGCGTCTACCAGCGTGTGCTTGTAGTCACGCATCTTCGGATCACGCTCCAGTGAGGGAATTAAGGACGGCATGTTGCCTTGTAGCAGGGATCCAGCAGGGTGGTCACCCAGTTTTAGCACAAGTTAGAATGTGGGCAACTCTGCAGTCGTTGCGCAGGCACTGAAGCATGTAGTCGCTCATGTGTGCCAGGCTGCCCAGAGGCAAGGACAAACTGTCCTCTGTGGGAGGTGTATCATCTGTGTCCTCCGTATCCCCCCAGCCATGCTCCAATGATGCCCACGAGCTGCGTTGGGTGCCATCCTGCTGTGAATTTTGGTTCCTCCTCCTCATCATCCTCCAGAACTGTGCCCTGGCTGGACAATTGTGTTCCTGGCCTATGCTGTTGCAGGAACCCACCCTCCCAGCCACTTGTGGATGACTGGCCTGATAACCATGGATATGACCCCCTCTTCCTCCTCCCCTTCCTCCTGTGCCAAATCCTCTTCCATCATCGCCCAAAGCATTTTTTCAAGGAGGCATAGAAGCGGGATAGTAAGGCTGAGAACGGCGTCATCGGCACTGGCCATGTTGGTGGAGTACTCGAAACAGTGCAAAATGGCACACAGGTCTCGCATGGAGGCCCACTCATTGGTGGTGAAGTGGTGCTGTTCCGCAGAGCGACTGACCAGTGCATCCTGCATATGAAACTCCACTATCGCCTGCTGCTTGCACAGTCTCTCCAGCATGTGCAAGGTGGAGTTACACCTTGTGGGCACGTCGCATATGAGGCGGTGAGCGGGAAGGCCGAAGTTACGCTGCAGCACAGACAGGCGAGCAGAAGCAGGGTGAGAATGCCGAAAGCGCACACTTTCTGCAGCAGCTCATATATCTGGGTAATTTTTCAGGAATTTCTGCACCACCAAATTCAGCACATACACCAGGCAAGGGATGTGTGGCAAACCGGCTAGGCCCAGAGCTGCTACGAGATTTCGCCCATTATCGCACACCACCAGGCCAGGCTTGAGGCTCAGTGGCAACAACCACTCATCGGTCTGTTGTTCCATGCCCGTCCACAGCTCCTGCATGGTGTGGGGTTTTCCCTCAAACATATGAGTTTTAAAACAACCTGCTGTCGTTTTCCCCTGGCTGTGCTGAAGTTGCTGGTGAAACATAGAAATATAGAATGTGACGGCAGATAAGAACCATTCGGGCCATCTAGTCTGCCCAATTTTCTAAATACTTTCATTAATCCCTGACCTTATCTTATAGTTAGGATAGCCTTATGCCTAGCCCACGCATGCTTAAACTCCTTTACTGTGTTAACCTCTACCACTTCAGCTGGAAGTCTATTTTTAATCTTTGGTCCCTCTAATTTAAAACTATGTCCTCTTGTTGTGGTAGTTTTTCTTCTTTTAAATATAGTCTCCTCCTTTACTGTGTTGATTCCCTTTATGTATTTAAATGTTTCTATCATATCCCCCCATCTCGTCTTTCCTCCAAGCTATACATGTTAAGATCCTTTACCCTTTCCTAGTAAGTTTTATCCTGCAATCCATGAACCAGTTTTGTAGCCCTTCTATGAACTATCTCTAAGGTATTAATATCTTTCAGAAGATACGGTCTCCAGTACTGTGTACAATACTCCAAGTGAGGTCTCACCAGTGTTCTGTACAATGGCATGAGCACTTCCCTCTTTCTACTGCTAATACCTCTCCCTATACAACCAAGCATTCTGCTAGTATTCCCTGCTGCTCTATTACATTGTCTGCCTACCTTTAAGTCATCAGAAATAATCACCCCTAAATCCCTTTCGTCATATTGAGGTTAGGACTCTATCAAATATTCTGTACTCTGCCCTTGGGTTTTTACGTCCAAGATGCATTATCTTGCACTTATCCATATTAAATGTCAGTTGCCACAATTCTGACCATTTTTCTAGTTTACCTAAATCATGTGCCATTTGGCTTATCCCTCCTGGAACATCAACCTGTTACATATCTTAGTATCATCAGCAAAAAGACATACCTTACCATCAAGACCTTCTGCAATATCACTAATAAAATTAAAGAGAATGGGTCCAAGTACAGATCCCTGAGGTACCCCACTGGTGACAAGTCCAAGCTTTGAATATTCAATATTCCATTGACTACAAACCTCTGTTGCCTGTCACTCAGCCTTACCCATTCAACAAGATTGGAATCTAAAACTTAAATATTGCAGTTTATTGATAAGCCTTCTATGTGCAACAGTGTCCAAAGCCTTACTGAAATCTAGGTCAGCAATGTCTACTGCACCACCCTGATCTATAACTTTAGTTACCCAATCAAAAAAAATCAATAAGATTAGTTTGGCATGATCTCCCTGAAGTAAACCCATGTTGTCTCTGATCTTGAAATCCATGTGTTTTAGATGTTCAACAATCCTATCCTTTAACATGGTTTCCATCACTTTCCCCACTACTGAAGTAAGGCTTACTGGCCTATAGTTGCCCGACTCCTCCCTATTACCTTTCTTGTAAATGGGCACAACATTCGCTAACTTCCAATCTTCAGGGACTACTCCTGTTAACAATGATTGGTTAAATAAATCTGTTAATGGTTTTGCTAGTACACCACTAAGCTCTTTTAATAGCTTTGGGTGTATTCCATCAGGTCCCATTGACTTATTTGTCTTTACTTTTGACAGTTGAAATAGAACCTCTTCCTCTGTAAACTCATGTGTAATAAATGACTCATTTATCCTTTTTCTTAACTGAGGTCCCTTTCCTTCATTTTCATCTGTAAATACCGAACAAAAATATTCATTGATGCAGTCAGCTAGACCTTTATCCTCTTCTACATACCTTCCTTCTTTTGTTTTTAATCTAACTAATCCTTGTTTTACTTTTCATTTCTCATTTATATATCTAAAAAAAGTTTTGTCCCCCTTTTTTACTGACTGTTCTATTTTCTCTTCTGTGTGTGATTTGGAAGCTCTTATAACTTGCTTAGCCTCTTTCTGCCTAATCTTATAGATCATTTTGTCTTCCTCACTCTGGTTTTTTTTTTTATAATTACTAAATGCTAACTTTTTGTTTTTAACTATTTTGGCCACAAAAAGGTTTGACTCTCAGATATTAAGTGCAGGGCCCAAATGTACTATTTAGCAGATTAGCACCAAAGCACGTGGGGTATACTAAAACGAAGAAATTAAAAAAAGCCAATTTCAATAAGATTAGGGCAGCCCTACAACATATCGACTGGCATAAACTCCTTAGTGATAAAAACACTGAGGATAAATGGAAACTGTAGCGGAGATACAATATTCCCCAGGTTATCTCCGCTTAAGATCCCAGTGAGGCTCAGGAACAAGTAAATTATAAATCCACAGGCAAGGTTTCCAACAGGCAAAGTAATCCAATAGTATCCCCACAGCAATCCCAATGACTGGACGACACACAGCATCAGGAGCAGAACTGAAAGCTTTATTCCACACTGGCCTTTTAAAGCATGCTCCCATGCAAGGGAGGGATTACATTCATTAATACATTAGCCAATCCTGTCCTGGTAACCTCCCACACATCTCCTCCCCTAGGGGTACCCGTTTAAATTATGCATCCCCTGGTAGCCCTGGTCTGGGTGAACAACATATCCAAAAATCACCCAGATCAGACCAGGGGTTCGGATATTTCATGGAGGGAATAAAATGACCGACTGCACTGGATGAACTAGCCGAATTGGGCTCCATGCGATTCGGCCCTGTGGTCAGTCCTGGAAAAGGAGAATGAAGTACCTGAAAGCCTCCATCCATAGAGGCTTGGGAGGGTTCGCCTGAATCCCCTCGTTCGGTTGATTATGCCTACCGAACGAGGGGCCGTTCGGTAGTTTGGAACCGAACGGACCAGGCTGATGGAGGTCTCAGCGGTGTTCGCCTAGTCGAGTGTCCGTTTTGAGTTCCAGACACTCGACGGCAAAACACCGCTGGTCAGGAATTTAAGATGGCCGCCGCCACGTGTTCGTTTCCCGAATGGCCGCCACCCCCGAGAACAAAGGATTGCTACACAGCTTGTCACTTACCCGTTTGCAACAATGTTGCAACGGGTAATTGAAGGCACACTTCACACAGGGGAGGTCTGACTGTTCGGTAGTTTCATTCGAAAAAACTAAGGGGATGAAACTACCTAACATTCAGACGAATCCAATACATTTTACACATAGAACTTTGCTATTTTACACAAATGCATTCCTTTACTGCATAGACATTTAACAAATAGACGAATACAGGTTAAACATAATGTAAGTCCCAGGGCCATCCGCTACAGAAACTATTCAAACAAATATTAGAAAGGTACATTTCTCAGTATGTACCATTGGGTAATAAATATAAAAGAAACAAATTAAAACCAATGTGGCTTAGTAGAGAATTAAAACAAGAGATTAAAAAATAAGAAAAGGGCATTTAACCCCTTAAGGACACATGACATGTGTGACATGTCATGATTCCCTTTTATTCCAGACGTTTGATCTTTAAGGGGTTAAAGCATTTAAATCCGACAAATCAGAGGCATCCTATAAGATATAAGGAAGCCAATAATGCTTGCAAAAAGGCAATTAAAGTGGCTAAACTAGAAAATGAGAAATTGATAGCCAAAGAATGCAAAACCAACCCCAAAAACATTTTTAAAGTACATCAATTCTAAAAAAAACAAAAAAAGGAAAGTGTAGGTACACTGGAAACAGATGGATTTGTTAGCTAATGAAGACCAAGAAAAAGCAGAAATTTTAAATAACTATTTTTCTTCAGTATATATTAATGAGGATCCTATGGCAAGAGATGTGCAAATGATTGCTGAAAAAAACTTGCAGATAACTTGTGATTGGATAACTCGAGACAAGGTGCTACAGCTATTAAAGAAAATTAGTGTAAATAAAGCTCCGGGGCTGATGGTATTCACCCACGAGTACTTAAGGAGCTAAGTGGGGAAATAAGTAAACCTCCGTATTTAATTTTTCAAGATTCTTTTGTTTCAGGTATTGTACCGGAGGATTGGAGGAAGGCAGATGTTGTTCCTATATTTAAAAAGGGTTCAAAATCCTTGCCTGGAAATTATAGACCTGTGAGCTTAACTTCTGTGACTGGGAAAATATTTGAAGGGCTATTAAGGGATAATATTCAGGAATTCATTGGGAAGAACTGTGTTATTAGCAATAATCAACATGGTTTTATGAAACATAGGTCTGGTCAAACTAACCTTGCATTCTACGAAGAAATAAGTAGAAGTATAGATCAGGGTGTTGCAGTGGATGTGATCTACTTGGATTTTGCCAAGGTATTTGATACGGTTCCTCACAATAGGTTAGTCTTCAAACTAAAAGAAATTGGTCTAGATGAATATTCTTGTTCTTGGGTAGAACATTGGCTTAAGGATAGAGTACAACGAGTTGTCATTAATGGTAAATTTTCAGGCTGGACATGAGTGGTAAGTGGTGTCCCTCAGGGTTCTTTTATGGGACTGCTTTTATTTAACATATTTATGAATGATCTTGAAATAGGCATTGAAAGCCATGTATCAGTGTTTGCAGATGACACAAAACTTTGTAAAGTAATAAAATGTGAGCAGGATATTGCTTTGCTGCAGAGGGATTTGGGTAGATTGGGGGACTGGTTACTAAAATGGCAGATTAAATTTAACGTACAGAAATGCAAAGTTATGCACTTCAGGGTTAAGAATGCACTAGCAATTTACACCCTAAATGGTAGTGAACTAGGGATAACCACACACTAGAAGGATTTGGGAATTGTTATAGACAACAAATTAAACAATGTCAATCTGCAGTTGCTAAGGCCAGTAAGGTTTTGTCATGTATAAATAGGGGCATAAATTCTTGGGATGAAAATATGATTTTGCCTCTTTATAAATCGCTGGTAAGACCACACCTTGAATATGCTTTGCAATTTTGGGCACCTGTTCTAAAGAAGGATATCATGGCACCAGAGAGGGTCCAGAGACGAGCTACAAAATTGATAAAAGGAATGGAGCATTTTAGTTATGAAGAAAGGTTAAAAAAAAAATTAAATCTGTTTAGTTTGGAAAAATGGCGCCTGAGAGGGGATAGGATAACTTTATACAAATATATTCGGGGCCAGTACAAACCTTTATCTGGAAATCTATTCATAAACAGGGCTATACATAGGACACAAGGTCACACATTTAGGCTGGAAGAAAGGAGATTTAATCTAAAGCAAAGAAAATGTTTTTTTACAGTAAGAACAATAAGGATATGGAATTCTCTGCCTGAAGAGGTGGTTTTGTCAGAGTCCATACAGATGTTTAAACTGAAATTGGATAAATACTTACAAAAACATAACATACAGGGATATAATTTCTAATTAGTGGGGTAATAGCTGCTTGATCCTAGGAGACATCTGACTGCTATTTTGGGGTCAAGAAGGAATTTTTTCCAAGTTTGTTGCAAAATTGTAAGCGCTTCAGACTAGGTTTTTTGCCTTCTTTTGGATCAACAGCAAAAACATATGTGAGGAAGGCTGAACTTGATGGACGCAAGTCTCTTTTCAGCTATTTAACTATGTGACTCGTTTTACAATACTACCTCCACCCTTACACAACCACTTGTTCTACAAGAACATTACCTTTAAATGTGTCTGGCTGTTAAGGTTCCCTAGGTGAACAAAGGTAGATTTTTGTCTAGTGCATCTACATAGCTGTCCCACAAGGCCAACTCCCATCCTCAACCACTGAAGTAATTCGCTCCTCAGGCCAAATCGAAGTTATTGCTTCGCATCTCTGCCATTTTGACAAAGCAGTTAGGGCATCACCTGTCATGGCCAACTCATCTTGAATCTCTTTAAGCATCACTGACTGGCTAACACCCCATCACAACGCTTGGTGGAAAACCTACCCTGCAGGCCAAATAATAGAGCCTCTCATGGCCTCTTGCAACTAACTAGGTACCCAAGTCACCAATTTAGCTTAATTGTTTCACCACTTGGCATAGCATAGATTAGCTAGTATCTTGAATGTTATACAGTTGCTCTCACTAACATTTTCTCTCTCTTTTTAGGGATGGTTATAAATGCTGCTACTATGCTAGGAATGGCAGAGTGAAGGAGTAATAAAATAAGGGATTTTAGAGGTCTATAAGTTTTCTGATAATCAGCGTCAGGTCCAAATCTGGAACATATACTGAGAAATGAGAAATTACCTTACAGCAACTAGTATGGAAAACCATTCACAACCAACAGTTAGGTATTGGTCTTATAATACAAATATAGTGTAAGTGTAATATAAAATATATGACTACAAATACCAATGAGATATTGCTATTACCATTTAGGATACACCTGTAAAACACAAGAATAGAAATATATGATGTAGTATATCAAGATATAACAGGCAATGTAAGTACTAGGAATAGCACACTCACATATTTCTGTGTCACTCAAAAGCTGCCTCAGACTTAAAGGCTTGGTATAAATATTCCTCTGTCAGAATCCAACCATCTCCACTCTGGTAAGAATGCTTTCTGGGCAGAAAACTTCCAAGCTTTATTTCACAAAAAAACATATAATTAAATACAGTAAGAGTACTAACGCATTTCATCAAAGTGCAACTAGTTCTTACAGTGATTCACCTCCTTATAAAGCTGAATGTCATTCACCTTTCACACGTTTATCTTCTTACAGGTCTATCTTCTTGTGGATCTGCCCCTTCTCTACCTTTCCGGCCAAATAAATGATGGTTTACCTCGTCACTTCAGAATGAAGTCATAGACGTGTAGTGTCATTATGCCTATGCGTTGGTTCATCAGAGTCAGGGCAGGCGCCAACTTTATTATGGTCTGGATCCATTAGTTTTTAAATGGACATCACTGCTGCTCATTTTATTCTGAGATTTCTTGTATTAAAGATCAAATATTAAAGTATACCAAATTGTCCATAATATTGTCTCTTAGAGGTTTGTTGTATGGGAAGGTAGTCTAAATGGAAGGGCAAAAAAAATAAATACATTTCCTTTCTTATTTTTTTTTATAAATTCTTTATTTCGGATTTTCAGCCATATGGGGGTTAGGGTACAGAAAAGAAAACTTGGGATCAAACATACTTTCATAGAGACCGTGAATTGCATTGATGCATTACAAAACAGTCCTAAAGGAAAGGCAGTTATAGAGTTTTAGTTCCGTGACTGGTGCTGTTTTTCGCTGTTGCTGTAAGACTTCGGTCTCGAGTCCGAGAGAGGGTTCTGAAGCTGGTTTGTAGATAGCTATGACATTGTGTTGCAGTATTTGATATTTCAACAGTTATAACAGTTATATTTTTGGTTCGAAAGTTACATGGTTGTGTGCGTAATGTGCCGTTTGGTTCAGAGTTTGATCGGTGTGTTTATGAGGTTCTTTTCGGGGGGAGTGGGGGTTAGCATGGGGGGAGGAGAGGGAGTGGGTTTGGTGGGGGTTTTAGACTGTTTGCCTAGTATGTAGGTCTGTTGTCCCCTGATGTTTTGTTTTTTGGTGTGGCCTCTGTTAGTTTGTGGGTCCCTAGTGAGTGAGCCTTGCTGGTCTGAAGTCGATTGTGGGCCTTCCCGTGGGTTTTTTGTTTATTTCAACTTGGGCTGACATCTAGGGTAGAATGTGTTGGTCGGGGTCATGGCAGATGTTTCTTGTTCTGTGTGTGGTGTGTGGTGGGTGGTCTCTGTTGGTTATGTCGAAATTGGTTATTAGCTCTTTGTATCCGGGTTTGTGATTTCTGTCGGGGGTGGTCTGGAAGTGGTTCCTACTTGTCTTTCTCGTGTGGTGTGGTGGTTGTGGTAGGTGCGTTTAGGGCCCCCGACTGGATGGTGGTCTGTGTTGGGGGTGCTCCGGGTAGAGCTCCTGTTCACGCTGATTGATTGTTTCGTATATTCTTGTGTGGTTAGTGTCCGTGGTCTGGTGCTGGCGCAGTTGGGGCGGTTCATGGGGATCAGTCGGTTTGGTGCGATGGGGAGGGAGGGTTGTGTGTGGTGGATCTTATGTTGAGCGGTGTGACTGTGTTTGTCCAGTGTGGTTGGGGTGAGCGGTTTGGGTGTCTCTTGTTGTGGGTATAGGGGTTCCGGGAAAGAAGCAGCCTAGTTGGCGAAGTGTGGTGCCCGGGTCGGTCTTCGAGGTTATTCCTCCCCAGGGGCCACCCCCCGCCTGGTGCCTCCCTTGGCGGTAAGTGCCTTATAGTGTTGGGAATTCGAAGATCCATGGTTCCCATATTTTGTCGAAGTGTCTGGTGGTATCATGTACCAGGGCGGTAAGTTTATCAATTTTCATGGTTTCGTTAATTTTTTGTTGTATGAGAGCTACGCGTGGGGTGTCTGGGCTTCCCCATTTCTCCGCGATCGCTCGCCTAGTGGCTAGTGCCAGTTTGGCTATCAATTTATTGTGTGCCCTTGGGGTGTCTCTGAGGGGCCTGGAAAGGAGCCATAGCCATGGGTCCATCGGGTGTGTAGTGCCTGTGATGCTAATTGCGCTATATGTTGCCACACCGTGGCTACCCGAGGGCACTCCCACCACGTGTGTATGAAGGTTCCCCTGTTCCCGCACCCCTTCCAGCAGAGGTCGTTGTCGGTTTGTCTCATTTGTTTCAAACGTAGTGGAGTGAGGTACCATCGTAAGAGAGTTTTATACGCTTGTTCTTTGTGATTGACACAAATCGATATTGTTGCAGTGGCCTCCCATATGTTTGCCCAATTGCTTTGGTCCCCTATGGGGCCTAGGTCCCTCTCCCAGGCTGCCATATAAGGCATTGAGCCTTCCCGTGTGCTCCTGCTTAGTAGGGAATATATAGAGGATATCTGTCCTTTGTGGAGTGGGTGGTTGTTACATGCCTTTTCTAGTGGGGTGAGGGGAGTGATGCTTGCTTTTTGTATGGCAGGTTTGTCGATAAAGCTGCGAATTTGTAGGTACCGAAAGAAGTCTCGTGTGGTGAGAGGGGTCTGTTGGGGGAGGTCTGCGAAGGGTATGATGCGTTGGTTCTGGTAGAATTGGTGAATGCGTATTAAGTCGTTGTCCTCGAAGTGAGTAAAGTCCCTCGGGGTCATGCCCGGTGTGAATTTTGTGTTCCGCAGGATGGGCATCAGTGGTGAGGGGTGGGAGATAAGCTCATGTTTAGCCACTATTTTGTCCCATATTCTGATCGTTGTAAGGATTGCTGGGGAGGTATAGGGGGCTGGTGATCTGGCTTCTTTTGGTAGCCAAACGTATAGGGAGGGGAAATCGTATCCAAATATGTTATGTTCCAGGTCGACCCATCGTTTAAGGCCGGGAGCTGCATGGAGTTGAATTGTTTGCGCTATGTGTGCCGCGTGAAAGTATTGGGTGATATTAGGGAGTCCTAGTCCTCCCTGTCTGTTTGGTATGTATAGTGTTCGTCGGGCGATCCTAGCTTTTTTTCCGGCCCATATAAATTTGTCTATTTTGGTTTGCAATTTTTTGAAGTCGGAGGTAGTGATCGGGAGGGTTTGGAAGAGGTATAAAAATCTTGGGAGAAGATTCATTTTTATGGAGGTCATTCTGCCTATCCATGAGATTGACAGATCCTTCCATTTGTTTAGGTCTTGTGTGGCAGTTTCTAGTAGGGGCATGTAGTTTAGGCTGTAAGTTTGTGTGAGATCCGCTGGGAGGATGGTTCCCAGGTATTTGATGGCAGTTGGTTGGTATGTGAATAGGTGGCGTGCTCGAAGTGTGCGGAGGGTGGGTTGTTCTATTCGGATCGGGAGGGCTTCCGTTTTCTCCATGTTTAATTTGTACCCAGAAATGTTTGTGTATTTCGTTAATTCCCTAAACAGGTGTGGGAGGGAGTTTAGCGGGTCCGTGATTGTGAGAAGTATATCGTCTGCGTACGCAGCGATCTTGTAGGTTTCGTTCCTGACTCGAATTCCTCGTATATCATGTTGGTTTCGGAGGACTTGAAGTAGTGGTTCTAGGGATATGGCAAACAATATTGGTGAGAGTGGGCATCCCTGTCGTGTGCCATTCTTGATTTGAAAGGAGGGGGTGGTAGTCGAGTTCAGGAGGAGGGTGGCTGTGGGGGATGAGTATAGAGTCTTCAACGCGTTGGTGAAGGGTGTTGGAAAACCGAATTTCTGTAGTGTTGCAAATAGGAATGGCCAGAGTAGTCTGTCAAATGCTTTTTCCGCGTCAAGGGAAAGCATCAGGGTCGGGATGCGTCTGTGGTCAGCGTACCAGATGAGGTCGAAGGTACGTCTAGTGTTGTCGCTGGCCTGTCTATTCGGGATGAATCCCACTTGGTCCGGGTGGATAAGTCGGGGCAGGAGTGGGTTAAGTCTTTCCGTCATTACTTTCGTGAATATTTTAATGTCTACATTTAGCAGGGAAATTGGTCTATAGTGTCCGGGATCTAGGTGGGATTTGCCGGGTTTCGGTATGAGGCAGATGTTCGCCTGTAGCATGTCAGGGGGAAGGGGGTCCCCCTGCAGCAGTGCATTGAAGAGATCACTCAGATGCGGAATTAGGGCTGCTGCGAAGGTTTTATAATATAGTCCCGAGAATCCATCTGGGCCTGGGCATTTATTAGGTTTCAGCGTTTTGAAGGCGTTAGCTATTTCTTCGGTTGTGATTGCTTCTGAGAGTCGGCTAGCTCCTTCAGGTGTCAGTGAGGGAAGGGTGACCGAGTCTAGGTATTCATTGATCATGTTCGCAAGTGGGGTGGGGTTCTGTCTGTGTTGGGGGCTGTGGTCGTACAGCTCCGAAAAGTATTCTTGGAATACTTTTGCTATTTGGTCTGGCGACTCCTGAGGTGTTCCGTCTTTCGAGAGGATTTTGGTGATTTTTTTGTGCTTGGCTCTGTGGCTGAGTTTACGGGCCAGCAAAGAGTCGGCTTTATTAGATTTTTCATAAAAGAGCTGGCGGGTCCATTGGAGGGCCTTGGCTGTGTCTGCTGACATGAAGTCTTTTATAGCTGCCTGGTGTTGTTGTATTTTAGTGTTCAGGTCTGGCGTGGGATGTTTTTTGAAGGCGATTTCCAGTAAGCGGAGTTCTTTTAGGTTTTGTTCTAATTTGGCTAGGCGCTGTTTTTTGTGGTGGGCTGCCTGGCTTATCAGGGTGCCTCTGATGACTGTTTTGTGTGCCGCCCATAGTATACCCGGGGAGGTGACGGAGTGTTTGTTTAGGGAGAAATAGTCTGTGATGGCCCGGGAGATGGATTCTCGGATTGCCGGGTTATGTAGCAGTGTGGGGTTCAGGCGCCAGGACAATCGGCGGGTTACGCCTGGTGGGTCTAGAGTGAGTGAGATATCTGCGTGGTCCAACCACGTAATTGATCCGATAGATGTGGATTTAAGCATAGGTATCGTGATATGGGGATATAAGGAACATATCTATGCGCGAGTGGGATTGGTGTGGGTGGGAGTAGAATGTGTAGTCCCTAGAGGCTGGGTGTTGGGCTCTCCATACGTCCACTAGGCGAGTGCGCACGAGGAAGGACTGGAGAAGTTTGTCAGTTTTCGCTGAGTGACCGCTAGATTTCTTTTGATTTCCCGCTCTGTGCCTATCCATCGTCGGGGATGGAGTGGCGTTGCAATCACCTCCTATGATCAGGTGGTGTGAGGAAAATAGTGCTAGGTGTGTTTGTAGTGCTTGCCAGAAGGAGGCTGAAGGTGCATTAGGAGCGTAGATCGAGGAAAATGCGTATCTCTGATTGCCGATCTTCCCAGCAGCTGTGACATATCGCCCTTGTGGGTCTGCGTCAACTTTTTCCACTGTGAGGGGGCATGCTTTGTGTAATAATATGGCAACTCCGTTTTGTTTGCCTGTTGGTGAGTTAGCTAGGAAATGTCTATTGAAGTTACGGTTTAGTAGCGGGAATGCTCTGTTTTGTTGAAAGTGGGTTTCTTGTAGGAGGATAATTTGCGCTTGGGTTCTATTCGCCCAGCGCATGGTTTGGTGGCGCTTTAGTGGGTTGTTGAGGCCTTTGCAGTTGATAGATATACACTTCAGTGAGGGCGCCATGGATACTCCTCCCCTATGTTCCCTGTCGGGACGCAGTGCCCCTATTTGGCGTGCAGGGAGACCAGGCGGGTGGGTGGGTGTTGGGTTGTGGTGTGTTGGGGGTAGGGGAATTAGAGGGAGAGGTTGTGTGGTGTGGTGCCACGAGTAGATGAGAGTGTGAGCTGTAGGTGTGCGAGATGAGTCAGTGGATCCTGGTCTTACCAAAATGTATAGCCAGGTCGGTTGGGAGCGGAGTTTTGCCCCGCCTGTGTGCGGGAGCAATGAGGGGTCTGGAGTCGGGTGTGGTGAAAGGGGTGGAGAGTAGTGGGTTCAAGAAGGCTGGTATGTCCTGTGCCTCCCCCCGAGCCTAAAGCTGTGTTGAAGGCGTGGGATTTGGGTGTTGTTATGGGTGTATGCACACATGTGTGGTTGAGGTCGTTGTTTCGTGATGTTTGTTGGTGTTATTTGGGTGGGGGGTTACCTGCGGGTCTGCCTGTGTGCCTGGGTGTAGCGATGGGTTTCCGGTTTTGGCTGGTCTGTGTCCCCCTTGATCCAGAGGTCGGGCTGTTGGTCAGGTAGTCTGGTGGTGGTCATCTTAGAGGTCTGGGTGTATAGTTGCAGGGTTCCTTGAGGGGAGTGTACCCCCTTGTGTCTCAGCGGGGTTCCCGTCTTTTGGTAACATGGTTAAAGCCTGTGGGTGCCGGGGGGTAGTTGCTGGGTGGGGGGAGGGTCTGGGTTCTCTGAGTAGGGGGCTGAGGTCTCCTTTCTGTCCTGCGTGAGTCAGTTTGCAGTAAGTGTGGGTTGTGCGCCCTGAGGTTGGCAGTTTTGGTGCTTTTCTTTGTCTGGTTGCTCCTATGTAGGAGGTTTGGATACATTCTTAGTGAGGGGCGCCCGTGGTAGCTAATCACTCGCTCTCGCCCTGTGACCTATCAGTCCGTGTTTGTCGTCGTGTCGGGACTTCTGTCCCTCCCTGGCCATCGAGGTGTGTGTATCTGTGAAGGGTCACTGTGTGGCGGGCTAGGCCTAGGGGGTGTGTGTGAGCCCTGAGTGAAGACGTACGTCTGTGACCGTGTGGAGAGAGCAGCTGTGTTATAGCAATGTGAGATATACAACAGTGATTAAACAGTTTAACACTTTAACATTTTAACGTTTTAACATTATCTGTCGCCTGTGTACTGGCTAACCTGTAGGCCAGCTGTCCGGTTGTTTCCATTATCCTTTAGGGGGGGTGATTGCGTCTGGTCAGACGGGGGGGGGTAGTCTATGGGGTCGACCCTGTGAGGGCCGTTGGGTCCTCGAGTTCTCAGTAGGGCGTCGTACTTAGATTTGCGTTCTTAGTGCTAGGGGTCTAGGTAGGAGGGGCTGTCTCTGTCAAGGTGTGGTACCAGTCGGCTGCAATCGCTGCTTGGGTGGAGGCGGTCGGGGTTAGTCGTCAGGAGAGGGGTGTTGTGCCCGGGTAGGGCAGGTTCGGCCGTGGGCCTTGCCCCCGTACCGTCTGGAAGCCTCTACTATCTCGTCTCCGGCCCTGATACTTTTAGTCGGTTAGCGGCAAAAGTTAATGCGCCTGTGCGCCGACAATAGTGTGCAATACAATACAATACAATATATAGCATGCATGACATGGTGCATTAAGTAGCGGTACCTAGCAGGGATTCTCCTTGGGTGGGTTGTGTGGCTGACAGCGTTTATAGGGGTTTCTCGTCTATTATAGCATGTTTTGCCCGGTGATCTTGTCACCCTATGATACCTCTCGGGTTGTTCCATGGCTAATCCCTGCTGTCTGATGGTAGCGCGGTGGCACACTTGTGTCAGTAAGACTACGCCCGTATTGGGTAGGGCTGGGCAATATTGGTGGCGGTATGAACGGGCTAACTGACGCGTTGTTACTGCCTCCCTTAGTTGGCTGGGCCTGCCTGATCTGCCTATGATTGCGCATAGAGGCATGTCAAATCTCATGGGGGGGTACCTGTATGTTCCCAGTTGTTCAGGGGGGGTATGATCCCCGCTACTGCTGCGGAGGCCACGCCGGGCTGGCGGGTGAGCTGCCCGCCGCGGCTGTCCCGCCCCCGGCCGCGGGGGACGCCCGGGGCGTACCCGGGGGGCCGCGCAGAGGACCAGCCCGGCCCCAAAGGCGGCCGGGGGGGCCCCACCCGCCCCTGTGCGGGCGAGGCCCCCCCGGCGGCCGGCGGCGCGAAAGCCGAAGCGTTAAGGCCCTGGGGGGGGCAGCCCGGCGTGATCCCCATCTCGCCCGGAGGGTGCAGGGTGATCCCCTTAGATGAGCTGCCTTGGTACCGGTAGGGATATTGAGGGGGGGGATAGTGGTCTAGAGGGGGGTGCAATAGGGGGCTAAAACCTGGTCAGATGTCCATTCAACAGATAAGTCCCGGCAGCGTGGCTTGCGTTACATCTCTTCTCATTCCCCACTTGCAGTTACGCAGTTTTCTTCGGGGTCTGTGAAGGTTTGGACCTCTGGGATTGACGCAGGGAGGCTGTGTCTTCCTTGAGTGATGGGCGAGTAGGGCGTTGAGGATTTCTATCCGTGGGTGCCGTCGGCTGGAGGAGCGGGACTCCGATGTGTTTGGCAAAGTCCAACATGTCTGCCGGGTAGTGGAGGGTGAAGGAGTTGTTGTCCTTCCGGACCATCAATTTGAATGGGTGTCCCCACATATATTTCCAGCCATGTTGGACCAGAGAGGTGGTGAGGGGTTTGAGTTCCCTCCGTTTTCGTAGGGTGGCGGGTGCTAGATCCTGAAAGAATTGTAGCTGGTGCCCCTGGTGCATCGGCGGTTTTGTGCGGGCCGCTGCCATCAATTTCTCTTTGGTGGTGAAGTGCAGTAGTTTAACTATGATGTCTCTCGGCATGGTCAGGTTGGGTAAAGGAGGCCGCAGTGCTCTGTGTGCTCGTTCTATCTGTAGATCACTGTCAGATGCCTCTGGCCAGAGGAGGAGGAAGATCTCTTTGACGGAGGGGAGGACGGCCTCTGCTGGTACTGATTCAGGAAGGCCTCGGATCCTGATATTGTTCCTGCGGGATCTGTTGTTAAGATCCTCCAGGCCGTCTTCTAGCTGCACTATTCTGTCTTGCATAGCGTGGATTTCGTGGAGCTGGGATTGGGTTGTTTGGGTTAGGCCTGTGAGGTCAAGTTCAGCCTGTGTAGTGCGCGCAGTGAGCGCGTCGATGTCACTGCGGAGGCCCGACATTTGTTTTTCGAGCTCCGCCGCCGTGTATGCTTTAATATCAGCAGATGTTTCTCTAAGCAGTTTTCTCAGGTTGCCCATTGTGAGGGGGGCTGAGGTGTCGTCCGGCGTGTCACTGTCGTCCGAGTCGGAGCCGGAGTGTTGCGTGTTCTGGGCCGAAGATGGACGCCCTTGTTCGGAGGCGCGAAACAACGTGGCCACAGACGGAGTGTTTTCTCTCCGTTTTTTGTTGCCTCCCATGGTGGAATTGTGGTGAGGTCTGTGGTGGCAATGTGTGGTGCTCTTTCTTTGCGGCGGATGGCCTTCGTAGATCACTGATGTTAGCTGATTGTATGCTCGGGGTTGAGGGAGCTCAGGGATCACACGTCCTTCTCCATTGGTGGTCAGGCTCCGCCCCTTCCTTTCTTATTTTAAAATAATTAATATATAGATACACATTAAGTAAAATAATAAAGATAAGTATTATTCATATGTAAATCTGTTTTCTAAAAAATAGAGGCAAAAATACATTCATCATTAACTAAAAACATTAAGTGATGCATAAACCATTTGAAATACTGTAAATTATATTTAATACTTTTTTATTTATTACTTAGTTATTGGTCTTAAAATTAATATAAAAAAAACACACGGTTCACAAATTGGAATTGCTAACAGAATCCTATGGTGTTATGTTAATCTGCATTTGTTAATATAAAAAGCTAGCAAAAAGCAACAAGAGATATTAACAATTATAATCCACAGGCCTTATGAGACTTCTACTAGACCCAAGAGGTGATCTTATTGTAACACGCAGAGAAGAAGAGTTAAGAACTAAAAAATAAACCAGGCTTTATTACATGGGCCAATATTTATAGTGCTCACTCAAAATAAAACTTAAACAGAATATTAATATCCTTGCAAACAAGACTGGGACTAATTACCTTCAAGGGACACTCCAGTGCCAGGAAAACAATCCGTGTCCCTGTCATTGCAGGTCCCCTCTCTTTCCCACCTCCCATCCCCGGTTGCTAAAGGGGTCAAAACTCCTTCAGTGACTTACCAGAGGCAGCGATGATGTCCCTCACCGCTGCTTCTTGGTCCTCCCACGCTCCTCCCTGTTCCCACATCATCCGGCAAAGGAGATAGATCCCGCCCGCGGGGGAGACCTAATGCGCATGTGCGGCAATGCCGCGCACGCGCTTTAGACGTCTCCATAGGAAAGCATTGAAAACCTCTTGGCCACATTAGAACTCTGTGGTTAACCGCAGACACTTCCTAATTGTCGAATGTTGGCTGGGTGGTAGTTGTTCGTATGCCGACCATGATGCAGCGGCCATCTTGGACGTACGAATGTTAGTCGACTATTTCATGGAACTAAAAATGGACACTATTTCTCACGAACACCGCTGAAGCCACCGACCTCCCATCTTCTGATCAGTCCGCATATGAACGCTGGCCCGTTCAGTACCTTGTCTACACGAATGGACTTACCCCGGATAGCTACGCCATGGAGCCCATTCGTATACAGAAAGACTATGTGAAAGACTTTGGCTCCATGGCGATTGAAATGTATGTATATGATGAGCGCCATTTGGTAATGTGCGCTCAGATCTAAGCTATCTGGGGATACGTTAAATGTGTATAGTGCATTCGGTAGTTTGCAAGTTATATATTTTTATGTATTTTTATTGTCATACCTAAAATGGAGTTTTGCCTCTGTCCTTGGAGATAATTGGATTACTTCTATAGGATAGAGAGGAGGATTCTATACAGTAAAAGGGAAGTGTTTATAGCCAAAGTGTTTCCATTGGCTTCTGCATTATATTTGTCCCAGTTTTCCACCAGGTCCCCCAGGGGAGTGTCCACCTGGTGGAAGACCTGCATAAATACTGGGCAGGTAGCCCCGATTAAACAGATCACTGCTTGACCCTCAACACGGAGCTTTGACTTGTTCTTTATATTTGCATGATTTCTTGTTCGGCTATTTGGTTTGTGGATTATTTTGTATGTTTCCTGTTCTACTAATTGGAGCTTTCGTTAGCTGCTTCTCCATTCAGAAGGTGAACGTCCTTAGTGGTGCTAACCCCTCTTATACCTGTGTGTACCGTAACAACTGGTGGCAGAAGTGGGATGGTTCTCACAGCCCAGATGGTCAGCTACAAAAGGATATAGGCAGACTGAAGCTCAGTACAAAAGATTGAAATGCATATTGTGGATTATAATTTGGTGAAGGAAGCACTGCTGACCAGGATTGCAGTCACACCGGAGGCATACCAGAGACTGTTCAGAGATACAGCTGCCGCCTACCAACCGCCGGTGCACCGCGCTCCAGCACCACCTCCAGCATCTACTTATGCCCAGCAGTCCAGGTTCAACTCCCAAGACTATTCCCAACCCATCCGGTGTTATGGGTATAAGCAACTGGGGCACAATAAACCAGAGTGCCCATTAAACCCAGCCAGGCAATCTCAATCCTGGAGAAGGCCAGCCGGAGGAAACCCCCGCACACCCCTACTTGCTGCACACTGCGTTGAGGAGGAAGAATGTTGGGGTATACTACATGAGGCAGATCCCGTCCAAGCAGCACACTGAGAAAACAGGCAGCAACACAGGCAAACTGTCAAGGTCAATGGAAAAGTAGCCAATGGCTTGCGTGATACTGGCGCTACCATGACCCTGCTGCAAAAGGATCTTGTATCTGAAAGCCAGCATACCGGGGACACCGTAGCTGTAAGGGTAGCAGGGGGCACTGTCTTCTGCCTACCTGACGCCCAGGTACATTTGGATTGGGAAGTGGGCTCTGGACATGTGAATGTGGGGGTGATGAAGGATTTGCCGGCAGATGTCCTACTGGGAAATTACTTGGCCCCTCTTTGTAGCGGAGATGCAATATTCCCCAGGTATCTCCGCTTATAATCCAAGTGAGGCTCAGGAACAAGTAAATTGTAAATCCACAGGCAAGGTCTTCATGCAGGCAAAATAACAGCAATATCCCAACAGCAATCCCAATAACTGGACGACACACAGTTTCAGGAGCAGAACTGAAATCTTTAATCCACACTGGCCTTTAAAAGCATGCTCCCATGCAAGGGAGGGATTACATTCATTAATACAGTAGCCAATCCTGTCCTGGTAACCTCCCACACATCTCCTCCCCTCAGCCGGCATCATAATCCCCTTATCCAGTACAGTAATTCCCCCCCATTTCTGGATGTACCCCTAAATGTAGGGGTACCCCTTTAAATCCTACACCCCCTGATAGCCCTGATCTGGGTGAACAACATATCCAAAAATCACCCAGATCAGACCAGGGGTTCGGGAAATTTATGGAGGGAATAAAATGACCGACCGCACTGAGTGAAACAGCCGAATGCGGTTCCATGTGAATGGGCCCTGCGGTCGGTCCTGGAGTAAGGGAAAACTGCACAAAAACCTCTAGCTATAGAGGCTAGGGAGGGTTCGCCTGAATCCCCTCGTTCGGTTCTTTCTATCTACCGAACGAGGGGCCGTTCGGTAGTTAGGAACCGAACGGACCGGGCTTGTGGAGGTTTCAGCGGTGTTCGCCTAGTCGAGTGTCCGATTTGAGTTCCAGACACTCGACGGCAAAACACCGCTGTTCGGGAGTTTTAAAAACGTGTTCGTTTGTCGAATGGCGGCCCCCGAGAACAAAGGACGGCTACTTCACTTGTCAATTACCTGTTCGCAACAATGTTGCAACGGGTAATTGAGGACACACTTCACACAGGGGAGGTCTGACTGTTCGGTAGTTTCATTCGAACAAACTAAGGGAATGAAACTACCTTACATTCAGACGAATCCAATACATTTTACACATAGAACTTAGCTATTTTACACGAATACATTCCCTTACTGCATAGACATTTAGCAAATAGACGAATACAGTTTAAACATAATGTAAGTCCCAGGGCAGCTCATGGCCATCCGCTACACTCTTGTTTCTGCATACGCCCCGATGGGTCCGGCTGAAGCTAGCCCGGTGACCACCTGTGCCCAGGCCCATACTGCTGAAACCGGCCCCCTTAGGCTAGGATACCCCAGAGGCATTTGTGAGGGAAACCCGGGGGTATCCGACCTTGTGCAAGTATAGGGCTAAGGCAAACTCCAGCGCAGCAGCCTGGCATTGTCCCCAGCCACCCGGTTTAGCCAGACCAACGGGTTGTGATCCGTGAGCAGGGAAAAGGCTTGTCCATATAAATACGGCTGCAATTTCTTCAAGGTCCACACCACAGCCAGGCATTCCTTCTCGATGGTGGCGTAGCTTACTTCTCGGGGTAACAGCTTGCGGCTGATGTAAGCCACAGGGTGTTCTCCGCCATCGGCCCCGACTTGGCTCAGTACTGCTCCCAATCCAAACATAGAAGCATCTGTGTGAACAAGAAAACGTTTAGTTGGATTGGGAGCTGCCAAGACAGGGGCATTGGTCAATGCATCTTTCAACAGCTGAAATGCCTGCTCACACTCCGGGGTCCAGGTCACTTGGCGGGTTAAGTCAGTGAGGGGTTTGGCCAGGGCACTATAGTTCGGGAAAAATTTCCAGTAGTACCCGGCCGTTCCTAGGAACGCTAATACCTGAGTCTTAGTCCTAGGGGTAGGCCATTGAGCTACAGCCTCTACCTTGGCTGGTTCTGGCTTCTGCTTGCCACATCCTACCCGATGGCCGAGGTATTGTACTTCGGCCATGCCTATGCTGCATTTGGCTGGTATCAGCGTTAAACCAGCGGCCCTAATCCGGTCCAGGACCGCTCCTATATGGGTCAAGTGTTCCTGCCAGGTATTGCTGAAGATGGCAATATCATCTAGGTAAGCACAGGTATAATCTTGGAACCCATCCAGGAGGCGGTCCACCATCCGCTGAAATGTAGCCGGGGTGTTTTTCATCCCAAACGGCATGACCTTAAATTGGTACAAGCCGAATGGGGTGACAAAGGCCGACTTAGGGATGGCGTCTTGTGCTAAGGGGATTTGCCAATACCCCTTACACAAGTCAATAGTGGTGAGATAGTGCCCCCTCACCATCCGGTCCAGTAGTTTGTCTATCCTGGGCATGGGATAGACGTCAGATACCGTCTTCTCATTCAGTCTCCGGTAGTCTACACAAAACTGGGTCGTGCCATCCCGTTTTGGTACTAACACTACCGGGGAAGCCCAGGGGCTGTCAGAAGGTTCAATCTCCCCCAGCTGGAGCATCTCATCGATCTCCTTGCGCATGTTCTCCCGTACCGCTTCTGGAACGGGGTCTGACACATGGGGAGTTGACCTGGGGTGTCTACTCGGTGAGTGGCCAGAGGAGTGTAACCAGGTATATTAGAGAAGATATCCTGCTTCCGCTCCTGTGGGCTCAGCCGGTCTCCCAGGGCAACTTCCCCTAAGTCCCCAGATAACTGACCCTCTCCCAGCAGATCTGGTGGTCACTTCCTCGGAGCGCTCTTGGTAGGGCTTCATCATGTTCACATGGAGCATGCGTCGCCCTCCAGTACCAACGCACATGCCTATTATATAAGTTGTGTCACACCTTTGTTCTACTACCTTATAAGGGCCTTGCCAGGCGGCCTGCAGCTTATCGTGTTGGACAGGTTTTAAAATTAACACTCTCTGCCCGACCTGAAAGCTACGGTCCCAGGCGCCCCGATCATACCATGTGCGCTGGCGTGTCTGAGCCGCCTGCAAATTCTCGCGTACCGTCTGGGTTAAGGCCTCCAGGCGGTCTCGGAATGCCAACACATATGGTATGATGGGGGTACCGTCGGTGCTCCGTTCTCCCTCCCAATGCTCTCTGATTAAATCTAAAGGCCCTCGTACCCTGCGGCCAAACAATAATTCAAATGGGGAAAACCCAGTGGATTCCTGCGGCACCTCCCTGTAAGCAAAGAGGAGGTGAGGCAGGAATTTCTCCCAGTCCTTGTGGGTCTCTGCGAAGGTTCGGAGCATTTGTTTCAATGTACCGTTGAAACGTTCGCAGAGCCCATTCGTCTGGGGGTGGTAAGGGGAACTAATGACAGGCTTAATGTCACAGAACTTCCAGAGGCGCTGCGTGACTTCGGCGGTGAACTGGGTACCCTGATCGGAGACAATCTCCCTGGGAAGTCCCACCCGGGAGAATATATGCATAAGGGCTTCCGCTACTGTTTCAGCCTGTATATTCGTCAGGGCCACCACCTCTGGATATCTAGTGGCATAGTCTACCACTGTCAGGATAAATCTTTTGCCTGACGGGCTCGCTTTGTTGAGGGGTCCTATTAAGTCGACTGCTACCCTACTAAAGGGTTCCTCAATTATGGGAAGGGGGTGTAGCTTGGCCTTGTGCCGGTCCCCCCTTTTCTCCACCCTTTGGCATGTATCGCAAGTGTTGCAATACCTGCGCACTTCCTGGCTAATTCCAGGCCAAAAGAAACTTTGCGTTAACCTGTGCCGGGTCCTGCTGACCCCTAAATGTCCGGATAGCGGAATGTCATGCGCTATCCGGAGTAGCTGTGGTACCACTAATTGTCTCATCACGATCGGGTCTGACCCGGCTACCTGCTTATCCGTCTCCCTGTATAACAGCTGTTTGTCCCAGATAAACCTTTCGCCATCTCCCCCAGGAGCGTCTGCGGTCACCTTGTCCCTATACACCTGCAAGGTGGGGTCAGTCACTACCTCAGCTGCAAATTCGTTAGGAGGGGCCCAGGGAACACAGTCAAGGGAAGGGGAAGGATCTCTTACCTGAACCTCCGGGAGTGTGTTGTAGTCCTGGGTGCGGGCCTGTTGTCGGGTGACCACAGGGTGAGCTTCTCCTGTGGTGGTTGTCTGGGGCTCAAAAGCAGACGTGAGCCTCCCCAGATCGTTCCCCAATAATACCTCCGCCGGTAACTGCGGCATCAACCCCACCTCCACATGTCCTGACATGTCCTGAGCTCGCTCCCCATTGTAAATGTACCCTTGCTGTAGGTAGCCGGTACACTGCTCCCCCGGCTACCTGGACGGCCACAGTTTTACTTAATTTCAACTGATCCTGAACCAGGTGACTCTTTACCAGGGTGATCGTAGCTCCTGAGTCACGTAGCCCTTGGACCGCTTTACCCTCCAGGTATACAGTTTGTCTGTGATGCTGTCGGTTATCAGCATTGGCCTGGACTGGATCTGCCTCATGTAGTACTTCCCACTGTTCCACGGTGGTAATGGGAACTGCTGAACCATATGGTGTGGCTACTATATCCTGGTAATGGTGAGCTGCAGCTGCTCTTGGTGGTGGTGGCGGGCCTGGACGGATCCAGGTGGAACGGTCCCGCAGCTGTGGGCATTCCCTTTTATAATGTCCCCATTTCTGGCAGTGATGACAGGGGCCAGACGTGGGCTGGCAGAAACGTGGCTGTGCAGCGGTTGGTGGTGGTGGTAATTGCCTTTGTGGGGCTGGGGTGTAGGTGGTCCCCCCAAAGGTTTTAAAAGTGGCCTTGGGAGCTGCAGGTTTTTGCTGCCTACGTGCATCCAGGTACTCATCTGCTTTCCTGGCAGCTTCGGTGAGGGATGTAGGGTTTCTGTCCCTTACCCACTCCTGGACATCGCTGGTTACCCCCTCATAGAATTGCTCCATCAGCATCATCTGGATTACATCCTCCATGGACCGTGCCTTGCTCGCTTGCACCCACCCAAGTGCTGCCCTTTGTAATCTGCATGCCCACTCTGCGTGTGAATCTTTCTCCACCTTCTTTAAATCCCTGAATCTCCGCCGGTATGCTTCGGGTGTTATAGCATACCTGGCCAGTATAATTTCTTTAACTTTGCTGTAGTTTCGGATTTCCTCATTGGGTACAGTACGGTATGCTTCTGCTGCCCTCCCAGTTAACCTTCCTGCCAAAATAGGTACCCAATCCTCTGCGCTGATTCTATGCAGGGCACACAGTCTCTCAAAATCCTGCAGAAAAGCGTCTATATCTTCCTCTGCCTCCACATACGTTTTAAAAGCCTGGTATGATATCTTAGGCTTACCTTCTTGTGGCACATTTGCTGCAGAGCTGCGTTCTGGGGCTGCTGTTGTCCATTTCCTTAGGACGAATTCCTGGACCTCTGTCATAGTCTTTGAAATAATCTCTGCTGGAGGGTGTTCCCCATAGAAGGACAGCCTAAATTGTAGCTGCCTCTGGAACTCCATCTGTTCCGGTGTTTCTCCCGAATCCCCCTGTTCAGGAACCGAATCGCCATCCATTCGGTACTCCGCCATAAGCTCAGTAATGAGTACCGCTTTCTTCTTGTTGCTGGCTTGTATACCCCTTGCCTCCAGGAGGTCTTTTAGCGTGGAGCGTTTTAGCGTGGCAAAATCAATCTCCATCCGTACTCCATTTATGCTTGTTCCTCTGTGAGTCTGGATCCCAGCGCTGCCAACCAATGTAGCGGAGATGCAATATTCCCCAGGTATCTCCACTTATAATCCAAGTGAGGCTCAGGAACAAGTAAATTGTAAATCCACAGGCAAGGTCTTCCAGCAGGCAAAATAACACAGCAATATCCCAACAGCAATCCCAATAACTGGACGACACACAGTTTCAGGAGCAGAACTGAAATCTTTAATCCACACTGGCCTTTTAAAGCATGCTCCCATGCAAGGGAGGGATTACATTCATTAATACAGTAGCCAATCCTGTCCTGGTAACCTCCCACACATCCCCTCCCCTCAGCCGGCATCATAATCCCCTTATCCAGTACAGTAATTCCCCCCCATTTCTGGATGTACCCCTAAATGTAGGGGTACGCCTTTAAATCCTACACCCCCTGATAGCCCTGATCTGGGTGAACAACATATCCAAAAATCACCCAGATCAGACCAGGGGTTCAGGAAATTTATGGAGGGAATAAAATGACCGACCGCACTGAGTGAAACAGCCGAATGCGGTTCCATGTGAATGGGTCCTGGAGTAAGGGAACAAACTGCACGAAAACCTCTAGCTATAGAGGCTAGGGAGGGTTCGCCTGAATCCCCTCGTTCGGTTCTTTCTATCTACCGAACGAGGGCCGTTCGGTAGTTAGGAACCGAACGGACCGGGCTTGTGGAGGTTTCAACGGTGTTCGCCTAGTCGAGTGTCATATTTGAGTTCCAGACACCCGACGGCAAAACACCACTGTTTGGGAGTTTTAAAATGGCCGCCGCCACGTGTTCGTTTGTCGAATGGCGGCCACCCCCGAGAACAAACGACGGCTACTTCACTTGTCAATTACCCGTTCGCAACAATGTTGCAACGGGTAATTGAGGACACACTTCACACAGGGGAGGTCTGACTGTTCGGTAGTTTCATGCGAACAAACTAAGGGAATGAAACTACCTTACATTCAGACGAATCCAATACATTTTACACATAGAACTTAGCTATTTTACACGAATACATTCCCTTACTGCATAGACATTTAGCAAATAGACGAATACAGTTTAAACATAATGTAAGTCCCAGGGCAGCTCATGGCCATCCGCTACACTCTTGTTTCTGCATACGCCCCGATGGGTCCGGCTGAAGCTAACCCGGTGACCACCAGTGCCCAGGCCCATACTGCTGAAACTGGCCCCCTTAGGCTAGGATACCCCAGAGGCATTTGTGAGGGAAACCCGGGGGTATCCGACCTTGTGCAAGTATAGGGCTAAGGCAGATAGTCAGGAAGACAGGGTAGATGGGAAGCGCTATGAGTGGATGCAGGACAGGCTGTATAGAATCCCTAAACCTTCCCAGAAAAGTAATGCCCCTTCTTAGAACCGACAGCTAGTGGTGCCTGTGAAATACCGGCAGGAGATTCTGAGAATAGGGCATGATGTACCGCTAGCGGGTCATCTAGGGTCCCATCGCACAGCACACAGGATCACTCAGAATTTCTTCTGGCCCAATTTTAACCAGGCTGTGCGACAGTATTGTAGTACGTGTGACAAATGTCAACGGGTAGGTAAGCGGGGAGACCACCCCATAGCTAGGCTGTTGTGTATGCCTATTATTGGGGAGCCATTTTCCCGTGTAGCCATTGTGGGTCCACTGGCCAGGGCTAGTCCATCCGGAAAGAAGTATATTCTTACCATGGTGGACTATGTTATCCGTTATCCAGAGGTAGTAGCACTGTCCAACATAGAGGCAGAGATAGTAGCTGATGCCCTGGTTAAGATTTTCACTAGAGTGGAGTTCCCTAAGGAGATTCTCTCCGACCAGGGACCCCAGTTTACCGCTGTGCTCACCCAGCAGCTGTGGAAGGTGTGCAATATTATGCCCTTGCTTAGCTCACCTTACCACCCCCAGACTAACGGTCTCTGCGAGTGCTTTAATGGCACCCTCAAGCAGATGCTGAGGACCTTTACTGACGCTTGCAGAGACTGGGAGAGATTCCTGCCTTACCTGTTACTTGCTTACAGGGAGGTGCCCCAGGAATCTACTGGGTTCTCTCCCTTTGAGTTACTCTATGGGAGAAGGGACAGCGGACCCCTCGATCTCATTAGAGGACACTGGGAGGGAGAGAGAGCAGGAGGGGACCCCCATAGTGCCATACATTCTAGAACTCAGGGACCGCCTAGAACAACTGTCTATGATGGTAAGAGAGAACCTCCAGGTGGCCCATGGGAGACAGAAGCGCTGGTACGATCGGGGTGCCCGACAGCAGGTCTTCCAGGTGGGGCAGAAGGTACTCGTGCTTAAACCTGTGAAGACAGATAAGATGCAAGCATCTTGGCAGGGCCCGTATAAAGTGGTAGCTCAGGTATGTGATACTACCTATATTATTGCCAGCTGTGCAGATGAAAGGAACCAGTGATCCTTTCATGTGAACGTGCTGAAGGAGTATCAGGAAAGACAGGAGAATGTCGCTGCAGTGTGTGCCCCTGCTGCAGACGACTCTGAAAGTTTACCTCTTCCCAACTTTCTAGAGAAGTATCCCCAGACTGACCTCACTAGTCTTGTACAGCTAGGGGATCGGTTAAGCATTACAGAGAAAGAACAGGCGAAGCAACTTCCCAAGAACCTAGTTATACGACCCTAGCTGTACATAAGGTGGAAACCCCTGGACAGACCCCCCTGAGGCAGCCCCCTTACCTTATCCCTGAAGCAGTCTGAGAGGGAATGCGGAAGAAGATACAGGAGATGACCCAACTGGGCGTCAATGAACACTCAGACAGTTCTTGGGCTGGATGGGACCACCCGGTTCTGTGTGTACTACAGGCGGCTCAACGAGAAGATTACTACTGACGCCTACTCAATACCCCGGGTAGGTGAACTACTAGATTGCATAGTCAGGGGACATTACCTTACCCCCATAGATCTGTGTAAGGGCTACTGGCAGATCTCCTTGGCTGAGGATGCTATCCCCAAGTCGGCATTTGTCACCCCGTTTGGCTTGTACCAATTTAGGGTCATGCCATTCGGGATGAAAAATGCCCCGACTACCTTCCAGCGTATGGTGGATAGACTCCTTGATGGCTTCCAGGATTTTGCTTGTGCCTACCTGGATGACATTGCGATCTACAGTGAGTCTTGGGAGGAGCACTTGGTCCATGTAGGGGTAGTTCTGGACAAGATTCGGGCCGCTTGCCTGACCTTGAAACCAGAGAAGTGTCATCTAGGTATGGCTGAAGTACAGTACTTCTGTAAGAAATTGATATGCCAAACTGCAATATTGTATATAACTTTCTGTGTATGTGACTGGTTTCACAAGTTGGGGTCATTTACTTGATAACAGTGTGATAAGGATCAAAGCTTTCAGTTGCATTTTACAACACCCAGCTAAAACAAAAGCTTACATGCCTCCAGCAGTTCTTCTGCCAACTAGTAATTAACATCTAGATGTAACCATGGAAGTGTGTTTTTTCCCAAGGCATCCTGTCTAACCTACCCAGAAACCAACCCTAACTGGTCACTTCTTTCAGAATGTTACAGTATAGCTGGAGGGAAGAGATCAAAGGGAAAGACTTGTGTAAAGACAGAACTCAGACAGAGGACGGGATAAACCACTTTTGGGAGGGAAAAGGGATTCTGGGAATTGTAGTTTATGATACCAAGAATGAGTCTTTAAAAGGACAACAGCCAATGAGGTTCTCTCTCTCTCTCTTTGTCTCTTTTGGAGAGGACAGAGCAGCAAGCACAGGTGGCTGTCCCTTATTACTACCAAGATGAAGGCACAAGTGGAAGACCTCAATTGAAATGTTTAAGTATTGCCCTTTTATTATGCATCTTTTGATTACGTACTGGATTTAATGTATAATGTGTAATGTGTATATCCTTTTAAAATCTAACAGTATCCTTAAATTAATATTTACAATACACTTGTGTTTGTGTCTTATTTGTCACACATTCCCTAAAAGAATATCCTTGTAAGAGGATCATAATTTCTTACACTTGGGTCACAGAGTGGGGTATGGAAACCAGAGACTGGAGCCAGCCAAGGTAGAGGATAACTGGCCCACACCCCGCACAAAGACCCAGGTACTGGCCTTCTTGGGGACAACAGGGTACTACCGACGTTTTGTCCCTGACCAAGCCTTTGACTGACCTGATGAAAAATAATTTACCTAGGCAGATCCTGTGGTCTCCAGCTTGTGAAGCCGCGTTTATTGCTCTCAAACAAGTCCTTGTAAATGCCCCCTGTCTTGGCTGCCCCAGTACCTAACAAACGTTTTCTTGTCCACACAGACGCTTTCATGTTTGGACTGGGGGCAATGTTGAGCCAAGTCAGGGAGGATGGAGGAGAGCACCCTGTCGCATATCTCAGCAGAAAATTACTACCCAGAGAAGTGAGCTATGCGGCAGTGGAAAAGAATGTTTGGCTCTGGTTTGGGCACTGAAAAAACAGTCTCTATTTGTACGGACAGGAATTTTCCCTTGTGATTGACCACAACCCATTGGTCTGGCTTAACTGGGAGACAATGGCAGGTTGCTGCGGTGGAGCTTAGCCCTGCAACCTTATAACTTCACCATCAACTACAGACCCGGTAAGCAGAATGGAAATGCTGATGGGTTGTCTCGACAAACAGACATCACTCCGACCTCCTAGTTCCGGCCATCCCTAAGTTGACCGGCAAAGGATTAAGCCGGGTCTGCCTGAGTGTCCCACAAAGAGGGAGCCATGCGACATGTCATGATTCCCTTTTATTCCAGAAGTTTGGTCCTTAAGGGGTTAAAATACTTTTATTCCTCCTTGGTTCGTCTGTTTGTTAGTCTAATTGACTGTCCGTACAGCCCTTTCGTTTATTAATCCTTTTCCCAAATAAACTGCCAAACGGCCGGCCACCCAACATGGAAGTGTGCTGCTGGTTAACCTCTTGGCCTCATTAGAACGCTGTGGTTAACCGCAGACACATCCTAATTGTTGAATGTCGGCTGGGTGGTAGTCGCTCATATGCCGACCACGAGGCGGCGGCCATCTTGGATGAACGAATGCCCAGCGGTGTTAGTCGACGATTTCATGGAACTGAAAACGTCCTTAGCGGTGCTAACCCCTCTTATACCTGGGTGTACCGTAACAGGCATCAATTCTCGGGATGAACATATTTTGCCTCTTTATTAAACGCTGGTAAGACCACACCTTGAATATGCTATGCAATTTTGGTTACATGTTCTAAAGAAGGGTATTATGGCACTATAAAAAGTGCAGAGATGCGCTAACAAATTGATTAAAGCAATGGAGCATTTTAGTTATGAAGAAAGGTTAAAAAAATGTAATCTCACCTCAGAGGGGATATGATAACATTATACAAATATATTTGGGGCCAGTGCAAACCATTCTCTGAAAATCTCTTCATTAACAGGACTATACTTGGGACACAAGGTCACACATTTAGGATGGAAGAAAGGAGATTTAGTCTGAGGCAAAGAAAATACTTTTTTTACAGTAAGAACAATAAGGATTTGGAATTCTGTACCTGAAGAAATTGTGTTATCAGAGTCCATATATATGTTTAAACAGGAATTGGATACATACTTGCAAAAACAAATACTTGCAAAAATGTGTGGGGTAATAGCCTCTTGATCCAAGGAGATATCTGACTGCTATTTTGAGGTCAAGAATAATTTTTTTTTCTTAGTTTATTGCAAAATTGGAAGTGCTTCAAACTGGGTTTTTTGTCTTCTTTTTGATGAACAGCAGAAGAACATATGTGAGAAAGGCTGAACTTGATGGACGCAAGTCTCTTTTCAGCTGTGTAACTAAGTGATATTTATTACATAATTGATTCCCCCAGCAATAGAAACAAGGGACCAAACTCCCCCCGAAATCGGTACTTAGTAATAGCATCTATAATAAGTGCGAGAAATATAATCTGGCTAGAATAATTATAAAAATCCATGTAGGATATAGTCCAAGTCATATATCTGTAATATTGTTAATCTATAAACTGAGATATATGGGAGCTATATCACTTTTCCAAGTACATCATCGCCGTGCTGGAAGAGTCTCCAGAGGAGAATAAATTAACTATTGATTCAAGAACATCAATCATTGCACATATCAGCAAAGTCATTCTCCAGTTTTTGTGAGAGAATTTCTTCCTAAGAAATATGATCACTAAATATAGATTCATTTATGATATTGGCTTATTAGAAAACAGATATATTGATATGTATTTTCCGTATGTGCATGCTATCTGCATTAAATGTTAGCTGTTCAACTACCTGATCAACCCAACATTTGATATAAGTGTACGACGTGAAACCAACATAATCACTCCCAAAATCTAATATTAGAGAGACTTTTGGTTAAACATATAAATCCTCCACATGTGCTCTTTTCTCTACATTAGGCTTTGTATCCATCTCACAAATTCCCAGGGCTACATGATGAGTTAGAAACATTAAAACAATTTCCATGGGAGATACAAAGTAACCAAGAATGCAATTTTTTTTTTTTTACATATTTACAATAAATTCCAAAAAAAAAACTGTTCAAAATAGATAGTGCTTTTATATATATATATATATATATATATATATATATATATATCTCTATCTATCTATCTATCTATAGAGATGCTATTCATTCAGATATAAATGATGCATAAAAGAAACCTTCATTCAGGCCAGATGGTGACAATGTTTTGAGTTTATAGATCCAATAATTCTCTCTTTGAAGTCTATTTTAATCAAGGTCCCCTTTCCTAGGTCCTAGAGTTACTTTAACACCGCAAAATCCTCATAATACAGTTTCAAATGCTTAGAAATAGGGGTACCAAGGGGTGTGGTCTGACTGTTGACCGAACTGGACGCGTTTGTGTGAAGCTCCGCTTGGACTACACTGCTAATAGCCTACAATAGCACTTACACACGGCAAAATCTAACCCCACCAACAGCTTCACCATCTGAGAAGCATCATACAAAAAACAGCGTGATATGCGATCATCATCAGACTTGTGTGCAGCCGCCCATGTGGCTCGGACAAGGACTGCTCAGATCTTGCCTTCGACTATGAGGTGGACTCTGGGCCTCCATCCCTGCAGCCAGACATGGCCCAAATCCTCCATTCACTCAGAGGTCTGCACCTGTCTGGCCAAGGAGATCACGCACACCACTAGTGAGGTGATGGGTGAAATCCAGGCCCTTGGCGCCCGATCCGTTATCCTAGAGCAAAAGGTAAGCTTCTGCTGCTCTCCCTGATAGCCGACTTGCCAATGTGGGAACCCATTCCTCCACATCTATTTTAGGGTGCATTGTCTTTAAAAGTCCTGGAGGAATGTGTCAATATCCTCCTCTGCCTCTACATACTTTTTAAAAGAACTGTATGGTATTTTCGGCTTACCCTCTGGTATGATTGTCACTGCTTGGTTCCTTTCGGGAGTTTGTTGAACCCTTTGCCTTAATATGAACTCCTGGACTTCTGACATGGTTCAGGCAATGATGTCTGTTGATGGGTGTAGCGGAACGCCAATATAAAATCCACGAATTCCGCTGGTCCAGAACGAATCCACAGTCAAGCGCTGAAAACACCAAGGCAATATCCCCAACCTCCCAATAACCGGACGAGACACAGTTTTGGGAGTCAACTGACAATCCTTTATTCAGCACGACAATTTATACAAGTCCCCATGCAAGGGGTCTCCTGAGTCCCTTCCCAGGGGCATTCCCAGAGGGGACTACATGGGGGACTTACAGTATAACATATTTCTCCCATCAGGCACTGCTGCACGAGAGGGATCATCCTCCCAGAATGCACCGTTAAGGGGATTATCCCCTCGTGCAGCAGAACCGGCAATTCATATAAAAATACATAACTTTTAAAATACACGGTGGATTTACACGAATGGACGTTCGGTAGATAGCTGGGGTCTGGGCGCATCATTCGTGAGATTGCCGCTCAGATCCCAGCCAAATTAACCGAACGCCGCACAGAAAACACATTTCTTACAAAACCCACAAAAGGAACCGATTGCTTTGGGTGAACTTGGTCCTGAAACTCCCGAACGTCTGGGAGGCTCAGCGGTGTTCGTGCCGTCGAATAACTATTGGTAGTAGTATGCGTTCGACGACACGAACCCGCTGACGAACAAGGGATCCAAGATGGCCGACCGCCGCATGGTCGGTAGTCGAACGACGGCCACCCAGGAGAGCCTCTAATAACCGATTGCAACAATGTTGCAATCGGTTAACTAGCGCCACACGCCTCTAAGTGTGTGGGCTATTAGGGGGTATCGCGTTCGGTTCACGAACGGCTTTCTAAAGTGCCGTTCGTGAAACGAAAGAAAATCCCCATACAAAACCGCCAATTGCATTCGGCGGAAACAGTATTACAGGCAACACGGAAAATACCTTAACATCTACATATGTGTACAGCGCATATCTCGCCCGACCTAGTGGCAACCCTTAAAGGCACAGTCTCTAGTTATTGTCCAAGTGGCTAGGTTTGCCACAATGCTCCCCCAGAACCAAGCCGGCATACACAGCCTGATCCCAACGGATCGGCTTGGGGATGTCCGGGGGAGTGCTCACAGATCACTTCTCAAGGTCTGTTTGTCTGGACAACCCGTCGGCATTACCGTTTTGTTTCCCTGGGCGGTAGTGTATTGTAAAGTCAAAGGGCTGCAGCGCCAAACTCCAGCGCAGCAGCCTGGCATTGTCTCCCGCCACACGGTTTAGCCACACCAACGGGTTGTGATCTGTGAGCAAAGAAAAGGGTTGCCCATAGAGATACGGCTGTAACTTTTTCAGGGCCCACACCACGGCCAGGCATTCCTTCTCTATGGCGGCGTAGCTCACTTCTCGGGGTAGCAGCTTCCGACTCAAGTAGGCTACGGGGTGTTCTCCGCCATCGGCTCCGACCTGGCTCAGTACTGCTCCCAATCCAAACATTGAGGCGTCTGTGTGAACAAGAAAACGTTTAGTTGGATCAGGAGCAGCCAGTACAGGGGCATTGGTCAGAGCCGTCTTCAGCTGGTTGAATGCCTGTTCACACTCTGGGGCTGTAGCGTTACTTACCTTAACCGGGGGCCGGTCGCGGTCCTCTCTTCAAGCCGCGCGCGGCCCTGCGGCTCATCCAACTACTTCGGATGGAGGGCGGGCAGTGACCGCGTGAGGCGGTCACGTGTCCCGCCTGAATCTAAGAGCGCGCCGCGAGTCTCGGGCGCGCTCTTAAAGGGACAGTGGGTGCCTAAATTGGAAAAGGCACCCCATTGGTCCCTGTCATGCCACACTCCCCATACACTTACCTTTTGGGGGCGTGGATATGACAGGGACCAATCAAATTAGATGTTTAGGTATTTATACTCACCTTCTTCCCTTTGTTCCTTGCCCTATCGTGGTTTCTGTTTCAGTTCCCTTTAGCGCTTGTAGTGTTCAGTTGTGTTTTCTCGTATTGACTTTGGCTTCGTATTCTGACTTCGTTTTCGCTTTATCCTTATCTGTACTGTTTGCCGGCTTGCTGTTTTCCGTGTACCAGACCCCGGCTTGTCCTAGTTTACGCTGTCTCTCTGTGCCCTTGACCTCGGTTTGTTCCTGGCTCTGTCTTCTCTCATATACGTCGAGTCCGGCCATTCTAAGGTCCGGTAGACGTATCTCTCCTCTGTATTTGCCTCTGTTTAGCTGGATCCTGCGTGTAGGGGTATATTCTCGTTACATTACGATAGGGCCATGGACCCCGCAGATTTAGCTCAACAGATGGCGTCCCATGAGGCAAGATTTGTAGAGCAGGATCACCGTATGGATCAAATAGCTCAGGCTCTCCAGACGCTCCTAGCTAGAACCGTTCCCGCAACTACACCTAACCCTCCTACGCCCCTTCTCCCTGAAGTATCTACTTTGCCTAATACTTCGGCCCATTTAACACCTCCTCCTAGGTATGGAGGGGACTCTAAGACTTGCAGAGGGTTTATTAATCAGATTGAATTTCACTTTGAAATGTATCCACGTTCATTTCCCACAGAGAGGTCTAAGGTTGGGTTCTTTATGCACCAACTTACCGATAAGGCACTTGAGTGGGCAAATCCTATTTGGGAAGCTAATGGGCCTATGGTACATGATTTCAACAGTTTTCTTACGGCTTTTCGTAGAACTTTTGACACAATGAAAAGGTCAAAGAATGCCGCAAGAGCATTAATGAGAATTAAACAGGGTTCTAGGTCTGTGGCTGATTATGCTATTCAGTTTCGCACTCTTGCTTCGCAGGTAGATTGGACCAACAATGGGTTAACTACTGCCTTTATGGAAGGTTTGTCAGATACGATATTGGATGAGGTAGCAGCTAAGGAGCTTCCTATTGCCTTAGAGGACCTTATCGATTACCTCATCGATATTGATAATAGAATTCGTGACAGGCTCTATACCAAGAACAGGAATAGACGTTTTGTTACACCCATTAACCCCAGAGTTAATATACCAGAGAGTGTTAAAGTGTCTGAGGAGGAACCTATGCAATTAGGGGTTGCCAAACTCTCTGATACTGAGAAATTACATAGGAGAAGGGAGGGACTCTGCCTATACTGTGGTAGGAGAGACCATATGGTAAAGGAATGTCCTTTACTCCCGGAAAACTCTCGCACCTAAGACCTTATAGGGGACTGGCCTTGGGTGTGATATCTAAGTCTCCTAAATTGCCTCCTAACCGCTTGCTTCTCCCGGTTTCTTTATATATGGGAGAGATTTGTATAGTTGACAACATATATGCTCTGGTTGACTCTGGGGCAGCTGAAAATTTTATAGACTCTGGCTTTATAAAGAGAAACAACATTCCCATCAGAGAGAAGGAGATACCCTTGGCCGTTGAGGCCATAGATGGTAGACCATTAAGTTCTCCAGTTGTTACTCATGAGACTGAACCACTACACATGTACACAGGGGTTTTACACTATGAAACCATTCGATTCCAGGTTATCACCTCTCCCTCTTCACAGTTAGTATTAGGGTATCCATGGTTACGTGCTCACAATCCCATTTTTGACTGGGAGACAGGGCAAATAAAATCATGGAGTAAGGCCTGCCACGAGTCTTGTACGTTGGAAGTCACACCTTTGAATTCTATTGAGGTACCTACCAGTCCTCCTTTGTCTATGGTTATACCCCCTCAGTATTTATCTCTAAAGACTGTTTTCGATAAAAGGGAGGCTGAGAAATTACCGCCTCACAGACCCTATGATTGCGCTATTGACTTGTTGCCTGGCACTATACCTCCAAAGGGCAGGGTGTACCCCTTATCGGTTCAAGAAAACCGTGTCATGGAGGAGTACATCAAGGAATCACTAGAAAAGGGTTTATTAGGAGATCCTCTTCTCCAGCTGGAGCAGGGTTCTTCTTTGTATCGAAGAAAGAAGGTGATTTAAGACCGTGTATAGATTATAGAGGTCTAAACAAAATCACTATCAAAAATGCATACCCTATACCTTTGATTACAGAATTATTTGACAGGCTGAAACATGCCACTGTGTTCACTAAATTAGACCTTAGGAATGCATACAATTTGATACGTATAAAGGAAAATCACGAATGGAAGACTGCATTCAACACTAGATCCGGTCATTACGAATACACTGTTATGCCATTTGGGCTTTGCAATGCCCCAGCAGTATTCCAAGAATTTATTAATGATGTATTGAGGGATTTTATTCACACATTTGTTATCGTATACTTGGACGACATTTTAATATATTCTGCAGATATACACACTCATCACAGACATGTTACGACAGTTTTGAAGACCCTTCTTGCTAATGGTCTTTATTGCAAGCTAGAAAAATGTCTGTTTGACCAAACCGAAGTCCAGTTCTTGGGGTATTTGATTTCCGCTAAAGGTTTTCGTATGGATCCCCAGAAGCTAGCTGCTGTAATAGAATGGCCTCTACCGCAAGGTCTGAAAGCTATTCAGCGTTTTCTTGGGTTCTCCAATTATTATAGACGTTTTATCAAAGGTTTCTCGTCCATTGTAGCACCTATTACCCGTATGACTAAAAAGGATGGCAATACTCGTGTTTGGTCTACCGAGGCACTTCAGGCTTTTGAATTTCTTAAAACTACGTTCGCCTCTGCACCTATTTTACAGCATCCTGTCCCCTCACTGCCCTATATTCTTGAAGTTGATGCTTCGGATATTGGGGTAGGTGCTGTCTTGTCCCAAAGAGAGTCGCCTGAGAAGCCATTGCATCCATGCGGCTTCTTTTCTAAACAAATGTCCAAAGCAGAGAAAAATTATGATGTGGGTAATCGTGAACTCCTTGCTATTATTTTAGCACTTAAAGAGTGGAGACATTTGTTAGAAGGAACTAAGGATCCTATCCTCATTTTTACGGATCACAAGAACCTATCCTATCTTAGCGAAGCCAAAAGATTGTCTTCCAGGCAGGCTAGGTGGTCACTATTTTTGTCCCGTTTCAATTTTATTATCACCTATAGGCCAGGTGATCGCAACACTAAAGCAGACGCTCTGTCCAGACAGTTCGAAACTACTGACAAACAGGAGATTGATGTTACTCCTGTCATTCCCCCAGACAGGATAATAGCTACTACTATTTTGTCTATTTCCTCGTCCCTCTTGCAGACCATACAAGCGAAACAAAGCATGGCACCTAGCGAGAGGCCTAATGATAAACTGTTCGTTGATGTTCCTGAGAGACGGGATATTATGTCATTATATCATGATACTAAGACCGCTGGACATCCTGGTATTTCCAAAACGGTGTCAGCTGTTTCTCGGTATTTTTGGTGGGATTCCTTACGAAAGGATGTCACTGACTATATAAGTGCTTGTACTACTTGTGCCTGTATGAAATCCTCCCGTAGAGTTCCTTGTGGGCTGTTGCATCCGTTACCCGTTCCCGAGAGACCTTGGTCTAACCTGTCCATGGATTTTATTGTTGAATTACCCCCTTCAAATGGTAACACAGTAATCCTGATGATAGTGGATCGGTTCTCCAAAATGGCTCACTTCGTGTCTCTTCACAAGTTGCCCACATCCAAGGAACTGGCTCATATCTTCGCTAGAGAAGTATTTCGATTACATGGGATTCCCGTATCTATTGTATCCGATAGGGGTAGCCAATTTATTTCCAGGTTCTGGAGGGCCTTTTGTTCAGAAATGGGTATTTCTCTCTCATTTTCTTCCGCTTATCATCCCCAGTCTAATGGGGCTGCTGAACGTGCCAACCAGTCTCTGGAGCAATACCTCCGTTGTTTTGTGTCTCACCATCAGGACAATTGGTCTGACCTGCTTCCTTGGGCTGAATTTGCTCGGAATAACGCCACTCATGATTCTTCCGGCAAGACCCCTTTTTACGTTGTCTATGGCCAGCATCCCGTTGTTCTTCCGGCTGCATTCTCCTCACAGGGCATGCCAGTTCTGGATGAGCATTTGGCTGGTTTGCGTAATACTTGGGAGCAGGTTCAGCGTTCTTTGGTGGACTCTGCTACTCGCCAGAAGGCTCAGGCTGACAAGCATCGCAGAGCAGCTCCGTCCTATGTTGTGGGGACAGGGTTTTGCTTTCCACGCGGAATATTCGTCTCCGGGTGCCTTCTATGAAATTGGCTCCCCGCTTCATTGGACCTTATCGTATTATACATAAGGTTAATCCTGTTTCTTATGCCTTAGGCCTGCCTAAGAATCTACGTATTCCTAATGTTTTTCACACCTCATTGTTGAAACCTTTCGTACGCAACCGCTATACCCGGCATACTCCTCCTCCCCCTCCTATCTCGGTGGAGGGTCATGAGGAGTTTGAAGTGTCTGCTGTTCTTGACTCTCGTTTCCTTAGGGGTCGACTTCAGTACTTGGTACATTGGAAGGGTTATGGGCCTGAGGAGCACAGTTGGATTTCGGCCGATGCTGTCCATGCTCCCCGTCTTGTGCGCTCTTTCCATTCACGTTTTCCTGCCAGGCCTGGTCCTACCCGCCCGGGGGGCGTGTCCTCAGGGGGGGGTACTGTAGCGTTACTTACCTTAACCGGGGGCCGGTCGCGGTCCTCTCTTCAAGCCGCGCGCGGTGCCTGCGGCTCATCCAACTACTTCGGATGGAGGGCGGGCAGTGACCGCGTGAGGCGGTCACGTGTCCCGCCTGAAACTAAGAGCGCGCCGCGAGTCTCGGGCGCGCTCTTAAAGGGACAGTGGGTGCCTAAATTGGAAAAGGCATCCCATTGGTCCCTGTCATGCCACACTCCCCATACACTTACCTTTTGGGGGCGTGGATATGACAGGGACCAATCAAATTAGATGTTTAGGTATTTATACTCACCTTCTTCCCTTTGTTCCTTGCCCTATCGTGGTTTCTGTTTCAGTTCCCTTTAGCGCTTGTGGTGTTCAGTTGTGTTTTCTCGTATTGACTTTGGCTTCGTATTCTGACTTCGTTTTCGCTTTATCCTTATCTGTACTGTTTGCCGGCTTGCTGTTTTCCGTGTACCAGACCCCGGCTTGTCCTAGTTTACGCTGTCTCTCTGTGCCCTTGACCTCGGTTTGTTCCTGGCTCTGTCTTCTCTCATATACGTCAAGTCCGGCCATTCTAAGGTCCGGTAGACGTATCTCTCCTCTGTATTTGCCTCTGTTTAGCTGGATCCTGCGTGTAGGGGTATATTCTCGTTACAGGGGCCCAGACGACCTGCCGGGGCAGGTTTTTCTTCGTCAAATCAGTCAGGGGTTTGGCCAGGGCACTGTAGTTGGGTACAAATTTTCTGTAATACCCTGCGGTACCTAGGAAAGCCAGGACTTGGGTTTTGGTCCTAGGGGTAGGCCACTGGGCTACAGCTTCAATCTTTGCGGGCTCAGGCTTCTGCTGCCCGCTACCAACCCGGTGTCCTAAGTACTGGACCTCTGCCATCCCTATGTGGCATTTGCTGGGTTTCAAGGTAAGCCCTGCCTCTCGAATCCGGTCTATTACTGCCCCTATGTGTTGTAGGTGTTCTGCCCAGGTCTGACTGTAGATGGCAATATCGTCCAGATATGCACACGCATAGTCCTGGAACCCGTCCAGTAGCCGATCCACCATCCGCTGGAATGTCGCGGGGGCGTTCTTCATCCCGAATGGCATGACTCGAAATTGGTACAAGCCAAACGGGGTGACAAACGCCGACTTAGGAATGGCGTCCTCGGCTAGTGGAATTTGCCAGTATCCCTTACACAAATCTATGGTAGTGAGATACTGACCCCTGGCCATCCTATCAAGCAGTTCGTCTATCCGAGGCATCGGGTAGGCGTCCGACACAGTTTTGTCGTTCAACCTCCGGTAGTCCACACAGAACCGGGTGGTACCATCTTTCTTGGGAACCAGGACTACCGGCGATGCCCAGGGGCTATCTGAGTGTTCAATAACCCCCAACTGCAACATCTCTTCAATTTCCTTCCTCATATGTTCCCGCACGGATTCAGGAATCCGATATGGAGTCTGTCGCATGGGAAGCTGTCCCGGGGTTTCTACTCGGTGGGTGGCTAGTGGAGTGTACCCAGGTAGATTAGAAAAGGTAGCGCTCTTTGCTGCTATCAGTTCTCGTACCTGAATACGCTCTTGAGGACTTAGCCGCTCCCCCAGTTGAACCCCCTGGGAGGGTTCCTTCTGCTCCTCCTGCTCTAACAGATCGGAAGGGGCAGGTTCTCCTGATCTTCGGAGGCGGGCGTGCAAATAGCTGCCACGTCCTCCGTCCGCTCGTGGTAGGGTTTGAGCATGTTCACATGGAGCATGCGTCTCTTCCCTACTCCGGAGCATGGGCCGATCACATAGGTGGTATCGCATCTCTGCTCTACCACCTGGTATGGGCCCTGCCAGACGGCCTGTAGTTTATCGGTGCGGACTGGTTTAAGGATTAGCACCTTCTGCCCCACTTGAAAACTACGGTCTCTGGCCCCTCTGTCATACCAACGACGCTGTCGTTGTTGGGCGGCCTGGAGGTTGGTGCGCACCGCCTGGGTCAATTCCTCCAGGCGATCCCGGAACGCCAGCACGTAGGGTACAATAGGGGTCCCATCTGCACTACTCTCTCCCTCCCAATGCTCCCTAATGAGATCCAACGGCCCCCGGACCCTTCTCCCAAACAATAGTTCAAAGGGGGAAAAACCCGTAGACTCTTGGGGCACCTCTCTGTATGCGAACAACAGATGGGGAAGGAATCGTTCCCAGTCCTTATGGGTCTCTCCGAATGTTCGAAGCATCTGTTTTAGGGTACCGTTGAATCTCTCACATAATCCATTGGATTGCGGGTGGTACGCGGAGTTAATGATCGGCTTTATGCCACATATCCTCCATAACTGCTGAGTAACCTCAGCCGTGAATTGGGTCCCCCTATCTGAGACCATTTCCTGTGGGAACCCTACTCGGGAGAAGATTTTCATCAAGGCTTCGGCTACGGTCTCCGCGTGGATATTAGTTAGGGCAATCGCCTCGGGGTACCGGGTGGCGTAGTCCACCACGGTCAGGATATACCGTTTCCCAGAGGGGCTGGGCTTTGGTAGTGGTCCTACTATATCTACTGCTACCCGGCTGAACGGTTCCTCAATTATGGGGAGGGGACATAGTTTTGCCTTATGGCGATCCCCCCTTTTGCCTACCCTCTGGCACACATCACAGGAGGTACAATATTGCCTTACGTCTTTGGAAATCCCGGGCCAAAAGAATGCGTGCGTTAAGCGATATCGGGTCCGGGTCATCCCTAGATGGCCGGACAGAGGGATGTCATGGGCGATTCTTAGTAACTCCTGCCTATATTTCTGGGGTACTACTAGCTGCTTGGTTTGGAGCGTCACAGAGCTGCCTATGGCCCGTTCCGCCACCCGGTACAGTAACTTCTTTTCCCATACGTACCGTTCTCCCTCCCGCCCCACCTGGTCCGTGTCTACCCTATCTCGGTACACCTGCAGTGTGGGGTCTGTCTGAACCTCAGCTTCAAATGTGGTCGGGGTGTCCCAAGTCATGTCGGTCAAGGGGGGGTCATGGTGTCTTACCTGAGCCTCAGAGTGTGCGGGGAATGCCGTGGTGCGAGCCTGTTGCCGGGTGGTTATCTTGGGAAGGAGCCTGGGGAAGAAATGCAGAAGTCATCGGGCCCAAGTCATTCCCCAAAACAACATCGGCCGGTAGTTTCTTCATTATGGCCACCTCTACAACCCCCTCCCCAGCACCCCAGTTCAAATGCACTTTGGCCGTGGGTAACCGGTACATAGCTCCCCCTGCTACCCGGACTGCCACTGATCCGCCAGTGTGGGCCGTATCTGGAATTAAATGGGGGGCCACTAAGGTCAAGGTGGCTCCCGAGTCCCGCAGCCCCTGCACTTCTTTCCCTCCCACAAATACAACTTGGCGGTGATGCTGCCGGTTGTCCGTGGCTTGCACAGACATCACCTCGTACAGAACCCCCAATGGTTCTTCGGTTGATAGACTTGTCAGCTCCGAGTGGTCAGGTTCGGTGTGGTAGAAATGGGCCACTGCCCTTGGCGCGGAGTTTTGCCGTACTTGGTTCCACGCCTGCCTGCTCCGATTCTGGGTGCACTCCCGGGACATATGCCCCCACTGCCGGCAGGTATGGCATTGTATGTTGGCCCTGCCATTGTAGCGTGATGGCGGTGGGGGGTTTCCTGATGGTGGCCGGAATGGAGTAGCGTTGGCGGGTGTGGAGATGGTTGGGTGGTGTGGTACAGCTGGTCTCAGGGGAGCCCTGTTGGGAAGCCCATGATGCCTTCGGGCGTCAAAATGCTGATCCGCCAACCGGGCGGCTTCGGTTAGGGTGAGGGGTTTCCTGTCCCTTACCCATTCTTGTGCCTCAGGGGACAGTCCGTTAAAAAATTGTTCCAGCAAGATGAGCTGGCGCAGTTCCTCCATTGTGGTAGCTTGGCTCGCCTGAATCCATCCTTGCGACGCTTGGTCGAGCTTATGTGCCCACTCAGCGTGGGAATCTTTCTCGGGCTTCCTCAATCCTCGAAATTTACGCCGGTACGCCTCCGGGGTTATGGCATACCTCTCCAGAATTGCCCTCTTAACTTTAAAATAGTCCTTGCTATCTTCTCTGGGCACAGCGCGATACGCCTCGGCTGCTCGTCCTGCCAACTTGCCTGCCAGTAGGGGTACCCACATAGCCTGTTCTAGATCATGTAGGTCGCATAACCGTTCAAAATCCTGCAGGTATCCGTCAATCTCGTCTTTCTCCTCGCAGAATGCTTTAAATGCCTGGTAAGGTATTTTCTGCTTCACTGGAGCGCAGAATGAATTGGCGATGGATTCTGCCCTGGATGGTGACCTCTGGTGTTGCTGTGCCATAATATAATCCTGGACGTCCGCCATCAGTATAGTTAAGATGTCCAGGGTTACTGGCTGTGGTACAAATTCCAGCCGGGTTCTCAGTTCCCTCTGATATGGTGTTTCCTCTCTGGCAGGTGGGGGTGGACTGTTGTGTGCTTGGTCGCCCTCCATTAGCTCTGCAATCAGGACTGCTTTCGATTTATTGCTAGCGCTTTTCCCTCTAGCCTCCAGCAGCTCCTTTAGCGTCTGTCTCTTTAACGCCGTGTAATCAGTCCCCATTCACTGATCGCTTTCGTCTGCTTGTTTCATACGAATTGCCTTTCCTTTCGGTAATTCCTTTCATTCGAATGCGCTGTATTCGGCTGTAGAGTTGGATCCCGTCGCTTGCCACCAATTGTAGCGGAACGCCAATATAAAATCCACGAATTCCGCTGGTCCAGAACGAATCCACAGTCAAGCGCTGAAAACACCAAGGCAATATCCCCAACCTCCCAATAACCGGACGAGACACAGTTTTGGGAGTCAACTGACAATCCTTTAATCGGCACGACAATTTATACAAGTCCCCATGCAAGGGGTTTCCTGAGTCCCTTCCCAGGGGCACTCCCAGAGGGGACTACATGGGGGACTTACAGTATAACATATTTCTCCCATCAGGCACTGCTGCACGAGAGGGATCATCCTCCCAGAATGCACCGTTAAGGGGATTATCCCCTCGTGCAGCAGAACCGGCAATTCATATAAAAATACATAACTTTTAAAATACACGGTGGATTTACACGAATGGACGTTCGGTAGATAGCTGGGGTCTGGGCGCATCATTCGTGAGATTGCCGCTCAGATCCCAGCCAAATTAACCGAACGCCGCACAGAAAACACATTTCTTACAAAACCCACAAAAGGAACCGATTGCTTTGGGTGAACTTGGTCCTGAAACTCCCGAACGTCTGGGAGGCTCAGCGGTGTTCGTGCCGTCGAATAACTATTGGTAGTAGAATGCGTTTGACGACACGAACCCGCTGACGAACAAGGGATCCAAGATGGCCGACCGCCGCATGGTCGGTAGTCGAACGACGGCCACCCAGGAGAGCCTCTAATAACCGATTGCAACAATGTTGCAATCGGTTAACTAGCGCCACACGCCTCTAAGTGTGTGGGCTATTAGGGGGTATCGCGTTCGGTTCACGAACGGCTTTCTAAAGTGCCGTTCGTGAAACGAAAGAAAATCCCCATACAAAACCGCCAATTGCATTCGGCGGAAACAGTATTACAGGCAACACGGAAAATACCTTAACATCTACATATGTGTACAGCGCATATCTCGCCCGACCTAGTGGCAACCCTTAAAGGCACAGTCTCTAGTTATTGTCCAAGTGGCTAGGTTTGCCACAATGGGTTTTTCGCCATAAAAGGACAGACAAAATTGTAACTCCCTGTCGAATGCAGTCGGTTCCTATTTATATACCGAAGTGCCCCGTTCGTGAGCCGAACTGCCATCGGTTCGATATTCTGCCATGATTTCGGCAATGAGGGCAGCATTCTTTTTGTTGCTTGCTGATATTCTTCTTGCCTCTAGGAGATCCTTCAGCAAGGACCATTTTAGAATGGAGTAGTCAATGGAGTAAAGGGACCTGAGAGTAGACTGAGACAAAGTACACAGTTTAATTACAATAACTCTCAGGTCAAGGACATGTACAATATTCATGACCACAAAACATACATTTCCCCACAAGGTACCCCCTTAAGTCCTATATCCATGGTTAGCCTGGGTCTGAGCACCCAATATATCGAAAAAGTGCTCAGATCCCACAAACGCAGCAGAAACGCCACTGGGGTATAGTTTAAACCAACTGCACTTGAGGCGCCTGCCCAAAAAGGATCCATGAAATTAGGCTGTGCAGTTGGTCTCTTTCTGGAGTAAAAAATGCATGAAAACCTAATACAAAACTGTTCATGTGGATGTTCATTATGAGTATCTGGTTCGGGCGTTTGCTCTCCCGAGTTTAGTCTCCTCGAAGGCCACTCTGTTCGCTTAAATCTCCATGAATATAACAGAAGGTGGAAGTCCCAGCAGTGTTTGTGCCATTGAGTGGCCGATTTTAGTTCCATACACTTAACAAAACACTGCTGTCTCTGTTTGTATTCCAAGATGGCTGCCACCACGTGTTCTCACATACGAACGGCGGCCACCCAGCCGACCGTTTGGAACGTTCATGTAATTGCGATTTGTGGAGACGTGGGTGGCCTGCCATTCAGTACTTTGTTCGGTTGTTGACTGGGACAGTAGTAGTAGGCCAGCAGAATGGTATTTACGGAATGGCCAGGCAAAAAACATGATAAACCAATATTAGGGAGATCTGTCCCACACAGGGACTGCAAGCACAAAACATAGGGGGCAACTGGGAGAGGGTAAACTGACATGGACAGCCCAGAGCAGGAATAAGGGTACTGTCCCAATTCCCATTCCGCTACAATACTATATCGCTCAAAAGCCATCAGGAATTTGGGATTGCCAAACCTCTTATTACCTGGCCATGCAAATCTCACAGTTGACAATGTCGCACTCATCCCCAGATGGGAGAAAATGGGAGGGCGTGGAATCCCTATTTACAGGTTTTAAATTTGCCCCAGTACTATATATGGCTACCCAAGGAACACAGGGCTTTCTTATAAACGGACTGCCTGGCAATTTTGAACTCCATCCGGATCTGGGACAAATACACAATGAAAATGGCTTATTGTAAATTCCCTCCCCACTGCTGCCCTTATTCAGGAACAGGGCCTTCCCTTCTGGAATGAGAGCCCAAGTTTAAATTTTTTTGCATATGTGGGCCTTAAGATACTGTCACATGACCGCCGGGGACAATATAGTCGCATTGAAGAACTCTCAGAGAGAACAACTCTTAAACAGGGAGATTTATTTCGGTATCTTCAAGCCAAACCTAAACACAAGAAATTGCCAATGTATGTATGACAGGGCTAGAACGCATGTGCCTTCAGGAGTCATTTCACAATGGTTTGAGCCTCTCTCTATACACACACATAGCATTCAATAGTACCTAATGGGGCAAACTAACATATGTAGAGCAATGGAGAACTGACTTAGGGGAGATATTAGAGGGCACTGACTGGTAGCACTTATGGGAAGACAACACTGCTGTCTCGATCTTTACAACAGTCTAGGAAAAAACATATAAGACTGACCTTCTGGCAAGGCGTGGGAGACCTCATAGCACAGATTTTTCAGTGTAGTAGATCCTTGGGTCTTTTTCCTTTCCAGACAAGATCAGATCAAAGACCACTGCACAAATTGACCCTAGCTACCAGACATAAAACAAAGGATACCTCATTGAAAAATTGACTGCTATTGCCTGAGGTTTTCTAAAAAAAGTTTGGTTGCAAAGTGACGTAAGTAATTGAGCAGATGGTTGGGTGAACATGTGGAACCCCCCTATCTGGCGAAACCAATTGCTCCCCTTCATGTGGATTATATAGATGGTTGCCTCACAGGGAATTTCACCCTGTGGCGTTAAGCTCATGGTGGGTGCATAGTTTGAAGAGCCACCCCCTCTTTCTTTACCTCTCTTTTCCTGTCTTTATCTACTCATTCTGTATCCCTTTCTTCTCTTACTGTAATTATGGAGCCATAAGTGACACAAGTGTATTAAAGCACAATTGAAGATTATGCTAATGGTGTGTACTAATAATCTTACTTTTAGTAATGATAGGAGGCAAGTATTTTGCATTAACTTTCTTTACTAACTCCATAGCAGCAAAGAAAAAAACAGTTGAAATAAAAAAAACTAAAAAACTATCATAACACAGAGTGTATATAAGTGAAAGCATATCCTGAGCACTTCCTCTTGTCAAATGCGACATCACAAATCCATAATTTTATAACATGACAGGAGGCTTCGTATTTTGCATAATCTCTCTTTACTAAAACTCCAGCAGCACAGATTTAACAATACATTTTAGTGAAAAAAACATTGCAACATGGTATAAAAGGCCCCTCCCCCTGTATCACTTCCTCTTTCTCTGCTGTTTCAGCCAAGGCACAGGTAATTTGCTCCACACTGTTCATTTATTGTAATAGCTATTTGCACTTTATTTGAACATTTGTGTATTGTTATTTATCCCCTGCTCCCCTTCTCCCTTATGTTTGTTTAATATTGCTTTATCTGTGTTTTTCTGCTGGCCCTGTGTTTCCCCTGTCACTATCCTTTCTACTGACAGGGATCTGGGCTTCAAGGCAAGAGTACTGGAGGTGGGGGGAATGAGGGGGTGCTTTGCCATACCAGCAGGCCACGATCGTGGGCCACATGGCATATTGCGCTTAACATCGGCCATCTTGGATCTTGCGGTACAAGATTCACGTTGGTCATCTTGGTTTTGCCAGTTCGTGATTCCCACGAACTGGCATAGTTTTTGTCTGCAGGTTTTCTTATATATGTAAACATTACTGTTCCCTGAGGTGTGTGCACAATGGAGGTATAAATAGACATACAGAATGTGTTTACTCCATGATTGTGGATTATAGGTGCTGGTTAAAAGTGTTCAGCTTTTCCCTACACTCACTAGTGTTCACTTTCATGTAGTGATGTCGCGAACACGAAATTTTCGGTTCGCGAACGCGAACTTCCGCAAATGTTCGCGAACCGCCATAGACTTCAATGGGCAGGCGAATTTTAAAACACACAGGGACTCTTTCTGGCCACAATAGGGATGGAAAAGTTGTTTCAAGGGGACTAACACCTGGACTGTGGCATGCCGGAGGGTGATCCATGGCAAAACTCCCATGGAAAATAACACAGTTGATGCAGAGTCTGGTTTTAATCCATAAAGGGCAGAAATCACCTAACATTCCTAAATCACAATGAATATGGATTGACACCTAACATTGACATATTGACACCTAGACATATGGATTGACACCTGTCCTGAGAGCCCCTGATGCACACGGACACAGAGCAGAATAGAGACTATTCCCCCTACATAGGGTCACTTGGCAGATATGGATTGACACCTATCCTCAGAGCCCCTGATACACACTGACACAGAGCAGAATAGGGACTGTTACCCCTACATAGGGTCACTTGGCAGATATGGCGTGGTCGTGGGAGGAGGATGATTACTTTCACCTCTTCCCCTGTTAGATTCCCGTTGTGCTGTGACATCACCCTTATACGCTGTGTAAAGCATACTTTTTAATTTATTTTGCAAATGCTGCATCCTTTTCGACTTGTAATTCGGTCACATTTCCGCCACTGTCTGCTTATACCGGGGGTCTAGTAGCGTGGACACCCAGCACAGGTCGTTCTCCTTCATCCTTTTTATATGAGGGTCCCTCAACAGGCACAACAGCATGAAAGACCCCATTTGCACAAGGTTGGATGCCGAGCTACTCATTTCCCATTCCTCCTCCTCACACAGAGCAGAATAGGGACTGTTCCCCCTACACTTGGCAGATATGGATTGACACCTGTCCTAAGGATCCCTGATACACACTGACACAGAGTAGAATAGGGAATGTTACCCCAACATCGGGTCACTTGGCAGATATGGATTGACACCTGTCCTAAGGATCCCTGATACACACTGACACAGAGCAGAATAGGGAATATTGGGTCGGGGCCATAAAAATAATGAGGGAGGGACCTACTGTATGATGTTGTATCGATCAGGTAGTGTAAGGGTTACGCCCGCTTCACAGTGACAGACCAAACTCCCCGTTTAACGCACCGCAAACAGTCCATTTGCACAACCGCAAACTCCCCATTTGCACAAGGTTGGATACCAAGCTAGCCATGTCCCGTTCCTTGTCCTCACTGATATCATTGAAGGTCTCTTCCTCCACCCAGCCACGTACAACACCAAGGGTCCCCGAAAGGTGACAACAAGCCCCCTGGGATGCCTGCTGTGTTTGGTCTTCCACCTCCTCAAAGCCACCTTCCTCCTCTGACACCTCTTCTTCAGACTTCTCTCTCTGCGTTATTATAAGGTGTGTTAAGTAGTATTATTTTTATCAGTTTAATCCCTGTTATGTGCCTTTTTTTGGTTTGGTTTTTGAAACCACAGTGCAGCACCAGAGGCCCGAAAAATTAGGCATGTACACATGCCTGAAAAATTAGGTATTGTTGCAGCCGCTGCTGTAGCAGCGGCCAGAAGAATTGATGTTTGTTTCCCAGGCATAAAGTGCCCTAAAACAGTGTTCCCCAACCCCCGGGCCGCAGACCGGTACGTGGATCAAACGTTTACCAGTCCGCGGCGATAAAAAGGTTGGGGAGCACTGCCCTAAAACATTGCGGCTTGAACCCTAGTGGGTGGCGGATAAGTCACGCAAGTCAACCGGCATTCAGAGCTAAAATACAGCAGCATGGGGACCATTTGGATGTATCGCCCACTGTCAGTCCCGTCGGGATCCATCCCTCATTCATCTTAATAAAGGTGAGGTAATCTAGACTTTTTTGACCTAGGCGACTTCTCTTCTCAGTGACAATACCTCCTGCTGCACTGAAGGTCCTTTCTGACAGGACACTTGAAGCTGGGCAGGCCAGAAGTTCTATCGCAAATTGGGATAGCTCAGGCCACAGGTCAAGCCTGCACACCCAGTAGTGAAGGGGTTCATCGCTCCTCAGAGTGTCGATATCTGCAGTTAAGGCGAGGTAGTCTGCTACCTGTCGGTCAAGTTGTTCTCTGAGGGTGGATCCCGAAGGGCTGTGGCGATTCGTAGGACTTAAAAAGCTCTGCATGTCCTCCATCAACAACACGTCTGTAAAGCGTCCTGTCCTTGCCAGCGTGGTCGTGGGAGGAGGAGGATTACTTTCACCTCTTCCCCTGTTAGATTCCTGTTGTGTTGTGACATCACCCTTATACGCTGTGTAAAGCATACTTTTTAATTTATTTTGCAAATGCTGCATCCTTTCCGACTTGTTGTAATTTGGTAACATTTCAGCCACTTTCTGCTTATACCGGGGGTCTAGTAGCGTGGACACCCAGTACAGGTTGTTCTCCTTCAGCCTTTTTATACGAGGGTCCCTCAACAGGCACGACAGCATGAAAGACGCCATTTGCACAAGGTTGGATGCTGAGCTACTCATTTCCCGTTCCTCCTCCTCCTCAGTGATCTCAATGAAGGTATGTTCTTCCCCCCAGCCACTTACAACACCACGGGTACCAGATAGGTGACAACGAGTACCCTGGGATGCCTGTTGTGGTTGGTCTTCCTCCTCCTCCTCAAAGCCACATTCCTCCTCTGACTCCTCTTCCTCACAATCCTCTTCCAGCGTTGCCGCAGGTCCAGCAAGCGATGCTGATAAGGCTGGTTCTGGTGGTGATCACAACTCTTCCTCTTCACGCTCATCTACGGCCTGATCCAGCACTCTTCGCAGGGCACGCTCCAGGCTGTCGCAAATCAAGCGCCTCACTGGCATGTTGTTTCGCCGCTGGATATCGGCAAAGTGCGCCATGGCCGTGTAGGAACGCCTGAAATGGCCACACACCTTCCTGGCCTGCTTCAGGACGTCCTGTAAGCCTGTATACTTATGCACAAAGCGTTGTACGATCAGATTACACACGTGCCATGCACGGCACATGTGTCAACTTGCCCAACTTAAATGCCGCCAACAAATTTGTTCCGTTGTCACAAACCACTTTGCCGATCTCCAGTTGCTGCGCAGTCAGCCACTTTTCCACCTGTGCGTTCAGGGCGGACAGGAGGCGAGAGACGGAGTGGCGGATGGTTGAGAGGGGGCAAGGAGGACAGCAGTGGTTGACGTGGCTGAAGATGCTGGACCAGGAGGAGGATGGCGGCTTTGAGTTTGTGTGCTGCTTGTACTCATGTGTTGATCCCATAGGCATTTGTGATGTGCGATCATGTGCTTACGCAAAGCAGTTGTACCTAGGTGGGTGTTGGACTTCCCACGACTCAGTTTCTTTTGGCACAGGTTGCAAATGGTATCGCTGTTGTCAGAGGCAGACACACAAAAAAAATTCCACACTGCTGAGCTCTGCAATGACGGCATTCTGGTGGTGGACACAGCATGCGTTGATTGGCGTGCTGTCGGGCTGACCCCGGGTGTCGATGCATGCTGTCTGACTGTGCCACTAGCTCCTTGCGACGACCTCCCCCTGCTTCCAACTCGCCTCCTCCTCCTCCCTGTCTCCCCATCTGAACTTTCGCCCTGTTCTTCTTCTTGACGAGCGGGCACCCACGTGACATCCATGGACGCATCGTCATCATCAACCGCTTCACTTGTATCTGACAACTCAGCAAAGGAAGCAGCAGCAGGTACAACATCATCATCACACCGTACATGTGTAATGCTGCCTGATTGAGACATATCCCTGTTATCTACATCCTCTGTCAATAATGGTTGCGCATCACTCATTTCTTCAAACGGATGTGTAAATAACTCCTCTGACATACCAAGTCTAGCGGCTGTGGTGCTAGTTAGTGATGTACCGAACGGTTCGCCGGCGAACATAGCATGTTCGCGTTCGCCACGGCGGGCGAACATATGCGCGGTTCGACCCGCCCCCTATTCGTCATCATTGAGTAAACTTTGACCCTGTACCTCACAGTCAGCAGACACATTCCAGCCAATTAGCAGTACACCCTCCCTAGCAGACCCTCCCACCTCCTGGAAGGCATCCATTTTAGATTCATTCTCAAGCTGCATGCTTAGTAAGAGGAGAGAAAGTGTAGCTGCTGTTCATAAGATAGGGAAAAGCATAGCTAGGTTAGGGATAAGGGTATGCTTTTTTTTTATTTATTTTTTCTATGTAATGTAATTGCACTTAGTTGTCTGCCACTGCTGCCAGCTTCTGTGTCAGGCTCACAGTGTATACTGTGCCCATTTCCCCAGTCAGTGCCACCAATTACATCTGGTGTCACAATAGCTTGGATTTAAAAACAAAAAACTTTTTTCACTGTTATAGATTGAATAGCAGTCAGTGTCCTTAAAGCGGGTGTGTCGGCCCTACAGCGTGTACTCTGCCAGTTTACAGTGCCACTCATATCATACCACCAGAATGCCGTCATTGCAGAGCTCAGCAGTGTGGCATTTTTTGTGTGTGTCTGCCTCTGACAACAGCGATGCCATTTGCAACCTGTGCCAAAAGAAACTGAGTCGTGGGAAGTCCAACACCCACCTAGGTACAACTGCTTTGCGTAGGCACATGATCTCACATCACAGACGCCTATGGGATCAACACATGAGTACAAGCAGCTCGCCTACTCTAAGCCGCCAGCCTCCTCCTGGTCCAGCATCTTCAGCCACGTCAACCACCGCTGTCCTCCTTGTCCCCTCTCAACCATCCGCCACTCCGCCTCCCGCCTTGAGCAGTTCACGCTCATCTTCCATAACCTCCTCGACTGAGTCCTGTTCTGCTGCTGCTGTGTATTGTTCCACATCAACGGATA
>OW240921.1:57878345-57890106 GCA_933207985.1 Pelobates cultripes | reverse complement strand
GTCAGCATTCGTCACACCGTTCATCTTATACCAGTTTCGGGTTACGCCGGAAGAACGCTCCAGCTATGTTCCAGTGGATGGTAGACTGGACTCCAGGACTATGCCTGTGCATACCTAGATGACATCGCCATCTTTAGTATTCCATGGGAGGAGCACATATGAGCTGTGTTAGACATGATCCGGAGAGCAGGCATGACGCCCAGCAAGTGCCATATAGGGATGGCAGAGGTCCAGCATCTGGGGCACCGGGTGGGTTGTGGAAAGCAAAAGCCTGAACCAGCCAAGTTTGAGGCTGTAGCCCAGTGGCCTTCCCCCTGAACCTCAGGTAACTACCGAAGATTTGTCCTGAAATTTAGTGTCATAGCTAAACCCCTCAACCATTCCCGGCAGGTAGTATGGGCCCCAGAGTGTGAGAAGGCATTCCAACAACTGGAAACAGCTCTTGTAAATGCCCTAATGCTCCCAATCCATCTGTAGCAGGCCAAAGGTAACCCAGCAGGTTACCTCAGCTAATACAGAATGAAGTAACTGGAAGACACACAGATCCAGGGGTACAACAACAACTTTATTGGCCACACTCAGCTTTATACTTTTCCCCATACAAGGGGTGAACACCAGACACAGACAATGTCCCCACCCAGGGTCCTCCCCCTCCCAGAGGCCTTTGCATGTGACAGGAACCCCAGTCCCTTTGTCCCTAGTTCCAGCCACCCAAATACAGGGTTTCCCACTTCCCGCGGCAGGGGATCTACAGGAACTCTTGTTCCTTTGTCTCCAGTTCCTGCCACCTAAGTACAGGGTTTTCCACTTTCCAGGACAGGGGGGTCTTCTTTCCGTGATCCTCTGTACTTAGGAGTCCCAGCGCAGGAAAGACTCCTGTCTTCTAGGCTTCAGGGCACAGAAAGCCCACCAAACTCCCCCCCCCCACCGATTGTTCACAAAGAGATGTCCACACCAAACCCAGGGACCTCCACAACCTCCTCTGTTCGTGAAGTCCCTGTGTGACACCAGGCAAATGAAGCATCTCCTTTTGGGATATGAATGTTCCCCATGGTCAGCGTTTGTCCATAAGAATGGCAGCCACCCAGGGGAAGCACTCATTAATTACTTCCCTTGCGGTTTCACACTTGTTGTAAAATGTTATTGCGGTTTCGCACTTATGTTGCAAGTTGGGGAAAGTTCTAGTTGATTGGTGCGAACATTCCAAAGGGCACTGGGGGACCTTGTTCGGTAAACGAACGCACCAGGACACAATCCGCAAATGCTCCCCCTGGTTGGCGTTCATATATACGAAATGGCTGCCATCCAGGAGAGGCACGCACCGCTCATCTCCCTTGCGGTTTGTGGTTTTCACACCTCGTTAGCGATGTGTCACCATTATAAACACTCTAAATGGGGTATTCAGGTGGTCCCCGTTTGGGAGACGAATGGCAGGTAAAACATACAAATATTCCCAAATACAATGTCGGGGGGGAATACAGGCAATCACATAAAGAAAATTCACAGACAGGCAGGGGTCTTGCCACACCATCTAAATGCTTCCTTGTTCTCACAGATGCTTAAATGTTTGGATAGGGAGCAGTACTGAGCCACGTTGGAGAAAATGGAAAGTTCTGAGCAAAAATCCACAACCGGAGACACAACTACATCCTATCATGTAAGCAGCGATTTTGCAGGGCCGACTTGCTCAACAACCTCGACCACATGCTCTCCCTTTGCATGTTCCCAGAGGAAAGCTGAAGAGGAGAAGAAGCGGGAAGCCATTCCGGCAGCCGGCTGGGCCTGTAGCGGATACCACTCACCCCGACTACGGAGAGATAAGCCCAGATACCACCAGCGTGACCCACCTGTCCCTATAGCCTGCATGTAACGGATCGCCTGGCACCCAGACTGGGTACCTCCGTTGAAGGATTCTCCTAGCGCTTCCTGAGGACTCCAAGCACTGCAGCAGACACCACAACCACCGAACCAGAGAGCATACAAATTCTCTCAAGCATTTGAAAGCTGTAAGCAGCTAAACAGGAAAAGCATACAATCAGCTTACACTCCTGGCAATCAGCATACAATCCAATTCCCCCAATAACGAGACGACACTTCATTTTGAGGGAAAGCAGAACTGACTGTACTGGCACATACAGCCTCTTTTATTCCCAATCCACAAACATAGTACTGCCCACAGGGTTTTACATTAAAACCAATCAATACATACAATACACACAGACTCTCCCACACAAAATCCTCCTCTCTGCCTGTGATACAATTACCTTACACAATGGGTAATCTATTTATCACAGACAGAGAAATACAGTTTCATAAAACACATCACAGGGACCCCAAAACATGCAATAACCCCATAAAGTATATCCTTGGAACCGGGGGATCTGGGTGAACCACATATCCAAAATTCACCCAGATCCATTCAGTACTTTGGAAGATACAGTATAATGCAGATTCCGCAGAATATATACAAATTATATAGAAAATTATTACTGTATACTGTGTCCCCTGTTGTATAGTTTAAAACTACTGCACGATGTCTTTGTGCACCAAATACCGGTGAGATGGCACCGTGTAGAAAAGTCACAACAGTGTCTGTGAGTTAAAATGACCGCCATCCATTGTTCTCACTATGTGCTTCATCCATTGTTCTCACCATGTGCCTCTGATACATGAAATGGTGGCCACCCAGTAACTCCACAGTATGTCCCCAGATGGTTCTTAAAGGGCCAGTAGCAGCATAATACAATACAACATGCCCAAATCCTGTATTTAAAGGGTCAAATCTCCCACGGGCCATAGTCAGCAGGCAGGAGGCAGGCAAACAGGCTTCTCCAATTCCCAGTGGCAAGGTTGGTTCCGCCACACTGCACATCAAAACACCATGCACGCAATGCTGTGAGGCAAAAGCTACAAACCCCTGTCAAAAGCCTGCGGCAGTCAATGCAGCGGTGCCGGGCAATGTGGACCAGGTGGACTGATCTCGAGGGGTTGCCTACCTGAGATGGAGATCAGGACTTACCACACTTAGTCATAGGTTGAGTGGCCACCAAACTTACTTGTAGCCTAGCTGTCCCTCTAATGAGCCTGTTGAATTCAATGGGTGCCAAGTTCTAGGAACAGCCGAGCTCCACTAGTTATTTGAAGTTATGTATTTTCATTAAAATTATGTCACCACTGAATGAACCAAGATATGCTCCTTTTATTATTTTTTCAACTCATGTCCTTACAATTCTGTTTTATCTCTTGTAAAATGCCCAGAGGCATATGTTTATCCTGCCAATACGTAAAGCCTGGCCGGGTGCAGACACGATGCAGTGGTTTGGGGCCCAATGATTACTAACCTCATCATTAACTCTATATAGGTCTAGTTACCTGCTGATGCATACATATATTCTGTGTTTAAGCTTAGACTTGTTAGGAATAAAAACTCTAAAATAGTTTACTCTTGACTTTTATCTTGTGTCCAGCACTATCGATTATCTTAATCTGCCTGTTCTCAGGATGCCAATTACTACTTTGCCTATATCCTTTGACCTTACCTTATCTTAAAGAAAAAAATTGTGCACAGTATTTACCTGCCATGCATATGTACCACTATGTCTGACCATTTATGTCTGTTGATGTTGTTGTGGCCCCACAAACTTGCTTGTAACTACCTGGACTGCCCCCAAAAAACAGTTATACTCCAAGTACTATGTGTTGTATAGTTACTGGGGTAAAGTATTATAATCACTAACCAGTGCTCCTTCCAGCTGCAAGGAGAATCCAGTGAGATAGCCAGCTGGAGTAGAGGAGCTCTGCTACAGAAGTGAACACCTTAATAACATGCCATTGTGCATTCTTCCTCCCAGGTGGCTAGGGATCACCAAGCTCTTAGCCACCCCATTAAATTAAACCAACCTACCTATCATCGTTACCCCAAAAATACAATTATTTTATTTTACAGTTGTAGTTTAATGCCCCTCTCACTATTATTAGGGTGAGGGTGGTAGATATAATTAATATAATCTAAGGGAGATGGTTAGATGACATGGGACCCTTTGGCATATGGGGGTGGGTCATTGGTAGATATTTGAGAAAGTAGACGATGAAATGCAACCCCTTGTATAATTATTTGGAGCCCCATTCACTAGGCTCCCCTTTGAATATTGTAATTAGGGCCCCCGCTAAATACCAATGGATGGGGGGACACTAGGTTCCATATGTTATATCATAATATATTGGGGAATGCTAGGTCCCCTATTTTGTAAATAGCACCCACCTGCTTGCCACAGTTGGGGCATGCCCCCTGCTTTTTTTTTTTTAATTTACATTTTTTATTTAATATCCCCCACCTGGGCAGTGATCTGTCCACGCTCATTTTTTTTAAAATAGAAAATCTACCACCCAATGCCAAGAGTTAAATACTCTGTTGTCTATAACCCCCCCACCCCCTTCTCCCCACCACCCCTCCTGTTATTTTACAGGCCATACCTATGGGATGGGGTCTTTATAGGAACTGGGCAGTATTCAGATTGTATTTTATGCTTTAGTAAACACGAGAATTGCCATTGTGGTCTAAATTAGTAAACAAATTTTCACCTAATTCTGTCTATCCAAAATCTGGTGTTTAGTAATAACCCTGTGTTACAAAAGACTGGAAATCACTATGTTGCTGTTTTTACTCACTGATTGATACTGGTTGCCACTGCATAAGTTAAACAGAAAACCACACGAATGGATTACACGAACCCTTATGGAGGCTCCATTCGTGGTACGAACGGGGGACCCCCCAGAAACTGGCGTGTGCCGCCACTTAACCCCGTCACCCCGCAAACTACCGAACGGGCGACCCCCCCGGCTCGCGGAGTGTGGTAGCCATTAACCACCCAGATGGCTGCGGTTTGCGGTTAACCACAATGTAATTGTTATGCCTGGGGGCATCGACGTTCGCACCCAAAGTACCGAAGGGAAAAGACCGAACGATCCACCGAACGACGACCCCCTACAGCGGGTCGCGTGGCGCTCATTAACTGTGGTTTCTGCGGTTAACCGCAGGTCAAGTACCCTGCTCCCAGGTGGTCCTCATTCCCTTACCGAACGAGCCCACTACCAGCCGACAGCGGGACTTCGCAGGAACTGATACCGAGTTTAGTTCCACGAGTTAGACACGAAGTCCCGCTGCTCGCTAAACCAGCAGAAAACATGGCCGCCAACAAAGACTAACCATCTCATAATGCCGAACGGACTTTATACGGCAGAAACAGTACATTCTGTTCGTGGGATTAGAGCGGCATTCGCCTGGTTTATCTATACGAACGCGAGCCTTCAAATGAATGGTGGAATGAATGGTTTTCCTGTAATAATGTACAAGTTATGGATTTTTATGTAGTTTTCTGGGGCATAATAAAACGTGGTCTTTTGTGCGCTTGGAGATAATTAGATTGTAAAACCGTTGGCCTCATTATCTCCAAGCTGGGCGGGTACTACTTCAAATGATACAGTATACTGTGATTGGTTACCTGTTTGTACTGTACCTGTATTCCATCAGGTCCACAGGGGGCTGTCCTTGGACCTGAGGAATCACATAAATTGCCATGCTATGTGCCAGTAAAGCCAGTTCGTTTTGACCCTCAACTTGCAGCCTCGACTCATGTTGTAGGGATCCGGGATATTGATGTTTAGATCGTGCTTGGGGATATTCTACACTTACAGCTGATTACCGAAAGACCTCCGTTCGACTCTCTGCAGCGGGAACCAGGACATCCAAGCGATCAACCCTCCTGCTAGACCGGGGGCAATCGTAACAATTGGTGGCAGCGGCGGGATCATCCTGGAATTCCTAAAGAGAGATATCTAGGACGGATGGAGAGTAACTACGACAAACTGAAGCGTACCACGTTAAAGGATTTACTCGAGAGCCGTGGAGGGAACGCAAGTAACCGGCCGAGGAGAGAATTGATTGCCGACCTTAACGAGTTGGATCAAAGCTTCACAATGGCAGAACCAACGGCAACATGCAGCGATGAGAAGACCAGGATCGTCCGAGAAAGGCTGCCTCTGTACGGACCAAACCCATCCGTGGAGCTGATACAGCAACTAATGGCCGAAGCCGAGGCGGACGTACAGCGGACTAGAGCCCACGAGCTGAGCATGAAGACCGCTGATAGCCACAACGGCCCCCTGGAAACTACCGAACAGCCAAAGATCCCGTTCGCGGCATTCAAACCGTTCGCGGAGAATGAGATGGGGATAGACGAATTTTTGGCCGATTTTGAAAGACAATGTGCCCTGCATCAGATCCCCGTCGCAGCGTGGCCGCGTATCCTGGCAGGAAAATTAACCGGGCGGGCCATGGAAGCCTTCAGAACCCTCAGCGCCGAAGAGGTAGCCCAATACACCACAGTCAAAGAGACGCTGCTGAAACGGTACGCTGTGACCCCAGACACCTACCGAAGGCAGTTCCGCAGCACGAAGAAAAAAGCGAATGATACCCATGCCGAATGGGCACATCGTATGCGGAGAGCTGCAACCCATTGGATTACCGGGTGTCGGGCCGTCACGGCCGCGGAAATATTGGAACTTTTCTTATTAGAGCATTTTTATGAGGGTCTGGAACAAAAAGACCGGGAGTGGTTGAAAGACCGGCGTCCCGCTAACCTACACGAAGCAGCCCGGTTGGCAGACGAGCACCGGGATGCGCAAGTACAGGAGTTCAACAATGCCCGAACGGTAACTCGCCCCGAAGCAAGAGAGGGATACCGATCAACTCCACGAACGGAGTTTCGCAACCCTGTACCCGCAGGTCCTACACGGTACATGGGACCACCCAGCCACTACCCTCAGGAACGCTCCCGACCCACATGTTATAAGTGCAAGCAGCCGGGGCACCTGATAGCGAGTTGCCCCCTTAACAACAATTACCCCGCACGGAACTATAATTCTTCTCCAACGGGAAACAATCGTCCAGCTCGAGCGTTTTGCCTGGAACAAGACAGTCCTCTAGAAGAATACCTGGGACCCCTACATGAAGCGAATCCTGTGTATGCCGCCAGCGACAATAGACAACACCACCGGCAAGAGGTACTACTGGAGGGGCGTCCCACACAGGGGTTAAGAGATACCGGGGCCACGATCACCTTGGTGCAAAGCCGGTTAGTCCCCGACTACAAACGCTCGCCTGACACAGTGGCTGTCCGGGTGGCTGGAGGGGACATATACAAACTACCCACGGCAAAGGTACACTTGGATTGGGGTGCGGGAAAAGGACTTGTGAGGGTGGGAATTATGGATAATTTGCCAGCCGAGGTTTTACTGGGAAACGACCTGGGACCTATGACTTCAGCTTATGCCCCGTCCTACAATGCAGAGGCACATCCTGTGACGACCCGGTCACAAGCTGGACGAGCCCGAGACCCTTCACCAGTGCGGGAGACGCAGGTAAGACTTAACCCGACTATGACCCCCCCTCCTACCCCGTTGCCCTGGGACACCCCTGCAGCCTTCGAGGCTGAGACCAAAACTGATCCGACGCTCCAAAAATATAGGGAACGAGCCGACACCGGGGCTGGGGGAACAGACCAGGAGACTTTTGCATGGGAACAGGGTCGACTGTACCGACACACAGAGAAAAAAGGGCACCGAAGGAGACAGTTAGTGATACCCCACAAGTATAGGCGGGATATCCTCCGGGTGGGTCATGATATTCCCTTAGCCGGGCACTTGGCAGTAACACGTACCCTACACCGTATTACCCATACCTTGTTCTGGCCAGGAGTACATGCCGATGTAAGGTCCTACTGTAATACGTGTGAGGTGTGCCAACGGGTAGGCAAACGAGGAGACCACCCCAAGGCACATCTCGTGAACATGCCCATTATCGACGAGCCATTTAGCCGGGTAGCCATCGACTTAATTGGGCCCCTGGCCACCCCTAGTCCCTCTGGCAAGAGATACATCCTTACCATAGTGGATTACGCTACCCGCTACCCAGAAGCGGTGGCTTTATCCAATATCCAGGCAGACACAGTGGCTAATGCCTTAGTACAGGTATTCTCTCGGGTAGGATTCCCTAGGGAGATTTTATCCGACAGAGGCTCACAGTTCACGGCAGAGCTGACCCAGCAGCTCTGGCACGTTTGCAAAATTAAATCCCTGCTTAGCTCCCCATACCACCCCCAGACCAATGGGTTATGTGAGCGGTTCAACGGAACCCTCAAGCAGATGTTAAAAACCTTTACTCAGGAGTATAGGGACTGGGAACGTTTCCACCGGGTTCTCTCCCTTCGAGCTGTTATACGGTCGCAAGGTACGGGGTCCCCTGAACTTGATCCGTGAGCACTGGGAGGGAGAGACAGAGAACGCTGGGGTCCCCATCGTACCTTACGTACTGGAGCTCCGGGACCGAATGGAGCAATTGGCTAAGTCAGTCCAGGCCAACCTCCAGGCGGCCCAGGGGCGACAGAAAGTCTGGTACGACCGGGGGGCACGGCGAAGAAGCTTCTGTCTCGGGCAGAAAGTCATGGTCCTAAAACCAGTTAAGACGGACAAGCTGCAAGCCGCTTGGCAGGGTCCCTACCAGATAGTGGAAAAGAGAGGGGACACCACTTATGTAATTGCCAGCTGTCACGATGAAAACTTAAGAAAGATATTTCACGTGAACATGCTGAAGGAATACTTGCAAAGACCCGAGGAAGTGTCAGCCATATGTAGCCCTGCGCACGAGGACGCAGATAGTTTACCTATACCCGACCTATTAACCCCTAATTCCCCGGTTGAAATAGTGAGCCAAGTACAGATCGGGGACCGACTTAGCCAAGCTGAGAGGGAGCAGCTACACAAACTGCTCCGAGAGAAACAAGCCATGTTCTCCCAAGAACCAGGGTACACTGAGCTGACCACTCACCAAGTAGATACCCCCGGCCAAAACCCTTTGAGACAAGCTCCCTACCGAATTCCGGAGGCAGTAAGGACAGGCATGAAAAAGGAGATAGACGAGATGCTGCGACTAGGGGTCATTGAAGCTTCCGATAGTCCCTGGTTCCCAAAAAGGACGGCACCACCAGGTTCTGTGTGGACTACCGGAAACTCAATGACAAAACGGTCACCGATGCCTACCCCATGCCCAGAGTGGATGAGCTGTTGGATCGCATAGCCAGGGGGAACTACCTAACTACCATTGACCTCTGTAAAGGTTACTGGCAAATTCCCCTGGCCAGGGAGGCTGTCCCCAAGTCGGCCTTCGTCACCCCGTTCGGTCTGTACCACTTTAAGGTCATGCCGTTCGGGATGAAGAATGCCCCCGCTACCTTCCAGCGCTTGGTGGACAGACTCCTTGATGGCTTCCAGGAGTTTGCCTGCGCATATCTGGACGACATAGCGATCCACAGTGAATCCTGGGAGGAACACTTGGCTCATGTGGGAATGGTCCTAGACCAGATTCGAGCGCCGGCCTGACGCTAAAGCCCGAAAAATGCCACTTTGGGATGGCTGAAGTTCAGTACCTGGGGCACCGGGTAGGCTGTGGGAAGCAACGACCAGAGCCAGCTAAAATAGAAGCGGTCGCCAACTGGCCCACTCCCCACACTAAGACCCAAGTGCTAGCCTTTCTGGGCACCGCTGGGTACTACAGAAAATTTGTACCGGAGTATAGCGCCATTGCCAAACCCCTGACTGACCTGACAAAGAAAAACCTTCCCCGACAGGTCCTGTGGTCTCCCCACTGTGAAACGGCTTTCCAAGCCCTCAAAACTGCGTTGATTAATGCTCCTGTCTTGGCTGCCCCAGCCCCTAATCGACGTTTTATTGTCCATACAGACGCTTCCATGTTCGGGCTGGGAGCTGTCCTCAGCCAAGTAGGAGATGATGGGAAAGAACACCCGATTGCCTACATCAGTCGAAAACTCCTACCACGCGAAGTCAGCTATGCCGCGGTAGAAAAGGAGTGTTTGGCTCTGGTGTGGGCATTAAAGAAGTTAACCCCCTATTTGTATGGACAAGAGTTCACTCTGGTTACAGACCATAACCCGCTGGTGTGGCTCAACCGGGTCGCTGGGGACAATGGCAGATTGTTACGCTGGAGCTTATCCCTGCAACCCTTTAATTTTACCATCACCTACCTCATAATGCCGAACGGACTTTATACGGCAGAAACAGTACATTCTGTTCGTGGGATTAGAGCGGCATTCGCCTGGTTTATCTATACGAACACGAGCCTTAAAATGAATGGTGGAATGAATGGTTTTCCTGTAATAATGTACAAGTTATGGATTTTTATGTAGTTTTCTGGGGCATAATAAAACGTGGTCTTTTGTGCGCTTGGAGATAATTAGATTGTAAAACCGTTGGCCTCATTATCTCCAAGCTGGGCGGGTACTACTTCAAATGATACAGTGTACTGTGATTGGTTACCTGTTTGTACTGTACCTGTATTCCATCAGGTCCACAGGGGGCTGTCCTTGGACCTGAGGAATCACATAAATTGCCATGCTATGTGCCAGTAAAGCCAGTTCGTTTTGACCCTCAACTTGCAGCCTCGACTCATGTTGTAGGGATCCGGGATATTGATGTTTAGATCGTGCTTGGGGATATTCTACACTTACAGCTGATTACCGAAAGACCTCCGTTCGACTCTCTGCAGCGGGAACCAGGACATCCAAGCGATCAACCCTCCTGCTAGACCGGGGGCAATCGTAACAATGGCTTTAGGTCCTTCAGGGTTTTTTTCATGAATTTATCTAATTGATGACTAAATAGGATGTCCCTTTAAGAAAGGGAGAGGAGAGACTGTTTTTAGATGCAGTATCAGTCTCCCAAGCCTTAAGCCATAAAGCTCTGCATTCTGAGATATTAAGCACCATCGTTCTTACAATAGATCTCACCAGGTGGACTGAGGCATCACAGCAAAATCAAATGTCAGCTTAACGTCTTCCACAGTTCTTAATAGGCGCCTGACCCCCTTTTTTAAAAGCATTTGACAATTTTTATTGTTTTTTTAGGAACAAGCACACAATTACATTGGCCGTACGTCACTCGGCCCACTTTATCACAGTCTATGCATTTGTCTATACATTAATTTGTACAATTGAGTATACTTAAGCCTTGTACAGTAGGTTTATACATTCAGTTTATGCATTGAACTTATGGTACACTGCACATTTACAGTAATCAGCGTAAAGTCGCCTAGTTCAACTCCTGCAATGCCTGTGATACACATGGTACTTTTGGTATTTTTTTTTTTCACATCGAACATTATCTGTCAGGAATTTCATGGTTATCTCTTATGTAAGCAGTTACCTCAGCAGAAGACACTCCCACCCGCCTGTTCCCTTGGCTGGTGGTCTATGTCCGTTAATGAGTTTGTGTCTCAGACTTCTGGATGTGTTGTCTGGTTTTTGGGTTTAGCTTGGCTTCTGGATTTAATTTAATCTGGGCTTTAACTGTTTGGTCAAGCCAGCCTAACCTGCGCCTGTGGCGATGGTCTAGCCCACAGTGGCGGAGAGTGTTCCCCCCAGCGGGAGTCAGAATTCCCTTCCCAAGGGATGGGTTGTTTGTCTGAGTTGTCTCAAGTCTATCATTCCTGCCCTGGGTGCTATTGTCCAGTCATTCAGGAGGTGTTTAGGTGCGGTTTGTTAACTCTAATTGTCCCTCACCTGTGGGGAAATTGCTTCTCTACGTCCCTGTTTGGAGTATGTACGGTACGTATTCCTGTACCGTACATACTCCAACGGAGTTCAGCCAACTCGGCGAACCTATTCTGGGTTCCGCGGCCGTAGAGACCTGG
>OW240921.1:57859835-57872692 GCA_933207985.1 Pelobates cultripes | reverse complement strand
CGGACACCTTGCAAGAGCCTGTCGAGACCGGGAAACCATAATCATGCACTGTGGCCTAGCAGAGCTGGAACTGGAGAGAAGCGGCCACTCTCCTTGATCATAGACCCACCAACCATCTTGATCGGACTCCTACCCCCCCCCTGGACCGGCAGGGGTCATCCCGGTCCCAACTGGGACGCAGTCCGAGACACAACGACCTCAGAGGCCTAACAACAGAACCGCAAGCGATAAGCCAAGATGGTGGCTTCACGGAGCCCAACAGGCGGGACCCCCCACGAGGACTGCATAGCAAAAGCCTTTGACCATTTCTGGGCACAACTGTGGGCTATAAGGGCACAGACCCAAGCGACTGAAGCAATCTCTCAACAGCCCAGCACCTCACATACCTTAAAACTGACTCAAAAAAGCAAAGCCAGACCATTAACTGCGAGGAAACATAAGGAGATGGCGGGGAATATGCCTTGGTTCATGAGACGCAGACCACTCACCGAGCAATGCTTGTCAGAGCCTCGACACAGGCGGAGGGTCCCCATACACAGCCTTGCACAGCGGAAACCAAAGAGACACACTTGGAGGATCCCCGCCCGGCGAAACCGGCAGGGCCCACACACAGCAGCATCAGGAGGCCGGCACCAAAAGCGGACGGCAACCTCCATCCAGCACCTAGGACGCAAAGGAAGGCCTGCTCATGGAATAAACAGATGGGCCGAATTAGCCACTATGGAATTACCTGTCTGGAATAATCAGGTGCAACAACCCACAGGCCTAAACGGACTACCAATTCACCTCTTCCGCCCAGTGACTGACTGACTTGCACCGTGGCGGAAATGCCTGACCAGCATGCCATGGCCCAGAGAGATGAACATACAGGGCATAGGCTGAAGGGTAAACATGGTGGGACTCTATGGGACTCGTAACCCCTGAACGGCTACCCCCACACTCAAAGAGGGCAATATAGCTGAACATCTATTACAAGACAGGGGTCACTATGCGACCAAAGTGAATTGAGTTTTTGGTTACGTTCCTTTACTGTTTTCTTTCTTATGATACTATTAGTGTTAGCGTGGTAAAACACAATGCAAAGTTTTCCTACCTGTAGATCCCATTTATCAGCCCCTGATAATCTTCTGTGAGAAAGATACATAAAACACATTATTTAAAATATTTAATTAAGGTGATCTACATACTTGCAGAATTAGCTGTAGACAACCCCTTAAAGGACCACTCTAGGCACCCAGACCACTTCAGCTTAATGAAGTGGTCTGGGTGCCAGGTCCAGCTAGGGATAACCCATTTTTTCATAAAACTAGCAGTTTCAGAGAAACTGCTAGGTTTATGAAAAAATGGGTTAAGCCTTCCCCTATTTCCTCTAGTGGCTGTCTCATTGACAGCCACTAGAGGCGCTTGCGTGGTTCTCACTGTGATTATCACAGTGAGAGCACGCCAGCGTCCATAGGAAAGCATTATGAATGCTTTCCTATGTGACCGGCTGAATGCGCGCGCAGCTCTTGCCGCGCGTACGCATTCAGCTGATGGGGAGGAGAAGAGGAGGATCGGAGGAGGAGAGATCTCCGCCCAGCACTGGAAAAAGGTAAGTTTAAACCCCTTTCCCCCTTCCAGAGCCGGGCGGGAGGGGGTCCCTGAGGGTGGGGGCACCCTCAGGGCACTATAGTGCCAGGAAAACGAGTATGTTTTCCTGGCACTATAGTGGTCCTTAAAGGAGAGAGGAGAAGTGTAGATGCAAGCAGCATAAAACTGCATTAAACAAACTTCCTCCTGCCCTAGCCTTATCACCCTCATGGGGAACTCACTGATTTGTCAGAGGCGCTTAGTGGCCTCACTGTTATTAGCCATATATTTTTGCAGTGTGCAGAGGTTTTGTTTTTACCAGTGTAGCGGATTCTCCCATAGTTGGGCCCCAGAAGTGTTATACGAGCTGAACTAGATGTTTATATACCTAAATGTTACAGCTTTGGTGACACAAGCTGTCCTTACTTTCTTTTTGCACACTGTCCTACCCAGTGGTATTTGTTTTTTATATTTTGATTCCTACCCTGTGGCATAATAACATGATATTGTTTTCTGCCCTAGTTACCTATACAAGGAGTAACCTTGATCAGCCGCTACACATGTTGTGGCCTAATATCAAGAATACACCTACCTAACATGCTTCCCATCTGAAAAGCGATATATGTGCAAATTGCCTGAATGTTTCAATGTTTACCTACAATCCTATGCTAACATATGGATCGACCAGGAGCTGGTTATACGTGGGAAGCGTGCGGTTATCTTATTATAAGCCTAGATATTAATGCGATGACACTCTACATAATAAGCACGACCTAAATATATTCCCTAAGCATGTTAACCTTAAGGGTTTTAGGACACGCCAAGTCTAATGCTACTAACTTCTGAGACATATAGGCTTTTCTTGTAACCATGCCTTTCCCTTCACATTATAAAATGTGCACTGTTCCTCAAGACACACAATTGTTATATTCTACTTGATGTTATTCATGCACCAGCTGTTGTGGCAGTGCAATCTTGTATACCTAGCCTATGCACGAATAAAATAAAGAATGAAAAAAATAAAAAAATAAGAGGGGTTAGCACCGCTAAGGACGTTCACCTTCCGAATGGAGAAGCAGCTAACGAAAGCTCCAATTAGCCAAACAGGAAACATACGAAATAATCCACGAACCAAATAGCCGAACAGAAAATCATGCAAATATAAATCCCCCCCAGAATGAGACAAAGTTCCGTGTTGAGGGTCAAGCAGTGATCTGTTTAATCGGGGCTAGGGGACCTGGTGGAAAACTGGGACAAATATAATGCAGTAGCCAATGGAAACACTTTGGCTATAAACACTCCCCTTTTACTGTACAAAACCCTCCTCTCAATACTGGAGATAATTGGGAAGTAATCCAATTATCTCCAAGGACAGAGGCAAAACTCCATTTTAGGTATGACAATAAAAATACATAAAAATATATAACTTGCAAATTACCGAATGCACTGTACACATTTAACATATCCCCAGATAGCTTAGTTACATAGTTACATAGCTGAAAAGAGACTTGCGTCCATCAAGTTCAGCCTTCCTCACAAATGTTGTTGCTGTTGATCCAAAAGAAGGCAAAAAAAACAGTCTGAAGCGCTTCCAATTTTGCCACAAACTAGGAAAAAATTCCTTCTTGACCCCAAAATAGCAGCCAGATGTCTCCTTGGATCAAGCAGCTATTACCCCACTAATTAGAAATTATATCCCTGTATGTTATGTTTTTGATAAGTATTTATCCAATTTCAGTTTAAACATCTGTATGGACTCTAACAAAACCACCTCTTCAGGCAGAGAATTCCATATCCTTATTGTTCTTACTGTAAAAAAACCTTTTTGAAATCTCCTTTCTTCCAGCCTAAATGTGTGACCTCGTGTCCTATCTATAGCCCTGTTTATGAATAGATTTCCAGATAAAGGTTTGTACTTGCCCCGAATATATTTGTATAAAGTTATCATATCCCCTCTCAGGCACCGTTTTTCCAAACTAAACAGATGTAATTTTTTTAACCTTTCTTCATAACTAAAATGCTCCATTCCTTTTATCAATTTTGTAGCTCATCTCTGGACCCTCTCCAGTGCCATGATATCCTTCTTTAGAACAGGCGTGTGGCGAAACCGACCTTGCCACGTGTCCTTTGAGGGGGCTGCTTGCCCGCCTCTTACCTTTAGACTATGGCCCCTGTTCTTTTTCCCTGGTTTGTGCCTTTCTGCGGACTGTTAAAGCCATGCTACCCCAGATAGCTATGCCATGGAGCCCAGCCGTATACTGAAAGACTGTATGAAAGACTTTGGCTCCATGGCGATTGAACTGTATGTATGTGATCTGAGCGCCATCCGGTAATAACGTGCGCTCAGATCTAAGCTATCTGGGGATAAGTAGAATGTTTGTATTTTATGTATAAATGTAACCTTGTGTATTTTATTGTATTTTACTGTCTTTTGTCTGCCATGTGTGTAATGGAGTTTGCCTCTGTCCTTGGAGATAATTGGATTAATTCTCCAATTATCTCCAGGCCAGGGAGGAGGGATTGTGATGCATTGTGGGTTGTAACTGTTATTTGATTGGTTATTTTAAACCTCCCTGTGGGCGGTCCTGTATGTGCAAGACTGTAATAAAAACCAGGCTGGGTGTGCCAGCAGTTTTGTTCCTGTTTAACCCTCAAAGTGAAGTGTTGTCTCATTCTTGGGGGGAATTTGACTGTATGCCGATTGCCAGGAGTGTAAGCTGTTCGTAGGGCTTTTCCTGTTCGGCTGCTTCCAGGGTTCGTGTGTCTGCTGCTCGAGAGTTGGTGAATACGTGCAGTTTGGAGTTCGGGAGGTTGGTGATTGCAGTAACTGCTGGTCTATCTGGAAGGGGATTATCGCCTAAACGGTTTTTATCCCCTTGTGAGCGAAACGGTCCGTTACAAGGCGCCCAAAATTGCACAGCATATTCAAGGTGTGGTCTTACCAGCGATTTATAAAGAGGCAAAATTATATTTTCATTGCGAGAATTTATGCCCCTATTTATATATGACAAAATCTTACTGGCCTTAGACACTGCAGATTGACATTGCATATTGCTGCCTAATTTGTTGTCTATAACAATTCCCAAATCCTTCTCGTGTGTGGTTATCCCTAGTTCACTACCATTTAGTGTGTAAATTGCTTGTGCATTCTTAACCCCAAAGTGCATAACTTTGCATTTCTCTATGTTAAATTTAATCTGCCATTTTAGTGCCCAGTCCCCCAATCTATCCAAATCTCTCTGCAGCAAAGCAATATCCTGCTCACATTTTATTACTTTACAAAGTTTTGTGTCATCTGCAAACACTGATACATGGCTTTCAATGCCTATTTCAAGATCATTTATAAATATGTTAAATAGAAGTGGTCCCAAAACAGAACCCTGAGGGACACCACTTACCACTTTGTCCAGCCTGAAAATTTACCATTAATTATAACTTATTGTACTCTATCCTTAAGCCAATGTTCTACCCAAGAACAAGAATATTCATCTAGACCAATTTCTTTTAGTTTGAAGACTAACCTATTGTGAGGAACTGTATCAAATGCCTTGGCAAAATCCAAGTAGATCACATCCACTGCAACACCCTGATCTATACTTCTACTTACTTCTTCGTAGAATGCAAGGTTAGTTTGACCAGACCTATGTTTCATAAAACCATGCTGATTATTGCTAATAAAGTTCTTTCCAATGAATTCCTGAATATTATCCCTTAATAGCTCTTCGAATATTTTCCCAGTTACAGAAGTTAAGCTCACAGGTCTATAATTTCCAGGCAAGGATTTTGAACCCTTTTTATATATAGGAACAACATCTGCCTTCCTCCAATCCTCCAGTACAACACCTGAAACAAAAGAATCTTGAAATTATGTGTGCTTAGATCTGAGCACACATAATTACCGAATGGCGCTCAGATCACATATATACAGTTCAATCGCCATGGAACCAAAGTCTTTCACATATAAGGCTTGTTGTCATTAGCTTGTCTAATATAGCTTGGTGCTACTTCTAAGTGCTGTTTCTAAGTGTGTAGCTCTAGATATTCTGGAGAGTTTTACAGGAGCTTCAACTGTCTAAAAGTTGTGCTAAGAGCTTTCTTTTCTACTGTTACAGGTAAGATTCATCTGTAGGAAAAGGTTACTGATTGCCCAAGGTTTGAATTCCTGTTGGTAATTATAAGGCATTTGATTTGATTAAGCTAGTTACTTGCTATTGATTGCTGGTTAATTAGCTATTGTTTGCAAATAAGCAGAGGCCTACCCAGGTGTTAAACATTCCTAGTGGGTGGTGATTTTAGGAGTTATATAAGGCTTGTTGTCATTAGCTTGTCTAATATAGCTTGGTGCTACTTCTAAGTGCTGTTTCTAAGTGTGTAGTTGGAGATATTCTGGAAAGAAACTGGAGGTTATCTGAGGTATTCAGGAGGATAAATAAAAAGTTAAGATTTGTTAGATTTAAATTATTCTCCTAATTGGAATGGCAGACTTAGTTCAGTGTAACAATTGCTATGCATTTGTTTCACGTTCCACTTTTTGGAGGTTTGGTTGTTGTTTAATCTGTAGACAGTTCTCTATCTTGCGGCAGGAGACTGTATTTTTGAAGTCTGAGATTTGTAAATTATCTGGTGAACAAACTCAGACTGGAACTGCTGCAAAGCCACTGCCGCAGAGACATACTAGGAAAGGCAGATGGATTACTGTAGGATCTGGTAGACTTAGAGTAAAAGGCATTTTGCACAGTCTGTTGCTCTTCATAATTCATTTTCGGCACTTTCAGAGTGTAATGGTGGAGAGAGGCACTAAGGCTAGTGGTGTTGTGGAGAGAGGCACTAAGACTAGTGGTATTGTGGAGAGAGGCACTGAGGCTAGTGGTGTTGTGGAGAGAGGCACTGAGGCTAGTGGTGTTGTGGAGAGAGGCACTGAGACTAGTGGTGTTGTGGAGAGAGGCACTGAGACTAGTGGTGTTGTGGAGACCGGCTTGGAGACTATGGTGAGGCCTAATAGAAAGCAGTTGTTGTTGGGGGATTCCATTATAAGAGGTGTGGAGATGGACAATGGTGGTCTTGTGAGGTGTCTTCCCGGAGCTACTGCTCACAGAGACAGGAGACGTATCTCTAATATTGTTAAGCAAGCAAAGCAGGAAGGGGAATTGGATGTACTTGTCCATCTAGGGACAAATGACATGGCTTGCAATGAGGTTTCAGAGGTTAAGGACGTTTTTAGTGTTTTTGCCAATGATATATGGCAGGTTGCTTCCACGCTGTCATTCTCTGAAGTCTCTGCATAACACTCAGAACGACAGGCGGATGCGTATTAGGGACTTTAATTTGTGGCTTGGTGAATGGTGTCAGGAGCAAGGATTTGGCTTTTTCTCATGGTAGCTCTGTTTGGAATGGAGATAAGGTGTACAAAAAAGATGGTTTGCATCTTTCTCAAAAGGGAACAAATGTTCTCAGTGAGCAGTTCAGAGGTTTTGCTAGGATGTATTTAAACTAGGAGGGGGGGCAAAAGGGTGATAAAACATCAATCCAATTGTCCCCCAAAACAAGGACAGAAGGTGCCTGTAGCAAGTGTGTTAAAAATGATAAGCTTAGAGTCATGTCTACAAATGCTCGCAGTTTAGGGAATAAGATCCATGAACTTGTGGCAATAATGGCAACTGATAGTGTAGATTTAGTCGCTGTTACTGAGACATGGTACAATGAGAAAAATGACTGGGACATAGCAATACCAGGGTACTCTTTATATAGGAAAGATAGGGAAGGCAAGAAAGGGGGAGGGGTGGCCTTGTATGTGAAGGATAGCATAAAATCTAGCCTAATAAAAGTTAGTGAGGCAAACAGAGTCCGTTTGGGCTACATTAGAATTTGGTAATCACACAGTAACTCGTGTAGGTGTGATTTATAGGCCCCCAGGACAAACTGAAGAGTTAGATAATCTACTAGTTGAGGAAATAGCTAAAATGACAAAGAAGGGGGAAGTTATCATCATGGGTGACTTTAATCTTCCTGATGTAAATTGGAAAACAAAATTAGCTACTTGTGCCAGGAGCACACATATTCTAAACTCCCTACTGGGATTGTCTCTAAAACAAGTTGTTGAGGAGCCAACTGGTAAAGAGGCCATACTAGATTTAGTGTTAACAAATGGAGATTTGTTAGCAGATATTACTGTAGGTGAAAGTTTAGGATCCAGTGATCATCAGTCAATGTGGTTTAATATAAGAACAGTGACTGAGTCACACCACACAAACACAAAAGTTCTAGACTTTAGAAAAACAGACTTTTCTAAAATTAGAATATGGGTAGAGGAGTCATTATCAGACTGGAGCAATTTAAATGGAGTCCAAGAGAAATGGGATTATTTAAAAATTGCACTATTGAAGTCAACAGAAAATTGCATTAGGCTTGTCAGTAAAAGCAAAAAATTCAAGAAACCACTGTGGTACTTTGCAGATGTGGCCAAAATAGTTAAAAACAAAAAGTTAGCATATAGGAAATTTAAAAAAACCCAGAGTGAGGACAAAATGATCTATAAGATTAGGCAGAAAGAGGCTAAGCAAGTTATAAGAGCTTCCAAATCACACACAGAAGAGAAAATAGCACAGTCAGTAAAAAAGGGGGATAAAACATTTTTTAGATACATAAATGAGAAAAGAAAAGTAAAACAAGGATTAGTTAGATTAAAAACAAAAGAAGGAAGGTATGTAGACGAGGATAAAGGTCTAGCTGACTGCCTCAATGAATATTTGTACTCTGTATTTACAGATGAAAATAAAGGAAAGGGACCTCAGTTGAGAAAAAGGATAAATGAGTCATTTATTACATGTGTGTTTACATAGGAAGAGGTTCTATTTCAACTGTCAAAAGTAAAGACAAATAAGTCAATGGGACCTGATGGAATACACCCAAACCTATTAAAAGAGCTTAGTGTTGTACTAGCAAAACCATTAACAGATTTATTTAACCAATCATTGTTAACAGGAGTAGTCCCAGAAGATTGGAAGTTAGTCAATGTTGTGCCCATTTACAAGAAAGGTAATAGGGAGGAGTCGGGCAACTATAGGCCAGTAAGCCTTACTTCAGTAGTGGGGAAAGTGATGGAAACCATGTTAAAGGATAGGATTGATGAACATCTAAAAACACATGGATTTCAAGATCAGAGACAACATGGGTTCACTTCAGGGAGATCATGCCAAACTAATCTTATTGATTTTTTTGATTGGGAAACTGAAATTATAGATCAGGGTGGTGCAGTAGACATTGCTTACCTTGATTTCAGTAAGGCTTTTGACACTGTTGCACATAGAAGGTGTGGCAAACCTAGCCAATTGGACATTATTTAATACATCTGTACTGTCCCTTTAAGGGTTGCCGGTATGGGGTTCCTATTGTGTGTTCCAGCATGTATTGTAATGTAATGTTAATGATGTATTGCCTGCCTGGGCTATCTGCCGAACGCAGATAGCTGATTCCCCTTCGTTTCACGAATGGCACCTTTGCGGGCCGTTCGGGAACCGAACGAGATATCCTTTAATAGCCCACACACTTAGAGGCGTGTGGCGCCTATTAACCGATTGCAACAATGTTGCCATCGGTAATTAGAGGCTCTCCTGGGTGGCCGCCGTTCGACTACCGACCATGCGGCGGTCGGCCATCTTGGATCCTTTGTTCCCTCAGCGGTGTTTGGTCGTCGAGCGCATGGTACTAAAAACGGCTACTCGGCGGCGCGAACACCGCTGAACCTCCAGACCGTTCGGGAGGTCCGGGACATTCGGTATTTTATTCCCTTATCTGTAATCGGTGTTTTCCGGCTATGTGTTAGTGAATGTGTTTTTCGTGCGGCGTTCGGTTGTTTTAGCTGGGATCTGAGCGGTAATCTCACGAATGATGCGCTCAGACCCCAGCTATCTACCGAACGTCCATTCGTTTAAATAACCCAGATATTCGTGAAGTTATTGAATTTAATATGAATTGTGAGTTCTGCTGCACGGAGGGATAATCCACTTAACGGTATATTCCAGTGGGAGGATCCCTCTCGTGCAGCAGTGACTGATGGGAGAAATGTCCTGTATTGTAAGTCCCCCATGTAGTCCCCTTTGGGAATGCCCCTGGGAGGGGACTCAGGAAACCCCTTGCATGGGGACTTGTATAAATTGTGGAGCTGTATTAAAAGACCTCAGTTGACTCCCAGCCTATGTGTCGTCTAGTTCTTGGGAAGGAAGGGTTACTGCAGTGCTGTTTGGATTATTGTATGCTGATTCCCTGGATTATCCTTTGTTGTTCCTGTTACCCAGCGGAGATATCGTGGATTATACGCTCCGCTACAGAAGACTTATCAATAAACTGCAATCTTTAAGTTTGGATTCCAATATTGTTGAATGGGTAAGGCAGTGGCTGAGTGACAGGCAACAGAGGGTTGTAGTTAATGGAATATATTCAAAGCTTGGACTTGTCACCAGTGGGGTACCTCAGGAATCTGTAATTGGACCCATTCTCTTTAATATTTTTATTAGTGATATTGCAGAAGGTCTTGATGGTAAGGTATGTCTTTTTGCTGATGATACTAAGATATGTAACAGCGTTGATGTTCCAGGAGGGATAAGCCAAATGACAAATGATTTAGGTAAACTAGAAAAATGGTCAGAGTTGTGGCAACTGACATTTAATGTGGATAAGTGCAAGATAATGCATCTTGGAGGTAAAAACCCAAGGGCAGAGTACAGAATATTTGATAGAGTCCTAACCTCAACATATGAGGAAAGGGATTTAGGGGTGATTATTTCTGATGACTTAAAGGTAGGCAGACAATGTAATAGAGCAGCAGGAAATTATAGCAGAATGCTTGGTTGTATAGGGAGAGGTATTAGTAGTAGAAAGAGGGAAGTGCTCATGCCATTGTACAGAACACTGGTGAGACCTCACTTGGAGTATTGTACACAGTACTGGAGACCGTATCTTCAGAAGGATATTGATACCTTAGAGAGGGTTCAGAGAAGGGCTACTAAACTGGTTCATGGATTGCGGGATAAAACTTACCAGGAAAGGTTAAAGGATCTTAACATGTATAGTTTGGAGGAAAGACGAGACAGGGGGGATATGATAGAAACATTTAAATATATAAAGGGAATCAACACAGTAAAGGAGGAGACTATATTTAAAAGAAGAAAAACTACCACAACAAGAGGACATAAATTAGAGGGACAAAGGTTTAAAAATAATATCAGGAAGTATTACTTTACTGAGAGGGTAGTGGATGCATTGAATAGTCTTCCAGCTGAAGTGGTAGAGGTTAACACAGTAAAGGAGTTTAAGCATGCGTGGGATAGGCATAAGGCTATCCTAACTATAAGATAAGACTAGGGACTAATGAAAGTATTTAGAAAATTGGGCAGACTACATGGGCCGAACGGTTCTTATCTGCCGTCACATTCTATGTTTCTATGTTTCTATGTTTCTTTCATTATACGAATGGACTCCATGGCGTAGCTATCCGGGGTAAGTCCATTCGTGTAGACAAAGTACCGAATGGGCTGGCATTCGTATGTGGACTGATCAGAAGACGGGAGGTCGGCATACGAACGACGACCACCCAGCCGGCATTCGGCAATTAGGAAGTGTCTGCGGTTAACCACAGCATTCTAATGAGGCCAAGAGGTTAACCAGCAGCACACTTCCATACTGGGTGGCCGGCCGTTCGGCATTTTATCCGGCAAAAGGGTAAATAAACAAAAGGGAAGTACGGACAGTCAATTAGACGAACAAACAGACATACCAAGGAGGAATAAAAGTATTTTAAAGACAGATGGGTCTGTCACAGTGATCATATCAAAAAGAAAGGAATGCACACCAACTAATACAATAAAGTATATCTATATATATTTTATTACAAATCCAAATCTCACATAAAAAATGTAACAGTGACCAAATAGGCAAAAAAGTTTAACAATATATTTACCAAAATTCCACAAGCCTATATGGGCAGAAACACGAGTCACAAATAATCCCCCAACGTTTCGGCTCCTCCTGGTGGCCTAGCAGAGCTGGAACTGGAGAGAAGCGGCCACTCTCCTTGATCATAGACCCACCAACCGTCTTGATCGGACTCCTACCCCCCCCCCCCCCTGGACCGGCAGGGGTCATCCCGGTCCCAACTGGGACGCAGTCCGAGACACAACGACCTCAGAGGCCTAACAACAGAACCGCAAGCGATAAGCCAAGATGGTGGCTTCACGGAGCCCAACAGGCGGGACCCCCCACGAGGACTGCATAGCAAAAGCCTTTGACCATTTCTGGGCACAACTGTGGGCTATAAGGGCACAGACCCAAGCGACTGAAGCAATCTCTCAACAGCCCAGCACCTCACATACCTTAAAACTGACTCAAAAAAGCAAAGCCAGACCATTAACTGCGAGGAAACATAAGGAGATGGCGGGGAATATGCCTTGGTTCATGAGACGCAGACCACTCACCGAGCAATGCTTGTCAGAGCCTCGACACAGGCGGAGGGTCCCCATACACAGCCTTGCACAGCGGAAACCAAAGAGACACACTTGGAGGATCCCCGCCCGGCGAAACCGGCAGGGCCCACACACAGCAGCATCAGGAGGCCGGCACCAAAAGCGGACGGCAACCTCCATCCAGCACCTAGGACGCAAAGGAAGGCCTGCTCATGGAATAAACAGATGGGCCGAATTAGCCACTATGGAATTACCTGTCTGGAATAATCAGGTGCAACAACCCACAGGCCTAAACGGACTACCAATTCACCTCTTCCGCCCAGTGACTGACTGACTTGCACCGTGGCGGAAATGCCTGACCAGCATGCCATGGCCCAGAGAGATGAACATACAGGGCATAGGCTGAAGGGTAAACATGGTGGGACTCTATGGGACTCGTAACCCCTGAACGGCTACCCCCACACTCAAAGAGGGCAATATAGCTGAACATCTATTACAAGACAGGGGTCACTATGCGACCAAAGTGAATTGAGTTTTTGGTTACGTTCCTTTACTGTTTTCTTTCTTATGATACTATTAGTGTTAGCGTGGTAAAACACAATGCAAAGTTTTCCTACCTGTAGATCCCATTTATCAGCCCCTGATAATCTTCTGTGAGAAAGATACATAAAACACATTATTTAAAATATTTAATTAAGGTGATGTACATACTTGCAGAATTAGCTGTAGACAACCCCTTAAAGGACCACTCTAGGCACCCAGACCACTTCAGCTTAATGAAGTGGTCTGGGTGCCAGGTCCAGCTAGGGATAACCCATTTTTTCATAAAAC
>OW240921.1:57849184-57859735 GCA_933207985.1 Pelobates cultripes | reverse complement strand
TAGCAGTTTCAGAGAAACTGCTAGGTTTATGAAAAAATGGGTTAAGCCTTCCCCTATTTCCTCTAGTGGCTGTCTCATGGACAGCCACTAGAGGCGCTTGCGTGCTTCTCACTGTGATTTTCAGAGGCAAAACTCCATTTTAGGTATGACAATAAAAATACATAAAAATATATAACTTGCAAATTACCGAATGCACTGTACACATTTAACATATCCCCAGATAGCTTAGTTACATAGTTACATAGCTGAAAAGAGACTTGCGTCCATCAAGTTCAGCCTTCCTCACAAATGTTGTTGCTGTTGATCCAAAAGAAGGCAAAAAACCTGGTCTGAAGCGCTTCCAATTTTGCCACAAACTAGGAAAAAATTCCTTCTTGACCCCAAAATAGCAGTCAGATGTCTCCTTGGATCAAGCAGCTATTACCCCACTAATTAGAAATTATATCCCTGTATGTTATGTTTTTGATAAGTATTTATCCAATTTCAGTTTAAACATCTGTATGGACTCTAACAAAACCACCTCTTCAGGCAGAGAATTCCATATCCTTATTGTTCTTACTGTAAAAAAACCTTTTTGAAATCTCCTTTCTTCCAGCCTAAATGTGTGACCTCGTGTCCTATCTATAGCCCTGTTTATGAATAGATTTCCAGATAAAGGTTTGTACTTGCCCCGAATATATTTGTATAAAGTTATCATATCCCCTCTCAGGCACCGTTTTTCCAAACTAAACAGATGTAATTTTTTTAACCTTTCTTCATAACTAAAATGCTCCATTCCTTTTATCAATTTTGTAGCTCATCTCTGGACCCTCTCCAGTGCCATGATATCTTTCTTTAGAACAGGTGTGTGGCGAAACCGACCTTGCCACGTGTCCTTTGAGGGGGCTGCTTGCCCGCCTCTTACCTTTAGACTATGGCCCCTGTTCTTTTTCCCTGGTTTGTGCCTTTCTGCGGACTGTTAAAGCCATGCTACCCAAGATAGCTATGCCATGGAGCCCAGCCGTATACTGAAAGACTGTATGAAAGACTTTGGCTCCATGGCGATTGAACTGTATGTATGTGATCTGAGCGCCATCCGGTAATAACGTGCGCTCAGATCTAAGCTATCTGGGGATAAGTAGAATGTTTGTATTTTATGTATAAATGTAACCTTGTGTATTTTATTGTATTTTACTGTCTTTTGTCTGCCATGTGTGTAATGGAGTTTGCCTCTGTCCTTGGAGATAATTGGATTAATTCTCCAATTATCTCCAGGCCAGGGAGGAGGGATTGTGATGCATTGTGGGTTGTAACTGTTATTTGATTGGTTATTTTAAACCTCCCTGTGGGCGGTCCTGTATGTGCAAGACTGTAATAAAAACCAGGCTGGGTGTGCCAGCAGTTTTGTTCCTGTTTAACCCTCAAAGTGAAGTGTTGTCTCATTCTTGGGGGGAATTTGACTGTATGCCGATTGCCAGGAGTGTAAGCTGTTCGTAGGGCTTTTCCTGTTCGGCTGCTTCCAGGGTTCGTGTGTCTGCTGCTCGAGAGTTGGTGAATACGTGCAGTTTGGAGTTCGGGAGGTTGGTGATTGCAGTAACTGCTGGTCTATCTGGAAGGGGATTATCGCCTAAACGGTTTTTATCCCCTTGTGAGCGAAACGGTCCGTTACAAGGCGCCCAAAATTGCACAGCATATTCAAGGTGTGGTCTTACCAGCGATTTATAAAGAGGCAAAATTATATTTTCATTGCGAGAATTTATGCCCCTATTTATATATGACAAAATCTTACTGGCCTTAGACACTGCAGATTGACATTGCATATTGCTGCCTAATTTGTTGTCTATAACAATTCCCAAATCCTTCTCGTGTGTGGTTATCCCTAGTTCACTACCATTTAGTGTGTAAATTGCTTGTGCATTCTTAACCCCAAAGTGCATAACTTTGCATTTCTCTATGTTAAATTTAATCTGCCATTTTAGTGCCCAGTCCCCCAATCTATCCAAATCTCTCTGCAGCAAAGCAATATCCTGCTCACATTTTATTACTTTACAAAGTTTTGTGTCATCTGCAAACACTGATAAATGGCTTTCAATGCCTATTTCAAGATCATTTATAAATATGTTAAATAGAAGTGGTCCCAAAACAGAACCCTGAGGGACACCACTTACCACTTTGTCCAGCCTGAAAATTTACCATTAATTATAACTTATTGTACTCTATCCTTAAGCCAATGTTCTACCCAAGAACAAGAATATTCATCTAGACCAATTTCTTTTAGTTTGAAGACTAACCTATTGTGAGGAACTGTATCAAATGCCTTGGCAAAATCCAAGTAGATCACATCCACTGCAACACCCTGATCTATACTTCTACTTACTTCTTCGTAGAATGCAAGGTTAGTTTGACCAGACCTATGTTTCATAAAACCATGCTGATTATTGCTAATAAAGTTCTTTCCAATGAATTCCTGAATATTATCCCTTAATAGCTCTTCGAATATTTTCCCAGTTACAGAAGTTAAGCTCACAGGTCTATAATTTCCAGGCAAGGATTTTGAACCCTTTTTATATATAGGAACAACATCTGCCTTCCTCCAATCCTCCAGTACAACACCTGAAACAAAAGAATCTTGAAATTATGTGTGCTTAGATCTGAGCACACATAATTACCGAATGGCGCTCAGATCACATATATACAGTTCAATCGCCATGGAACCAAAGTCTTTCACATATAAGGCTTGTTGTCATTAGCTTGTCTAATATAGCTTGGTGCTACTTCTAAGTGCTGTTTCTAAGTGTGTAGCTCTAGATATTCTGGAGAGTTTTACAGGAGCTTCAACTGTCTAAAAGTTGTGCTAAGAGCTTTCTTTTCTACTGTTACAGGTAAGATTCATCTGTAGGAAAAGGTTACTGATTGCCCAAGGTTTGAATTCCTGTTGGTAATTATAAGGCATTTGATTTGATTAAGCTAGTTACTTGCTATTGATTGCTGGTTAATTAGCTATTGTTTGCAAATAAGCAGAGGCCTACCCAGGTGTTAAACATTCCTAGTGGGTGGTGATTTTAGGAGTTATATAAGGCTTGTTGTCATTAGCTTGTCTAATATAGCTTGGTGCTACTTCTAAGTGCTGTTTCTAAGTGTGTAGTTGGAGATATTCTGGAAAGAAACTGGAGGTTATCTGAGGTATTCAGGAGGATAAATAAAAAGTTAAGATTTGTTAGATTTAAATTATTCTCCTAATTGGAATGGCAGACTTAGTTCAGTGTAACAATTGCTATGCATTTGTTTCACGTTCCACTTTTTGGAGGTTTGGTTGTTGTTTAATCTGTAGACAGTTCTCTATCTTGCGGCAGGAGACTGTATTTTTGAAGTCTGAGATTTGTAAATTATCTGGTGAACAAACTCAGACTGGAACTGCTGCAAAGCCACTGCCGCAGAGACATACTAGGAAAGGCAGATGGATTACTGTAGGATCTGGTAGACTTAGAGTAAAAGGCATTTTGCACAGTCTGTTGCTCTTCATAATTCATTTTCGGCACTTTCAGAGTGTAATGGTGGAGAGAGGCACTAAGGCTAGTGGTGTTGTGGAGAGAGGCACTAAGACTAGTGGTATTGTGGAGAGAGGCACTGAGGCTAGTGGTGTTGTGGAGAGAGGCACTGAGGCTAGTGGTGTTGTGGAGAGAGGCACTGAGACTAGTGGTGTTGTGGAGACCGGCTTGGAGACTATGGTGAGGCCTAATAGAAAGCAGTTGTTGTTGGGGGGTTCCATTATAAGAGGTGTGGAGATGGACAATGGTGGTCTTGTGAGGTGTCTTCCCGGAGCTACTGCTCACAGAGACAGGAGACGTATCTCTAATATTGTTAAGCAAGCAAAGCAGGAAGGGGAATTGGATGTACTTGTCCATCTAGGGACAAATGACATGGCTTGCAATGAGGTTTCAGAGGTTAAGGACGTTTTTAGTGTTTTTGCCAATGATATATGGCAGGTTGCTTCCACGCTGTCATTCTCTGAAGTTCTGCATAACACTCAGAACGACAGGCGGATGCGTATTAGGGACTTTAATTTGTGGCTTGGTGAATGGTGTCAGGAGCAAGGATTTGGCTTTTTCTCATGGTAGCTCTGTTTGGAATGGAGATAAGGTGTACAAAAAAGATGGTTTGCATCTTTCTCAAAAGGGAACAAATGTTCTCAGTGAGCAGTTCAGAGGTTTTGCTAGGATATATTTAAACTAGGAGGGGGGGCAAAAGGGTGATAAAACATCAATCCAATTGTCCCCCAAAACCAGGACAGAAGGTGCCTGTAGCAAGTGTGTTAAAAAATGATAAGCTTAGAGTCATGTCTACAAATGCTCGCAGTTTAGGGAATAAGATCCATGAACTTGTGGCAATAATGGCAACTGATAGTGTAGATTTAGTCGCTGTTACTGAGACATGGTACAATGAGAAAAATGACTGGGACATAGCAATACCAGGGTACTCTTTATATAGGAAAGATAGGGAAGGCAAGAAAGGGGGAGGGGTGGCCTTGTATGTGAAGGATAGCATAAAATCTAGCCTAATAAAAGTTAGTGAGGCAAACAGAGTCCGTTTGGGCTACATTAGAATTTGGTAATCACACAGTAACTCGTGTAGGTGTGATTTATAGGCCCCCAGGACAAACTGAAGAGTTAGATAATCTACTAGTTGAGGAAATAGCTAAAATGACAAAGAAGGGGGAAGTTATCATCATGGGTGACTTTAATCTTCCTGATGTAAATTGGAAAACAAAATTAGCTACTTGTGCCAGGAGCACACATATTCTAAACTCCCTACTGGGATTGTCTCTAAAACAAGTTGTTGAGGAGCCAACTGGTAAAGAGGCCATACTAGATTTAGTGTTAACAAATGGAGATTTGTTAGCAGATATTACTGTAGGTGAAAGTTTAGGATCCAGTGATCATCAGTCAATGTGGTTTAATATAAGAACAGTGACTGAGTCACACCACACAAACACAAAAGTTCTAGACTTTAGAAAAACAGACTTTTCTAAAATTAGAATATGGGTAGAGGAGTCATTATCAGACTGGAGCAATTTAAATGGAGTCCAAGAGAAATGGGATTATTTAAAAATTGCACTATTGAAGTCAACAGAAAATTGCATTAGGCTTGTCAGTAAAAGCAAAAAATTCAAGAAACCACTGTGGTACTTTGCAGATGTGGCCAAAATAGTTAAAAACAAAAAGTTAGCATATAGGAAATTTAAAAAAACCCAGAGTGAGGACAAAATGATCTATAAGATTAGGCAGAAAGAGGCTAAGCAAGTTATAAGAGCTTCCAAATCACACACAGAAGAGAAAATAGCACAGTCAGTAAAAAAGGGGGATAAAACATTTTTTAGATACATAAATGAGAAAAGAAAAGTAAAACAAGGATTAGTTAGATTAAAAACAAAAGAAGGAAGGTATGTAGACGAGGATAAAGGTCTAGCTGACTGCCTCAATGAATATTTGTACTCTGTATTTACAGATGAAAATAAAGGAAAGGGACCTCAGTTGAGAAAAAGGATAAATGAGTCATTTATTACATGTGTGTTTACATAGGAAGAGGTTCTATTTCAACTGTCAAAAGTAAAGACAAATAAGTCAATGGGACCTGATGGAATACACCCAAACCTATTAAAAGAGCTTAGTGTTGTACTAGCAAAACCATTAACAGATTTATTTAACCAATCATTGTTAACAGGAGTAGTCCCAGAAGATTGGAAGTTAGTCAATGTTGTGCCCATTTACAAGAAAGGTAATAGGGAGGAGTCGGGCAACTATAGGCCAGTAAGCCTTACTTCAGTAGTGGGGAAAGTGATGGAAACCATGTTAAAGGATAGGATTGATGAACATCTAAAAACACATGGATTTCAAGATCAGAGACAACATGGGTTCACTTCAGGGAGATCATGCCAAACTAATCTTATTGATTTTTTTGATTGGGAAACTGAAATTATAGATCAGGGTGGTGCAGTAGACATTGCTTACCTTGATTTCAGTAAGGCTTTTGACACTGTTGCACATAGAAGGTGTGGCAAACCTAGCCAATTGGACATTATTTAATACATCTGTACTGTCCCTTTAAGGGTTGCCGGTATGGGGTTCCTATTGTGTGTTCCAGCATGTATTGTAATGTAATGTTAATGATGTATTGCCTGCCTGGGCTATCTGCCGAACGCAGATAGCTGATTCCCCTTCGTTTCACGAATGGCACCTTTGCGGGCCGTTCGGGAACCGAACGAGATATCCTTTAATAGCCCACACACTTAGAGGCGTGTGGCGCCTATTAACCGATTGCAACAATGTTGCCATCGGTAATTAGAGGCTCTCCTGGGTGGCCGCCGTTCGACTACCGACCATGCGGCGGTCGGCCATCTTGGATCCTTTGTTCCCTCAGCGGTGTTTGGTCGTCGAGCGCATGGTACTAAAAACGGCTACTCGGCGGCGCGAACACCGCTGAACCTCCAGACCGTTCGGGAGGTCCGGGACATTCGGTATTTTATTCCCTTATCTGTAATCGGTGTTTTCCGGCTATGTGTTAGTGAATGTGTTTTTCGTGCGGCGTTCGGTTGTTTTAGCTGGGATCTGAGCGGTAATCTCACGAATGATGCGCTCAGACCCCAGCTATCTACCGAATGTCCATTCGTTTAAATAACCCAGATATTCGTGAAGTTATTGAATTTAATATGAATTGTGAGTTCTGCTGCACGGAGGGATAATCCACTTAACGGTATATTCCAGTGGGAGGATCCCTCTCGTGCAGCAGTGACTGATGGGAGAAATGTCCTGTATTGTAAGTCCCCCATGTAGTCCCCTTTGGGAATGCCCCTGGGAGGGGACTCAGGAAACCCCTTGCATGGGGACTTGTATAAATTGTGGAGCTGTATTAAAAGACCTCAGTTGACTCCCAGCCTATGTGTCGTCTAGTTCTTGGGAAGGAAGGGTTACTGCAGTGCTGTTTGGATTATTGTATGCTGATTCCCTGGATTATCCTTTGTTGTTCCTGTTACCCAGCGGAGATATCGTGGATTATACGCTCCGCTACAGAAGACTTATCAATAAACTGCAATCTTTAAGTTTGGATTCCAATATTGTTGAATGGGTAAGGCAGTGGCTGAGTGACAGGCAACAGAGGGTTGTAGTTAATGGAATATATTCGAAGCTTGGACTTGTCACCAGTGGGGTACCTCAGGGATCTGTACTTGGACCCATTCTCTTTAATATTTTTATTAGTGATATTGCAGAAGGTCTTGATGGTAAGGTATGTCTTTTTGCTGATGATACTAAGATATGTAACAGCGTTGATGTTCCAGGAGGGATAAGCCAAATGACAAATGATTTAGGTAAACTAGAAAAATGGTCAGAGTTGTGGCAACTGACATTTAATGTGGATAAGTGCAAGATAATGCATCTTGGAGGTAAAAACCCAAGGGCAGAGTACAGAATATTTGATAGAGTCCTAACCTCAACATATGAGGAAAGGGATTTAGGGGTGATTATTTCTGATGACTTAAAGGTAGGCAGACAATGTAATAGAGCAGCAGGAAATTATAGCAGAATGCTTGGTTGTATAGGGAGAGGTATTAGTAGTAGAAAGAGGGAAGTGCTCATGCCATTGTACAGAACACTGGTGAGACCTCACTTGGAGTATTGTACACAGTACTGGAGACCGTATCTTCAGAAGGATATTGATACCTTAGAGAGGGTTCAGAGAAGGGCTACTAAACTGGTTCATGGATTGCTGGATAAAACTTACCAGGAAAGGTTAAAGGATCTTAACATGTATAGTTTGGAGGAAAGACGAGACAGGGGGGATATGATAGAAACATTTAAATATATAAAGGGAATCAACACAGTAAAGGAGGAGACTATATTTAAAAGAAGAAAAACTACCACAACAAGAGGACATAAATTAGAGGGACAAAGGTTTAAAAATAATATCAGGAAGTATTACTTTACTGAGAGGGTAGTGGATGCATTGAATAGTCTTCCAGCTGAAGTGGTAGAGGTTAACACAGTAAAGGAGTTTAAGCATGCGTGGGATAGGCATAAGGCTATCCTAACTATAAGATAAGACTAGGGACTAATGAAAGTATTTAGAAAATTGGGCAGACTACATGGGCCGAACGGTTCTTATCTGCCGTCACATTCTATGTTTCTATGTTTCTATGTTTCTTTCATTATACGAATGGACTCCACGGCGTAGCTATCCGGGGTAAGTCCATTCGTGTAGACAAAGTACCGAATGGGCTGGCATTCGTATGTGGACTGATCAGAAGACGGGAGGTCGGCATACGAACGACGACCACCCAGCCGGCATTCGGCAATTAGGAAGTGTCTGCGGTTAACCACAGCATTCTAATGAGGCCAAGAGGTTAACCAGCAGCACACTTCCATACTGGGTGGCCGGCCGTTCGGCATTTTATCCGGCAAAAGGGTAAATAAACAAAAGGGAAGTACGGACAGTCAATTAGACGAACAAACAGACATACCAAGGAGGAATAAAAGTATTTTAAAGACAGATGGGTCTGTCACAGTGATCATATCAAAAAGAAAGGAATGCACACCAACTAATACAATAAAGTATATCTATATATATTTTATTACAAATCCAAATCTCACATAAAAAATGTAACAGTGACCAAATAGGCAAAAAAGTTTAACAATATATTTACCAAAATTCCACAAGCCTATATGGGCAGAAACACGAGTCACAAATAATCCCCCAACGTTTCGGCTCCTCCTGGTAGCCTTTATCAAGGGTAGCTATGATAAAGGCTACCAGGAGGAGCCGAAACGTTGGGGGATTATTTGTGACTCGTGTTTCTGCCCATATAGGCTTGTGGAATTTTGGTAAATATATTGTTAAACTTTTTTGCCTATTTGGTCACTGTTACATTTTTTATGTGAGATTTGGATTTGTAATAAAATATATATAGATATACTTTATTGTATTAGTTGGTGTGCATTCCTTTCTTTTTGAATATTTACTATATTGGTATTGAAGGGAGTACCTTCTTGGAATAGCACCCATAATTGTGGTAGCAATTATACTAAGTGTCTCTCCACATATTGTATTTTATATGACAGTGATCATATCAAGCGATTTATTATCACATAATTTTTGGCTCACACACAGATTAAAATGGCAATTAAAGGTTAATTTACCACACCTGTGGCTTTTTAAATTGCAATTAGAGTCTGTGTATAAATAGTCAAGGAGTTTGTTAGCGCTTACATGGAGGCACTGAGCAAGCTAGATACTGAGCCATAGGGAGCAGTAAAGAACTGTCAAAATACCTGTGTAACAAGGTAATGGAACTTTAAAACAATGCAAAAGGATATACAAAGATATCCAAAGCCTTGAAATGCCAGTCAGTACTGTTCAATCACTTATGAAGAAGTGGAAAATTTGGAGATCTCTTGAAACCAAGCCAAAGTCAGGTAGACCAACAACGATTTCAGCCACAACTGGCAGAAGAATTGTTCGGGATACAATGAAAACCCCCCAGGAAACCTCAGAAGAAATACAGGCTGCTCTGGAAAAAGATGGTGTGGTTGTTTCAAGGAGCACAATATGACGATACTTGAACAAAAATGAACTGCATGGTCATGTTACCAGAAAGAAGCCTTTACTGTGCCAATGCCACACAAAAAACCTGTTTACAATAAGCCCGACAACACCTTGACACGCCTTACAGCTTCTGGCACACTGTAATTTGGAGTGACGAGACCAAAATAGAGTTTTATAGTCACAACCATAAGCACTGTTTGGAGAGGGGTCAACAAGGCTTATAGTGAAAAGAATACCTGTGGTGAAAGGGACCTCGCCACTGGTTTTGGGAGAGGCCTGTTTGCCAGCCTCCTACTCTGTGACTATGGCCCCTTTAGTTTATTGTGGCTGAGATATAAGCCTAGATTATTATAAGCCTAGATATTAATGCGATGACACTCTACATAATAAGCACGGCCTAAATATATTCCATAAGCATGTTAACCTTAAGGGTTTTAGGACAAGCCAAGTCTAATGCTACTAACTGCTGAGATATATAGGCTGTTCTTGTAACCATGCCTTTCCCTTCACATTATAAAATGTGCACTGTTCCTCATGTCACACAATTGTTATATTCTATTTGATGTTATTCATGCACCAGCTGTTGTGGCAGTGCAATCTTGTATACCTCACTTTGACTGTTCGAAGTGCCCAGTCCCAATAGGCACAAATAAGGTCTTATTTGTGCCTATTGGGACTGGGAACTTCGAATAGTCAAAGTGAGTCGAAGCAGTTGAAGTGGCCGCCATTCGACATTCGAACATGTGGCGGCGACCATCTTAAGCTGCGAGTACCATGAGTGCTGTTTGGTCGTCAAGTTCATGGAACTCAAATCGAACACGCAACGGCACAAACACCACTGAGTAGTTACCTTCCAGGAAACTTCGACTATTCAAACAGGAGTCGAACGGCATTCGGTGAGTTGAAGTGCACAAACAAGGGACACACATTGACTATGGTCATTCACCGTTATGTTCAGTAATTAAGTCTAGGTAGCTT
>OW240921.1:57838348-57849084 GCA_933207985.1 Pelobates cultripes | reverse complement strand
TCTATTTCCACTATCAAAATAGATTCTGAATAGATTAATAGAACCGTTCATGCGCCAAGGTAGTGTTGAAGGGCGTTCTGTAGATTATTTCTACCGAACGGCGCTCTGTTCGTGGGGATTTAGCCGAACGCGCTGGATAGTTGAAGTCCCAGCGGTGTTCGTGCCTTTGAGTGTCCGATTTTGGTTCCAGGCGTTCAACAGCAAAACACCATCTGGCCGCGTTTGGCAAAAACCAAAATGGCCGCCGCCACGTGTTCGTGTATATGAATGCTGACCAACCAGCCGTTCGGCAATTAAGCTGCGGTTAACCATAGCTTCTGGGAGGTTAACAAGCAGCACACTCCACATGCAGGGTGGTTGGTCGTTCTGAATTTTGTTCGGCTACTTGAATAGCTTTATCCTGTTTGTGATAGATAATCAATAAATACACAAGGGAGAATACAAAATCCAGCAATTAAGGAGAAACCCGAAATCCAGAGACAAAGGGTTCTGTCACCCGTGCCCCAAAGCCATATAAGTCACAGGGGTTATAGTTCCAAGGTAAAAGATGATCAATTAGTTCTATCCATAATCCAGGGGAAAGTGTCCTTTGTTACAACAATCCAAGAAAAGGGGAACACACTATAACCACTGCAGCAAGGGGAAACACCATAACCACTGAGAATACAGAGGGCTCCTGTTACATATATGTTTTTTTTTTTTTTTTTACATATGAATTTTTGGATGTTGTATGATTCCTGGAAGTTAAAAAGTGTAAGTAAAGTCTGGCACACTGATATTGCACTGATTTGAATTAACACTGATTTAGTATAATAGAAATCACTTGATTGCACGTATTGTTTGCACTTTAATTATCAAATTTGTTTTCTATTCACAATTGTATTATAGCACCTTCATAAGATCCTCATCACAAATTTTATTTGTCTTAAAAACACAGCACACTTTTTTTTTTTAACTCTGAAACATGGCTTTCACTGCCTATTGCAAGATCACTTATAAATATATTAAATAGAAGTGGTCCCAGAACATAACCCTGAGGGTAACCACTTACCATTTTTATCCAGCTTGAAAATTCACCATTACTGAGAACTCTCTGTACTCTATCTTTAACCCCTTAAGGACACATGACATGTGTGACATGTCAGGATTCCCTTTTATTCCAGAAGTTTGGTCCTTAAGTTATGCTGATGTTTTACCAAAGAACAAGAATTTTAATCTAGTCCAATTTTTTTTTTTTTGAACACTGAACTATAGTAAGGAACTGTATCAAATGCCTTGGCAAAATCTAAGCAGCTCACATCCACTGCAATACCCTGATCTATTACAAGGGAATATAGTGTAAGCACTCCCAAATAATGAACATAATAAATATATAAATACAATATCTACATTAATAAATAAAACCAGGACACAGAAAATAGAGCATAAACCATAACAAAACACTCAAACTGAGTTTAGTATATAAACACACCATGAAGGATAACTCCAACTAAAATGTAACACTCTCAGATATGTAATAATCACTACAACTAGTAACAAATTCACATTAGAAGCAAGCCCTTTACAGCATTATAGCTAAAAAGGGGGCATGTGTGCAAAGTGGTTAAAAACCAGATGTGCATAATGTGGGAGACTCTACTGTCAAATTTGTATGGTTTCCGTTCAGGAGTTATAATATACAACTCCCGAATGAGGACCACCCTGGTACTCCATTAGAATTTTCTAACCTAGTAACTTAAAGTAACACTATAGGGTCAGGAACACAAACATGTATTTCTGACCCTATAGTGTTAAAACCACCACCTACCCCCCTGAAGCCCTGGGCCTCCCAAAATATAGTACAACCTTACTTGTATTCAAGTCTGGAGCTATTGTCTCTGCCTCTGACCTCTGACATCATCAGAAGTGGTGGTGTGAACCAATCATACTGCTTCCCTATAGGATTGGCTGAGACTGTCAGGGGCAGAACCAGGCAAGTCAAACACAGCCCTGGCCAATCAGCATGTCCTCATAGGGATGAATTGAATCAATGTTGTGATGCACACTAGGCAAGAATGCCCCAGGAAAAGCATCTAGCAGTTATCTGAGGAGCGGCCAGTGAAGTTATCACTAGGCAGTAATATAAACACTGCCTTTTCTCTGAAAAGAGTGTTTACTGCAAAAAGCCTAAAGGGAATGATTAAACTCACAAGAACAAATGCAATGAGCTGAAGTTGATGCCTTTAAGTGCAAAACCACAAGGGAAGTAATTAATGAATGCTTCCCCTGGGTGGCCACTATTTCATATAACCGGATGCATGTTGTAGCAGTTATCCAGAAGAGTAGAGGGTGTGATCCTTGTCAGCAGGTAGCACGGTCCTCTAGGGTAAACAACAGGCACAGTCCTTGTAATTACATATACTGCAGGCACTTTATTTGTAAATCCACACAGGATACAGCAGTAAATGAAAACATAAATGTAACACAAAACCCTATAAACAAAAACCTAGCTCATCTGAGCACTAACTCACTTTGAATAACCCTCTCTATCAGGGTTAAACTAACAAAACATACTGCACCAACCTCATTAGATAGCAACACTCTGCTAGCTAGCCTGTTGCTTTTCTTTCTCCACTCCCAGTGCTCCAAGCCAGCCTTGCCCTGACTGCTTTCCTTTCTGCACTCCCAGTGCTCCAAGCCAGCCTTGCCCTGACTGCTTTCCTTTCTGCACTCCCAGTGCTCCAAGCCAGCCTTGACTGCTTCCTTCTGCACTCCCAGTGCTCCAAGCCAGCCTTGACTGCTTCCTTTCTGCACTCCCAGTGCCTAGTCTCCTTGACTCTCTATCTGGAGAGAACAGTCTCTCTCCTACCTGCTTCCTAGGAGGAAGCCAGCAATTCCCCCCCTTTACCTGCCTAGCAGGGAGGGGTTTATTCCCATTGCAACAGCTCATTAACTGCAGCTGAGCAGTGGGTTGGAGACGGTCCAAAAAACCCTGGCCTGGATCTATGTCTCCCCAGAAAACCACTAAACTGTGGAGTGGAGCATTGGCCCACCCTTCTCTCCAAATGCTCCACCCCAGGGGCCCATAACTAAATAAAGTTTTGTGTTGTGCAACACACAAACTACACGTACTTCCCCTGGGGTTAAAAGGCCTATCTGCCTTCACTTTATCACAAGGGGTTTCCACTACCAGAGACGTCCTTCTCCCAAGTGTGAGGTATGTTACTGCATTCCGAGTAGTCATCCAAGTTGAGAAGCTCTTGCAAGAGCTAGTAGTGATAGCTTGTATTGCAGTTCCCTACAATAAGAGACAAGACTCTGTATTGAGGGTGAAGTAAGACTGGTTTAATGGTAGCCACACTGGCCTTTTATGCAAGTCACCATGCAAGGATTACACCCACATGGACCTTGTTGGGGACTGAGATACAAAATTATCAACCAATAATAACTGGGTTATACAGTGTGGCACTCCCATACAGGACATACCATCCCTCCCCTCTGCCTGGGAGATAATTGAGTCAACTACTGTCTTAACTCAATTATCTCCAGGTGAAAAAGGCACATGATTTATATACAATCTGAAAGTAGCCCAAAACACAAAATTTACTCACGCACACAAGGCTCCTGCCCAGAATAGTTCCACAGAAACATGCGGTCTCTTTCAGGAGTACCAAACTACTGTAGAATTGGTAGAAAATCACACAAAATGCTAAGGCAGTTCCCCTTACACAGGAGAAATTTACCAAGCAAGCTGGTAAAATAATGAGCAAACACTAATATAAAGCCTAATACATCTTAGAGTATGGAGTCCGACTGATAGGAGAAAAATGTTAGGGAAAAAAGAGCCAGAAAATTACTTAGTAATATCAAATACTGGAAGAAGGTGCATAAATAAGTATCTCTAAATAAACAGTGCTACACTGTAACTTTATTAAACTACTAAATCAAAAGAGATACAGTAGCACCTAAGTATCAATATGGTGACTCTAATTCCTATGGTTATTATCAATCTATCAATCTTAGGTATATAGACATAATTCATTCTAAATGCTATTCCAAATGAATTCCCAAATTTGAATACCAAAAGAATGATAAACAAAACGTTCTAAAAAATATTCCCAGGGAGACTTTTAGCTAATAGTCCCCTAGATAGCGTGATAGTAAAAAGTCCCTCTATATAGTTGTGAATAACAAGAAAAATATAAGGTAGAGGGAAAAGTATAGCCAATGCAGATATAACGTTATAATATGAACAGAAGGGGAATTTTATCACATGACAGGAGGCTTCGTATTTTGCATAATCTTTCTTTACTATCTCCATAGCAGCAAAGAAATGAGTGACAAAACGTTTAACCAATCACAACGTAGAATAGGGTATAAGAGGTGAGACCTATGACATCATTTCCTCTTTCTTTGCTGCTCCATCACAAGTTAAGTAACAAATTTTGTATTATCTATTCTACATACACTTTTCATTTACATGCCTTTTGTTTTCACTGTACCTTTATATATTTGCCCTATTAATGCTCTTAACCCCTGTATACCAGGGGACCCTGTCTGGCTCCCTAACTGTCTTTCACGGCTTTCCCGCCGTCTGTACTTTCCCTCCATTTTCTCTGTTTCTCTTTAACAGTTTTTCTGTTCTTTCTACCGAACGCGTTATTCGGTAGTTTTGCGCATTCGCCTGTTTTACTCGAATGCCCGCGCGACCGCACATTGACTATTCGTTTCTAACTACCGAACGCTTCGTTCGGCAGTTTGACGCGATCGCCTTTTAAACGTTCGCATCTATTTCTATTCGCACGTTCGGCAGTTCGCATAGATCTTATATTCACGTTCGTCAGATTTATGCGAATGGCAAGCTTACAGTTTGCCGCCCAAACTGGGGGAGGTACTATTCTCCACACACTGAGCCTGTCAGTCCAGCGGCCATCTTAAAGAGATAGACACTGCCTGATTTTTCTGCTCCTGCTAATCCAACAAGCAATTGAAAAGCCTTACCCTTTTCACTCCGTGGGACCAGGTTAGTGCCTTACACTTGGGGTTGGTTTAGCCAGTTGGTCTGCACCTTATTCTGGCCGGGGTGAGCCCCCATTTTACGCTGCTAAACGGTGAGCCCCAGTGAATCAGCCCTCTCCTCTACGACCTACCGGTCTCTAACCACAGGTTATTTAGTCCTGATACCATACCACCCCGGTCCCCAGGCCTCTCCATTAATCGTGCCTAGTGCCTTCACGCAATTTACCGGGTGAGCCCCGAATCCTCATTCCTCATAATGGAGGAATCACAAACCCCAGACCTCCAGGCCATGATAACAGCAGCCGTGGCTGCAGCCATGGAACAAGCCGCTTCCAAGTCGCTCCAAACAAACTCTGAGGTTCCCAGGCCCACCTCTAAACGGGTTCATTATAAGGCGGACTCCGAAGACTCCGACTCTTCCAGGGAACACTCCCAACGGCGAAAACGCCATTGGAAGGGCAATGTAACCCCACGCAAGGCTAAAGGGAAAGCCCCTGCTGATCGCAGGAAAGCCACGGTTCGTGCTACCCACGATGCCACACAACTTTCCTCAGGTGAGGAAGATGTAGAACCCACTCAGGCACTAGCTGTGCTGGATGAATGGCAGGCGGCAGCCTCTGACCAGGGGGACTCCGACAGGGATTCCACGGCCAACTCTGACCCTTACTTCATAAGGGAACAGGGTCTGGGTGAGCCCCAGGACTCCATGGCAACATCCATTGATAACCCACAGGAGGGCTCGGAGATTTTCCTCGACAATTCGGGCCTCCAAATGTTCGACCCAAGAAACATCCGGCACCCCCGTTCGGAAAAATGGTCACCACCTGAGCATTTGGCAAGGTTTATGCACTTCTGGCTCAGAAAACCGCTAGACAAGGAAGTAAGAAACCGGATGAGATCCGAATGCCCTCGCCCTAGTCTACCGGACAAAGTGACGCACACCCCCGAGTTTGACCCGCTCATGACTACGTTCATGTCCCGAGGGGGTCGGGATCCGCGCAAGGGCATAGAGCGCGGCTTTAAAGGAGCGCAAGATAAGCTGCTAGATGCCATTGGGCCACTAGCCAGAATCATGGATATGGCGGATGAAGCCTATGAGAGGGCTGACACTTTTACCCCAGATACGGTGCGTGAATGGGCACGAGATACCCGTGAATGGGAACAAAGGTGTTTCAATTTCTTAGGGAACACCAACGTAGCCCACTCTTCGGAGAGGCGCCGAGCAGCACTTTACCGTATCGACGAAAAACTGGTCGAACTGGGGGATAAGGAATTAGGACCCTTAGCACAGGGTAAATTATTTGGAGAGGCCTTCCTTAAGGAATTAAATAAAAGGGTCAACATATTCACGTCCCTTAACAAGGCACAATCTTCAATGCGGAAAGTCTTCCACGGTTCCCACACCCGTGGTGTTTTTGGAAGGGCTGGACGGCAGAGGGGCCGTGCCGCCAGCCGTTTTTGGCCATCCGGCCCCCGTACAACAAGGACTCAGATGTTCTACCCAGACTCATCTAGTCGAAATAGATTCAACCACTTCAGGGGATCTGATCGTGGCCGAGGCACCCGAGGACGCTCACGAGCAAGATTCTCCAACGGTAAGTCGGAATCTTACTCTTCCTCTAACCCCCTGTCATATCGCAGGTCGTGTTTCTCTTTTCTTCCAGAACTGGAAAGAACTATCTTCAGATGCGTGGATAATCCAAACGGTGCAGGGCTATCGAATAGAGTTCGACTCGACCCCGCTCCAGCTGACCCCTCCATGTCCAATCCAGACTACACGGGCAGATGCCCGCCTCATAGACGCGGAACTCCGAGAACTCCGCTCCAAGGGTGCCATTCAACCGGCTCCTGATGCCACCGGTTTCTACAGCAATATCTTCCTGGTCAGGAAGAAAACAGGCGAATTTCGCCCCGTTATCAATCTCAGGGAGCTCAATTTGCACGTAGTATATCGACACTTCAAAATGGAAGGTATACATCTCCTCCGGGACTTGCTTCGACGCGACGACTGGTTCACTCGTCTGGACCACAAAGATGCGTACCTTACCATTCCGGTACACAGAAGCAGCCGTCCCTACCTCCGCTTCTTCTGGCACGGGATCCCTTGGCAGTTCACCTGTCTCCCGTTTGGCCTCAGCTCGGCCCCGTGGTGTTTTACCAAGATTATGAAGCCGGTAGTGGCAAAAATCAGATCCCAAGGTATAAGATGCATCATCTACCTCGACGATATCCTGATCTTCGACGAGGATGCAGACACTCTGCGGAGACATACGGAATACGCACTACACCTTTTGGACTCTCTGGGTTTCGTCGTCAACCGCCCCAAGTCCGCATTGACCCCGGCTCAATCAGTTCAATTCCTCGGATTCGTTATAGACTCCACATCATGCACTCTTCACCTCCCGGCTACCAAAATTACGGCAATCCGCAGGGAGATCCGGAAAGTCCTTCGTCGGACTACCATACCCCTACGATTACTGGCACGGATCGTAGGCCTTCTCTCCGCGTCCATCCAGGCCATTTTTCCCGGGCCCCTGCACTACAGGGCCATGCAACGCCTCAAGGCAAGTTTCTTTCGCAGACAACCGACATACGACCAACCGGTTCCAATGTCGGTCGAAGTTCGGGAAGAACTACACTGGTGGCTGAATTGCATGCAGGCTTGGAACGGCAGGGCCATATTCGGGAACCAGCCAGTCTTCGTGCTGGAATCGGATGCCAGCCGTTCAGGCTGGGGGGCAACAGACGGAACCACGTCCACAGGAGGAGTCTGGACTTCCGAAGAGCTCTCGATGCACATAAATTGCCTGGAACTCTTGGCCGGGTCCTTCGCCATTCGCAGCCTGGCAAAGGACCGATCCAACTGCTGCATCCTACTCCGCATGGACAACGTCTCAGCGGTCAGATACATCAACCGCCTTGGAGGCACTCGTTCTCGAACACTGGCGGATCTCACGAAAGAGATCTTCGACTACTGCCTACCACGCAACATCACCTTGCTGGCAGAGCACTTACCAGGAGACTCCAATACGACGGCGGATTGGTACTCACGCCACTGGCGGGACGCCAGCGATTGGCAGCTAGACCCTCACATTTTCGCGCTACTGGATGCACAGAGGGGACCTCTCTACCTAGACCTTTTCGCGTCCCGCAACAATCGACAGATAGAGGTTTTCTTCAGCTGGCTCCCAGACCTGGAGAGCCTCGCAACGGACGCTTTTCTCCAACAATGGCCAAGGGACGGCGCCTACGCATTCCCTCCTTTCGCAATGATAACGAGGGTCCTTCACCGGATCCGTCTACAGGGAGTGAGAATAATTCTCATCACGCCACTCTGGCAGAGCCAGCCATGGTTTCTGGACCTTCTGGAACTCTCAATCAACGACCCCCTCCTCCTACCAGATGCCCCAACCATCCTCAGGAATCCATTGGGCCTTCCTCACCCACTAGTCCTGCAGGAACGCTTGCCCCTTGTGGCCTGGACTCTTTCCGGGGTTCCTGGAGAACTGAAGAATTATCACAGGAAACTAAGGACCTGCTATGGGATTCATGGGCACCAGGAACTAGGAGGTGCTACTTATCAGCATGGCACTCCTGGACAAGTTGGTGTGTGGGACGGGACCTCAATCCCTTTACTGCACCTACTCACTCCATCATGAATTTCCTGACTTCACTTTTCACCGCAGGAAAGTCATACCGTTCCATCAATGTGGTACGGTCAGCCATCTCAGCGGCTCATACTCCGATACAGGGGATTCCTGTTGGTAAGGACCCGCTCATCTGCAGACTTCTCCGCGGTATGCGCCTACGGCGCCCCCCGGAACCTAAATATTCTAGTCTCTGGGACGTTGGCGTGGTCCTTCAATTTTTACGTAATTGGCCTCCCAACGAGAAACTATCACTCCGCCAGCTTACCGCAAAATTCACCCTCCTGCTCTGTCTGGTTTCCTTTCGACGGGTAGCGGACGTACGCGCCTTTGACGCCAACGCGTTTACTTTCTGTCCGGCGGGTGTCACCTTTCAGATCTCACGTCGCACTAAGTCCAACTCTCTCTCGGTCTTCTACCCTTTCTTCCCTTCTGACCCTCAACTCTGCGTGGTCTCAACCCTCCGTCACTACGTGGAAGCCACCGCGACGTTGCGGCAACCTTCCACTCATCAACTTCTCATCTCTTACGTCCGCCCTTATGGTCCGGTTTCGGTTACTACACTGGCCAGATGGGTTAGGTGGCTACTATCCCTTGCCGGTATTGACCAAACTTTTGGAGCACACTCCGTTCGTGGGGCAGCGGCCTCTTCTGCTTATGCGGCAGGCGCGTCCCTCTCGGACATTTTACGAGCAGCGGACTGGACCAGAGAATCTACCTTTCGGACATTCTACTTTCGTCCTCTTGATAATCCGGCATTTGCTTTTCTTTCTCAGCGTTGAAATTGCAAAATACGAAGCCTCCTGTCATGTGATAAAATTGAAGATTATGCTAGCTTTAGTGTACAGATAATCTTAATTTTAATAATGACAGGAGGCGAGTATTTTCCCTCCCTGTTCTCTTTCGTTCTTCCCTCCCTTTTATTTTCACTTCTACCTACTACACTTTGCTCTCTCATATGTTGGTATAATACCTGACACGATAGCTCTTGTTTAACTGCCTTATTTACATCATAGAGATATATATATATATATTGTTTGGGTGGGATACTTATTTAACACCGCTAGGGAGGACGTTTAGTTTATTTTATTCTCATGTTACTAGACGATATTAAAGTTGAATTACGGGACAGACATCCTTTGTTTTATACAATCACTTCTGGACTCTAACGCACCTTATACTCTCGTTTCAGCTTAACCAGAAGCTACACGGAATCATTAAAGTCTCCATGCAAGATGTCGTCATCATCGCATCAGGAGATTCATCATCAGGTCTTCGTAGACCATCGTTTGACAAGGACACGTCTTCATCTGCATTCTACCTGTTCCGGTTCAGTTTATTCTGATTAAGTTTCCAGTTTCTTGTTCTATGGACTTCTCAGCTGTTCGGTTATTTTTTCTACATTTATGGTCTTGTGATGTCGCAAGTTTAAAGAGGAAATGATGTCATAGGTCTCACCTCTTATACCCTATTCTACGTTGTGATTGGTTAAAAGTTTTGTCACTCATTTCTTTGCTGCTATGGAGATAGTAAAGAAAGATTATGCAAAATACTCGCCTCCTGTCATTATTAAAATTAAGATTATCTGTACACTAAAGCTAGCATAATCTTCAATTGTCTAATGACAAAAGAGAAAGAAGAGCATATTCAAAGTATATAGTAAAAAAATAACCCAAGAAAAAGGTAATTCTATCCCTGTTCTATTATACTACCCTAACTTCTGCTAATAAACACCTTCGTGGGTGTTCTATACTGAATGGCTAAATGGTATACTATCTTGCTATCAATAAAAAACGGACTCCAAACGGATAGTATCAAAAAAGGAAAAACAAATTAATAAACAGTGATCATAAATAAGTGAGAGGAGGGTTTCCCTCAGTGCATAGTAAGTGGTGCACTGTGATGTACCGAAGTGAAGTGATAGGGAATCCCCCCGTGTAACCCGACGCGCGCTTCGTCAGGGGTTAGAAATTACCGCCAAAACCCCCCCCGATATTTAAATATCCATTGACCTATCATAATAAATGTCATCGCTTCGTCACTGATGACGTGGCATATGGAGACCACGTGAACACAATATGGGTGGAGTTA
>OW240921.1:57815353-57838248 GCA_933207985.1 Pelobates cultripes | reverse complement strand
GTGTGTTGCGAGCATGCTGTCCTAAGGGTGATGTCATCATGCTGAGAGTGCCAGTGGACGGTTACTGAGCTGGATACTTGGCATATGTGCCTGCGTACGTTTGTGAGGTGAGGTAGCGATGAGCGCATATAACAGTGTGGGCTCTGTTAGTATGTGTTCGTTGTGGTGGCAGAGCGGGTGCGTGTGATGTGCCGTGGTTAGGTCTATGCGCTGGGTGTGTTCACTCCAAACAGAGGGAGTGGGGGGATGTCGACGTGTGTTCAGGATTCCGGGGTCACCCATGGGATTATGTGTGATGGGAGAGGTCGTTCCCTGTTGCAGGAAAGGTTGGTGTTGTGGTGGGGTCTCTGACCCTGGGCTGTGCACAATGTTGCTAGCTTTTTCTTAATGAGCAATCTTGGTGAGTGAAGTAAAGGGGAGAGAGAAGGGAAGCACTTAAGTGTATGTATGTTAATATAGTTGTGACAGATCCATCTGTCTATTTATTGCGGTGGATTCGTCTGTTTCTACCCCGTTCGTGTAAATGGCTGTTTCCTATAGCCCAGCCATACGAATGACTGTTTTTCCCGAAGAAAACTACCGAACGGATGGCCACCCAGGAGAGAAGGGTGCTGCTGGTTAACCTATTGATCCCAATTAGAATGTTGTGGTTAACCGCAGACACTTCTCAATTAAACCGAATTCAGGGTGGTCGTCGTTCGTATGTCGACCACGAGGCAGCGACCATTTTAAAACACGCGAAAGCCCAGCGGTGTTCAGCTCTATTTTCATGGAACTAAAAACGAACACTTTTTCTGCCGAACACCGCTGAAACAACGGAACGCCTGGCTGCCTCCACGAAAGCGTACGAACACCGGCCGTTCGGGAGTTTTGTAACACACGAAAGGACTTAACCCAGATAGCCTTCCCATGGAGTCAATCGCAGAGACTGTAAGAACTTTGACTCGATGGCGATTGAACTATGTGTGTGGGATCTGAGCGCTATTCGCTAATAATATGCACTCAGATCCAGGCTATCTGGGGATATGTGATGCGAATGGGAAATATTCAGTTATTTTAAAGTTATATATTTTTATGTATTTTCTAGTATTATATTTAAGATGGTGATTGTCTTTGTCCTGGAGATAATTGAATTACTTCTCAATTATCTCCAGGGCAGAGGGGAGGAAACCATATTGCATTGTGGGTAAAAGCTGTGACTGTACGTCTGGAATGTCCCCATGTCTATCTGTCATTTCAGTCTCCCATTTGGTCCCTTAGGGGAGTGTCCACCAAGTGGGAGACCTGCATAAATACGGGAAGGTAGCCCACAGTAAAGCCAGATCCTGTTTGACCCTCAATGCGGAGCTTCTGTCTCGTTATTGGGGGGATTTCTTCTTTGCGTTTAGAGACTGCTGGATGGAACCGAAAGCCGCTTGGTGGGCGGCTAGCAGCAGTTCGTGGAGTTCCGTTTGGGAGTTTGGAGCCTTTCACGGATCCCGGTCGGGAGATTATCGCTTCCCCTGGTTATTGTAATTGATGCAAACGGATTACTGAATTGCGAAAGGGGAAGGTGAACTAAACGGCGGTTTCCCTTAAAGACACCAGGGGTGTCTTAACAATTGGTGGCAAGCAACGGGATGAATCCCACAGCACAGGAGGTCAGCTACACATCCCAATTGAGCATAGGAAATGCAGTATGAGGAGTTAAGACGTGCTACTCTTAAGGATATACTGGAACGCCGAGGACGGTCAGCAAGCAACTTAAAGAAACGTGAGATTATTGCTTTGCTGGTAGAAATGGATGCGACACAGGGAATGGAGAGAGCTAATGTGCCCAGCATTTTGAATTTAACCCCCGAGGAAATACAATTTAACCGGGCAGTGCAAATAAGGCTGGCACATTTTGGCCCCAACCCCTCAACAGACATCGTGGAACGTGTGCAGGCAGCAGTGATGGCACACCAAGCGCTCCGGGAAAGAGGAGCTGCAGCAGTAGAGGTACCCAATAATAATTTTGGAAGAAAAAAGGTACCCTTTGCTGCGTTTAAAAACTTTATTGAAACAGAGGGCGAGATTGATGGGTTCCTGGCTGACTTTGAGAGGCAGTGTGCCCTACACCAGGTACCCACAGATGAATGGGTCACCATCCTCTCTGGGAAATTATCCGGCCGGCTAGTGAAGCATTACGGGCCATCCCAGTGGAGGAAATCACCAACTACCGGGCTGTGAAGGATGCGCTCCTAGCCAGGTATGCGGTGACCCCAGAAGCCTACAGACGGCGATTTAGGGAAACCTACAAGCAGGTTGGTGACTCTTATGTAGAATGGGCCTGCAGAGTTCATCGTACCGCAGCCCACTGGATGGCAGGATGCCAAGCGGTAACTGGGGAGGAGGTGCTGCAGGTGTTCTTGCTGGAACATTGCTTTGACCGTTTGCCTACCGGAGTCCGGGAGTGGGTCAGAGATAGAAAACCCTCTACCCTACCCGAGGTGGCCCGTCTGGCAGACGAATACACAGACGCTCGTAAGCTGGGCAGTACAGTCACCAAGGTCCCTGCCAGAATGGAATACCGACCGGCAGCAACTCCAGCACCTACAGCCTACCAACCCCCAGTACACCGCACCCCAGCAGTACCACCGACGAATAATTATGTACAACATTCCCGATTCAATGCCCGGGATTATTCACAGCACATCCGGTGCTTTGGGTGCAAACAGTTGGGGCACAATCGTCCAGAGTGCCCACTGAACAGTGCCAACCAAGCTCAGTCCTGGAGGAGACCAGCCAACGAGAACCACCGACCACCTCAGCCTGCTGCTCACTGCATAGAGCAGGAGGAATTCTGGGGCATCCTACATAAGGCCGACCCAGTGCAAGCAGCTCACCAGGATAACCACCAGCAACATCGGCAGATGGTGAAACTGAATGGCAGGGTGGTGAATGGGCTGAGAGACACAGGAGCCACTATGACACTGCTCCAAAAGAACCTGGTCTCCGAGCACCAGCACACTGGGGACACTGTGGCGGTTTTGCTTACCTGTTGCCCGGGTTCATTTGGATTGGGGAGTGGGTGCTAGACAAGTGGATGTGGGGGTTATGAAAGACTTGCCCGCTGATGTTCATCTGGGGAATGATTTGGCCCCTTTGGTTTCAGCCTATGCCCCGATGGGTCCTGCGGACGTTAACCCAGTGACTACTCGTGCTCAGACCCGTGCTTCTGTAACCGGCCCACCTGCTGATGAGACCCAGGTAAGATCTCCTTCCCCGACTGGTACCTTAGATCAGGCACCCTTAAGCTGGGATTCCCCAGAGGAGTTTGGGAGGGAGACCCGGGCAGATCCAACTCTCCAAAAGTACAGAGATAGGGCAGATGCGGGAGAGGAAGGAGTAGATGGGGAGCGGTATGAGTGGGTGGGGGACAGGTTATATAGGATCCCTAAGCCTTCCCAGAAGAGTGTTGCCCCTCCGCCGAATCGACAGTTAGTGGTACCTGCAAAGTACCGGCAGGAGATTCTGCGGATAGGGCATGATGTTCCGTTAGCTGGATGGGGCGAAACCAACCTCGCCACTGTACACTGGAGAAGCCTGGTTGCTCGCCTGCTGCCTTTGGACTATGGCCCCATGTTAAAAGACATATTTTTTCCCTGCAGAAAAGACTTATTCGTGCTTTTCTGCCGGGTGTTCGGTAGATTTGTTTGAGTATGTTGTGCCCAGGGCTGGACTGGGAGAAAAATTTGGCCCGGGCATTTTTTTAACACAGCGGCCCACTAAAACGGGGGCGGGGCAGAGGAGGTGTGTTTTGTCATCACCAATGACAAACATGTCCCCTCTCAAAGTGAGCATGTTGGTTCAATGCTCTCCCAGGGCAGACCATGCGCAGAGCTCTGCTGAAGAGCTCTAGCATGAGAAAAAAGCTCTGTATTTGTTCTGCACAGTGCAAGCAAATTTAATAACATGCTTGCACTGTGTTTCCTTGCAACTTGTCTCTGGTGTCTCTATAAATGGATACCAGGAGACAAAAATGCCAGGAAAGAGTATTGTGCATGTGTTTGGAGCCTGCTTGTGGTATTGCGTGTTTGTAGAGTGAGCTGATTGTGGTGTGGAATTGTGTAATAAGGTTGGTTTTAGTCATGTTGTGTTTGTGGTGTAAAGTGGTGTAATGTGATGCATATGTGGCTATGGGCTGTAGAGAATGTGTGTATTGGGGATATAGCAAGTGTGTGCATACAGGCTATAGTGTGTGTGTATATAGGTGATGATGTGTGTGTGTTTAGGGGTGTAGTATGTGTTTGCTTACAAGGAATCCAGTGTGTGTATAGGTGATCCAGAGTGTGTATGTTAAGTGTGTAGTGTGTGTGTGTGTGTAGTGTGTGTGTGTGTGTGTATATATATATATATATATATATATTTATTTTTTTATTTTTTTGGAAGTATTGTGTATGTGTGTGGTGCAGTGTTTTGGGGCATTCTGTGTGTATGTGAGGGGTGCAGTATGTGTGTGTGAGAGTGCGGTGTGTGTGAGAGTGCGGTGTGTGCGACAGTGCCGTGTGTGCGAGAGTGATGCGTGTGAGAGTGATGGGTGTGAGAATGATGGGTGAGAGAGTGCTGTATGTGATGGGTGAGAGAGTGCTGTGTGTGATGGGTGAGAGAGTGCTGTGTGTGTGTGAGTGCTGTGTGTGATGGGTGTGAGAGTGCTGTGTGTGATGTGAGTGAGAGTGCTGTGTGTGATGGGTGTGAGAGTGCTGTATAAATGTTAGAATGGATTGTGTGTGTGTGTTGGGGGGCAAAAAAAAAAAAACCAGGCATTATGTCCCCCCCTCCCTTCTTACCTTTAGCCTGGGAGGGTGGGGGAATGGCATGCTGGGACTGGCAGACGGGGTGGAGGTGTTCCCTGGTGGTCCTCGTGGGTGAGTGAACTCTAGCCCGCATAGCCTGTGGGGCTAGAGTTCACTCTCGCAAGATCCGGCGCGTTGCCATGGCAACGCGCCGGATCTCGCGAGAGGAACCCGGCGGAGCTGCAAGCTAGAGCTCCACCGGGTCCTCCTCTCCTGGCGGCTGTCTGTCTCCCTCTCTCTCTCCCCGCCGGCGGCCGCATTTGGGCCGGTGAGGGAGATCTCTGATCTCCCCACCGGCCCTCCATGGAAAACAGCGGGGCCGGCGCTCGGATAGCGCCGGCCCTGCATAGACCGGCAGGGGAGATCCTGGGACCTCCCCTGCCGGCCTCGGCCCATGGCCACCGCGGCCCACCGGGCATTTGCCCGGTGTGCCCGATGGCCAGTCCGGGCCTGGTTGTGCCCCAGATAGGAATCCCATGGACTCCATTTGTATGAAACTGACTGTGTAAAGACTTTGGCTCCATGGCGATTAAACTGTATTCGTGTGGTCTGAGCGCCATTCGCTTAATAATGTGCGCTCAGACCTGAGCTATCTGGGGATATGTAGAACATATGTTTTAGGTACTGAATGTAACTGTAGGTAATTTTATGTCTTTTACTGTTTGTTTTCTGCCATGTGGTTAATGGAGTTTTGCCTCTGTCTTTGGAGATAATTGAATTACTTCCCAATTATCTCCAGAGCAGAGAGGAGGGATTGTGATGCATTGTGGGATGGTTGAAATGTGTAAGTCTGTGATTGGTCCTTTTACTCTTTGTGTCCCAGTCTCCCATTTGGTCCCCTAGGGGAGTGTCCACCAAGTGGGAGACCTGCATAAAAGCTGGGCAGTTAGCCCCAGTAAATCAGTTCCTGCTTAACCCTCAAAGTGAAGTGTCGTCTCAATATTGGGGGAGGATTTACTGTATGCTGTTAGAGACTGATTGCCAGGAGTGTAAGCCGCTTGGGGGCTTTTCCTGTTCGTCTGCTAGCAGCTATTCCTGTGTCTCCAGTTTGGGAGTTGGTGAATTCGTGGGTTTGCAGTTCAGGAGATTGGCGCTTGCAGTAGCTGTCGGAGCAGCTGAAAAAGGGGAATATCGCCTAAACGGTTTTTAACCTCTTTTGGGCAAAACGGTCCGTTACACTGGACATCTAGGGTCCCGCCGCACAGCCTATAGGATCTCACAGAACTTCTTTTGGCCAAACTTTAACCAGGCTGTGCGGATGTATTGCAGTACGTGTGACACATGTCAACGGGTAGGAAAGCGGGGGGACCACCCTAAGGCTAGGCTATTATCGATGCCTATTATAGGGGAGCCCTTTGCCCGCATAGCTGTTGACATTGTGGGCCCACTGGCCAGGGCAAGTCCATCAGGTAAGAAGTACGTTCTCACTGTGGTGGACTATGCCACTCGCTATCCAGAGGCAGTAGCGCTGTCTAATATAGAGGCAGAGACGGTTGCTGATGCCCTGGTTAGAATTTTTACTAGGGTCGGGTTCCCTAAGGAGATCCTCTCCGACCATGGAACCCAATTTACCGCTGTGCTCACCCAGCAGCTGTGGAAAGTGTGTGGCATTAAACCCTTGCTTAGCTCACCCTACCATCCACAGACTAACGGTCTCTGCGAGCGCTTTAACGGCACCCTCAAGCAGATGCTGAGGACCTTTACAGATACTTGCAGAGACTGGGAGAGGTTCCTGCCTCATCTGTTATTTTCTTACAGAGTGGTGCTCCAGGAATCTTTTGGGTTCTCCCCCTTTGAATTGCTGTATGGGAGACGGGTCCGCGGACCCCTAGATCTCATCCGGGGCCACTGGGAGGGGGAGACGGAGCAGGAGGGGACCCCCATAGTACCATATGTTCTTGAACTCCGGGACCGCATGGAGAAACTCCCCTCCAGGTGGCCCAGGGGAGACAGAAAAGATGGTACGATCAGGGTGCCCGACAGCGGGTCTTCCAGGTTGGGCAAAAGGTATTGGTGCTCAAACCTGTGAAGGCAAACAAGATGCAAGCATCTGGGCAGGGCCCGTACAAGGTAGTAGCGCAGATCTGCGATACTACTTACTTGATAGCCAGCTGTACAGATGAAAGGGTTCAGAGATCCTTTCATGTGAACATGCTGAAAGAGTACCAGGAAAGACCTGAGAACATTGCAGCAGTATGTGCCCCAGCTGCAGATGATTCTGAGAATCTACCCCTTCCCGATTTATTAGAAAGGGACCCCCAGACTGACCTCACTACCCTTGTACAGCTAGGGGACAGGTTGAACCCCACAGAAAGGGTACAGGCACAGCAGTTGTTATGGGAGAAGCAGGCGACGTTCTCCCAGGAGCCAGGTTATACCACCCTAGCTGTACATAAGGTAGAGACCTCTGGACAGACCCCCTTACGACAGCCACCCTATCGTATCCCTGAAGCAGTCCAAGAAGGAATGCGGAAGGAGATACAGGAGATGACCCAGCTTGGGGTCATCGAGCACTCCGACAGCCCTTGGGCCTCTCCTGTAGTCCTGGTGCCCAAGAAAGATGGGACCACCCGGTTCTGTGTGGACTACAGGCGACTCAACGAGCGGACCACCACTGACGCCTACCCAATGCCCCGGGTAGACGAATTACTGGATCGTATTGCCAGGGGACGATATCTGACCACCATAGACCTGTGTAAGGGCTACTGGCAGATCCCCCTGGCCGAGGATGCTATCCCCAAGTCGGTATTTGTCACCCCATTTGGCCTGTACCAATTTAAGGTCATGCCTTTTGGGATGAAAAATGCACCGGCTACCTTCCAACGTATGGTGGATAGACTCCTGGATGGCTTCCAAGAATTTGCCTGTGCATACTTGGACGACATTGCGATCTACAGTGGGTCCTGGGAGGAACACCTGGTTCATGTAGGGGTGGTACTGGATAAGATTTGGGCCGCTGGCCTGACATTGCAGCCAGAGAAGTGCCATCTAGGTATGGCTGAAGTACAGTACCTGGGTCACAGAGTGGGATGTGGGATGTGGGAGCCAGAGACCAGATCCAGCCAAGGTAGAGGCAGTGGCTAACTGGCCCACACCTACCACTAAGACCCAGGTATTGGCCTTCTTGGGGACGGCAGGGTACTACCGACGTTTTGTCCCTGACTACAGCACTATTGCTAAGCCCCTGACAGACCTGACAAAGAAGAACTTGCCTAAGCAGGTCCTGTGGTCTCCAGCTTGTGAAGCTGCATTCCAGGCACTGAAACAGGCTCTTGTGAATGCCCCTGTCTTGGCTGCCCCAGTCCCTAACAAACGCTTTCTCGTCCACATGTATGGACTGGGGGCTGTGCTGAGCCAAGTCGGGGAAGATGGAGGAGAGCACCCTGTCGCATATCTCAGCAGAAAGTTGTTACCCAGAGAAGTGAGTTATGCGGCAGTGGAGAAGGAGTGTTTGGCCTTGGTCTGGGCATTGAAAAAGTTAAGTCCCTACTTGTATGGGCAAGAGTTTTCCCTGGTAACTGATCATAACCCACTCGTTTGGCTTAACCGGGTCTCAGGAGACAATGGGAGACTACTGAGATGGAGCTTGACATTGCAACCCTACAATTTTACTATTAGCTACAGACCCGGTAAGCTGAACGGGAATGCAGATGGGTTATCTCGGCAAACTGACGTCTCCACCACCTCCTAGTCCGGTCATCCCCAAGTTGACCCGCCAAAGGGTTAAGCTGGGTCTGCTGGAGTGTCCCACAAGGAGGGAGCCAGGTGACAGAACCATCTGTCTATTTATTGCGGTGGATTCGTCTGTTTCTGCCCCGTTCGTGTAAATGGCTGTTTCCTATAGCCCAGCCATACGAATGACTGTTTTTCCCGAACAAAACTACGGAACGGATGGCCACCCAGGAGAGAAGTGTGCTGTTGGTTAACCTATTGACCCCAATTAGAATGTTGTGGTTAACCGCAGACACTTCTCAATTAAACCGAATTCAGGGTGGTCGTAGTTCGTATGTCGACCACGAGGCAGCGGCCATTTTAAAACACGCAAAAGCCCAGCGGTCTTCAGCTCTATTTTCATGGAACTAAAAACGGACACTTTTTCTGCCAAACACCGCTGAAACAACAGAACGCCTGGCTGCCTCCACGAAAGCGTCCAAACACCGGCCGTTCGGGAGTTTTGGAACACACGAAAGGACTTAACCCAGATAGCCTTCCCATGGAGTCAATCGCATACCGAAAGACTGTAAGAACTTTGACACCATGGCGATTGAACTATGTGCGTGGGATCTGAGCGCTATTCGCTAATAATATGCACTCAGATCCAGGCTATCTGGGGATAAGTGATGCGAATGGGAAATGTTCGGTTATTTTAAAGTTATATATTTTTATGTATTTTCTAGTATTATATTTAAGATGGCGATTGTCTTTGTCCTGGAGATAATTGAATTACTTCTCATTTATCTCCAGGGCAGAGGGGAGGAAACCATATTGCATTGTGGGTAAAAGCTGTGACTGTACGTCTGGAATGTCCGCATGTCTATCTGTCATTTCAGTCTCCCATTTGGTCCCCTAGGGGAGTGTCCACCAAGTGGAGACCTGCATAAATACGGGCAGGTAGCCCACAGTAAAGCCAGATCCTGTTTGACCTTCTGTCTCGTTATTGGGGGGATTTCTTCTTTGCGTTTAGAGACTGCTGGATGGAACCGAAAGCCGCTTGGTGGATATCGTTGTTCGGCGGCTAGCAGCAGTTCGTGGAGTTCCGTTCCGGAGTTTGGAGCCTTTCACGGATCCTGGTCGGGAGATTACCTCTTCCCCTGGTTATGGTTTGTGTATTGTAATTGATGCGAACGGATTGCTGAATTGCGAAAGGGGAAGGAGAACTAAACGGCGGTTTCCCTTAAAGACACCAGGGGTGTCTTAACAATAGCATAGCTGAACTTACTGTTCTGAGCCTAGAGTCCTGAACAAGTGGTGTCATGGGAAACTTGGAAACGTTGTGCAGGGTAAGTAAGTCTCTGACAGGTTCTTCAAAGCCCTATGTCGGATCGTTTCTTGAACTTGTTCCTGGTTCCGTCACTTGTGTGCTCTCGGACCTCGGGACCAATGATGCTATGCATTCTGGGTTCCACGTGGTCGCGGCAGTGGAGGCTCTCTGGGTTGTGCTGACCGCCAGTGGAGCCAGGTCTAGCGCTGTCAGGAATGGTGCTGCGTCTTCTATCGATGTGAGTGTGTGCAGGCTTTCGTTTCGGGTCACCATCAGGGATCCGTTTGTTCCCCGCCTGTAGCTTATGTTTGCTGATCGGAGCTGGTTTGTCACTGGATGGAAAGATTTTAGCCACAGAAGAGTTGCTTTTGTTACGTCCTGATAGAATGTTAGAGTGGCCTCTTCGAAGTTTATCGGAGTTTTGTCTTTGATTGCTGACATTATTTGTATTTTGTCGTGTTCTGTGAGGCATCTGAGTATGACGTCTTTTGGCATTGTGGTGGCTGCGCTTGCTGGCCCAGGTAGGCGGTATATCCCCTCAATTGACAGCTTTTTTGCCACTGCATGTGGCAGGATGGAGGCCAGTAAGCGCCTGACATAGTGCGGTAGTTCGTCCGCGGAGACTGCCATTGGGATGCCCCTTATTTTTATATTGGTGCGGTGGTGGCGGTCCTTTATGGCCATCAACTGTGCAGATATAGCTCTTTGTTGTGACCAGACCTGTTGAACAGAGTTCTGAAACTCTGACACGTGTGATTGTATGTTCAAGATGTCTCTCTCGGAGGCCTGTACTCGGTCTGTAATAGCTTTCATATCCTGTTTGATAGGGGCCAGTTCCGTCGCCAGGATTTTGTGAAAATCTGCCAGTAAGTCCTTCAGGTCGTGTCTGGTCGTTGGTGTGGAGTCGGTATGGGCTGCAGGTGTCGTCGGTTGTGCGGCCAGCGGGTGTTCGGGCCCCATTTGCTCATTTGAGTAAGTGTGGAAGTTGGTTTCCGCGAAAACGGGTTTGGGCTGTGCAGGCCTAGGTAACATTGCCCCGATATCCCTGCTGTCTGTCGCTGTTTTCTGCTGGCATTTGGGCCTAGGTGGCAGGTGAGGTCTGATAATAGTCGTCTCTTACTTGTTGGGAGAGGAGCGCCTACAGACTCGGGAGCGTCAACATGGGGTAGGCCCCGTTTTTCCGTGTCCGTCTAGGCTGGTGCGATATTAGAAAGAAAGACATCTATCGCCTCAGGAGGCGTTATGGAGTGTGCATGTTAGCTTTTGAGGGCTGGTTGGGATTTCCTTTTCAGGATATTCGTGGTTTATTAAGGTTGTTCGGAGGAGTTTGCAAGCATGGCATCTGTTCAGGCTGGTGGTCAAGCTCCGCCCCCTCCTTTTATTTTTTATCATCAAAGTACCTTTTTAATTGGACCTAACTTTTGCTGCTGTTGGATTGTTTGGAGCTATATCCATGGTGGGGATTGTAACGGACCGTTTTGCACACAAGGGGTAAAAACCGTTTAGGCGATCGGCCCCCTTTCCAGAGATCCAGGCACAGCTACTGCAGAACACCAAAACTCACGAACTGGATACAAAATAGCACTCCAACTCCCGAACTGGAACCTCCCAAATAGCTGCTAGCAGACGAACAGGAAAAGCAGACTAACAGCTTACACTCCTGGCAATCAGTCTCTAACAGCATACAGTGAATCCCCCAAGAACGAGACAAGGCTCTGTGTTGAGGGTCAAGCAGTGGTCTGAGGTGCTGGCACACCCAGCCTGGTTTTTATTACAGTCTTGCAAATACAGGACCGCCCACAGGGAGGTATAAAACAACCAATCACATCACAGTTACATCCCACATATTCCCTCCCCTATCCTGAGAGGAAACTCAATTATACATACAGTTAAAACATACTTTCTACCCAACTCTCATAACTCTAAAACCATACATCACATTCACATAAAATTACATATTCACAATCAATCCATTCAGGGGAACAACATATTAAAAAATGGCCTGAATCAGACCAGGGGTTCAAAAGTTAAGGGAAAGTCCTTTGTGACTAAATGAAGCATGGCTTTCTGGCCCAAACCAGTTTCAGAGTCTTCTATCCTGGAGAGTAATTCAATTATCTCCCAGGACAGACACAGACTCCATTAAGCACATGGTTGCAAAAAGACACAAAACACTTTAAAAATACATAAAGTCACATTTATTACATAAAACACAGACATGTAACATATCCCCAGATAGCTCAGGTCCGAGCGCACATTATTAAGCGAATGGCGCTCAGACCACACGAATACAGTTTAATCGCCATGGAGCCAAAGTCTTTACAGTCAGTTTCATACGAATGGGCTCCATGGGATTCCTATCTGGGGTATAACACATTCAACCAAAACTACCGAACACCGGGCAGAAAAGCACGAATGAGGCTTTACTGCAGGAAAAAAAGATGTCTTTTAACAGGGGGCCATAGTCCAAAGGCAGCAGGCGAGCAACCAGGCTTCTCCAATGCAATGTGGCGAGATTGGTCTCGTCACATCTCTCCCCTTTTCCAAACAGACTAACAGGGTATCTGACCTCCTGCCGGTCAGTGCCCTTGTTAGTCCAGCAGCCCACCCACAAAACGTAATCAACAGCACAGCCCACCCACAATAAATGGTTACTACACCTGGGTAAAGGAGAAGCTTGTCCATGTCCAGGTGCCTCACCACAGCTGTGCTGGGTACGGGTACACTGACTGGGTGGGTTGCTGCGTGGGCAGAGACCAGCGGCACTCTGCCCTGTTGCCAGCGCTACTGGGAGGGTAGCCTGGTTTAAGCCTGGTTGTTGGAGGGGGAGACCGACTGTCTCCCCTTTAACTACACCGCTCTGCTGCTGGAGACCCACTGTCTCCCCTTTTGTTGCACAGCTCTGCTGCCGGAGGGGGAGACCGACTGTCTCCCCTTTGGATACTCTAAGCTGTCGCTGGGGAGAGGGGGTAACAGGCTCCTCTCCCGATAGAACACTCTGCCGCTGGGGAAAGGAGACTGAGCTCTCTATTCCCCGCCCATTAATGATCCGCCGCTGGGGAGAGGTGGTAGCAAGCTCCTCTCCCATACATACTTTCATCCTCTGTGGAGGGAGACCGACTGTCTCCGCTCCCAATACAGTGTCCTGCTGCTGGGAAAGGGCGACTGGGCTCTCTGTTCCCTGCTGGATACTCTGCCGCTGGGGACTGGAGACTGGGCTCCCAATTCCCAACCAATAACACTGCCGCTGGGGAATGGAGACTGGGCTCCCTATTCCCGGCACATCACACTGCCGCTGGGGAATGGAGACTGGGCTCCCAATTCCCAAAAAATCACGCTGCCGCTGGGGAGGGAGGACACTGCTCTCCTCTCCCTGGACTTCACACTGCCTTCCCGGCATATCACTTGGCTGCTGGGGGGCAGGAACAACTACCTCTGCCCCCTGTAACTCAGTTTGTCGCTGGGGAGGGAGGACACTGCTCTCCTCTCCCTGCACTTCACACTGCCTTCCCGGCATATCACTCTGCTGCTGGGGGGCAGGAACAACTACCTCTGCCCCCTGTAACTCAGCCTGCCGCTGGGGAGGGAGGACGCTGCTCTCCTCTCCCTGCACTTTACACTGCCGCTTGGGAATGGAGACTGGGCTCCCAATTCCCGGCATATCACACTGCCGCTGGGGAATGGAGACTGGGCTCCCAATTCCCTGCATATCACACTGCCGCTGGGGAATGGAGACTGGGCTCCCAATTCCCTGCATATCACATTGCCGCTTGGGAATGGAGACTGGGCTCCCAATTCCCTGCAGTACCTGTCGCTGGAGTTCCTCCCAACGTGCCAGCTGACCTTCTCTTTCTGCCCGGTGTTGCAGATTCATGAACACTAGGTTTCTCATGGACTGCACGTATTTCTCAGCTGGATTGGGTCCAAAGAAGTTCAGCCGCAACCACATCATACGGTCATACTCTCTCATAGAGTATCTGTACGCCACTGCTGGTTCCATCCCGGTGCTGTCAGGGTCGCTGTACTGGGACATGCGTTGCCCTTAACTTGTAAATCCAAAGAAATGGTGTCTCCTGTAGCTGTCCTTCTGGCTGTAGGAACGATCCCGCCGCTTGCCACCAATTGTAACGGACCGTTTTGCACACAAGGGGTAAAAACCGTTTAGGCAAACGGCCCCCTTTCCAGAGATACAGGCACAGCTACTGCAGAACACCAAACTCCTGAACTGGATACAAAATAGCACTCCAACTCTCGAACTGGAACCTCCCAAATAGCTGCTAGCAGATGAACAGGAAAAGCAGACAATCAGCTTACACTCCTGGCAATCAGTCTCTAACAGCATACAGTGAATCCCCACAAGAACGAGACAAGGCTCCGTGTTGAGGGTCAAGCAGTGGTCTGAGGTGCTGGCACACCCAGCCTGGTTTTTATTACAGTCTTGCAAATACAGGACCGCCCACAGGGAGGTATAAAACAACCAATCACATCACAGTTATATCCCACATATTCCCTCCCCTTATCCTGAGAGGAAACTCAATTATACATACAGTTAAAACATACTTTCTACCCAACTTTCATAACTCTAAAACCATACATCACATTCACATAAAATTACACATTCACAATCAATCCATTCAGGGGAACAACATATAAAAAAAATGGCACAAATCAGACAAGGGGTTCAAAAGTTAGTAAAAAGTCCTTTGTGACTAAATGAAGCATGGCTTTCCGGCCCAAACCAGTTTCAGAGTCTTCTATCCTGGAGATAAGTAATTCAATTATCTCCCAGGATAGACACAAGACTCCATTAAGCACATGGTTGCAAAGAGACACAAAACACTTTAAAATACATAAAGTCACATTTATACATAAAACACAGACATGTAACATATCCCCAGATAGCTCAGGTCCGAGCGCACATTATTAAGCGAATGGCGCTCAGACCACATGAATACAGTTTAATCGCCATGGAGCCAAAGTCTTTACAGTCAGTTTCATACGAATGGGCTCCATGGGATTCCTATCTGGGGTATAACACATTCAACCAAAACTACCGAACACCGGACAGAAAATCACGAATGAGGCTTTACTGCAGGAAAAAAAGATGTCTTTTAACAGGGGGCCATAGTCCAAAGGCAGCAGGCGAGCAACCAGGCTTCTCCAATGCAATGTGGCGAGATTGGTCTCGTCACAGGGATCATACTGTTAAGACACCCCTGGCACAAAGGAGTGAAACCGCCGTTTAGTTAAGCTTCCCCTTTTGCAATAATGCAAGCTCTATTCGTATATACTTCCACCGTACGAACTGCCACCAGGGGAATGCATCAGTCTCCCGAACGGGACCCGTACGGATGCTCCAAGCTCCCGAACAATAAATCCACGAATTGCGGCTAACAGCCGAACAAATATATCCTCCAAGCGGCTTACGGTTCCAGCAAGCAGTCGCTAACCATGTGTAGGAAATCCCCCCAATAACGAGACCAAGCTCCGCATTGAGGGTAAAACAAGAACTGGCTTTACTGTGGGCTACCCGCTCGTATTTATGCAGGTCTCCCACTTGGTGGACACTCCCCTAGGGGACCAAATGGGAGACTGTAATGACAGACATATGGCACTTTAAGACATACAGGCACAAAATATTCCCATAATGCATCATGGTTTCCTCCCCTCTGCCCTGGAGATAATTGAGAAGTAATTCAATTATCTCCCAGAACAGAGGCAAATCGCCATTTTAAGTAAGCCACAAAAAACATATGAAAATAAAAAATAATTACACAACTACCGAACATATTACATTCGTGCAACGTATCCCCAGATAGCCTGGATCTGAGTGCATATTCTTAGCAAATAGCGCTCAGATCCCATACGCACAGTTAAAGCCCCATGGAGTCAAAGTCTTTTACAGTCTTTCAGTATGCGATTGACTCCATGGGATGGCTATCTGGGTTAAGTCCATTCGTGTAATCCAAACTCCCGAACGGCCGGTGTTCGTATGCCTTGTCGACTGAGAAGAGCGGTCTGTGGTTTCAGCGGTTTTCGGCAGAAAAAGAGTCCGTTTTAGTTCCATAGAATCTGCACTGAACACCACTTCTCTTCTGGGTGGCCGTCCGTTCGGTAAGTTCATTCGATAAAAAGTCAAACATACAAATAGGGGTATACGGACAGGCAATTCCACGAAAGGAAGGCAAACTAGACGAACCAGCAATAATAGTTATACAGATGGGTCTTTCACAAATACCACCCAAGCGCTTTGGATTGAGCAAACCGGAACTTGCTCTTCAGCATGTGAGTAGGTTTAACTTATTTATTTCTGCTTACACTCCTTTTTACGGTGTGCACTATTGTAGTTCTGTTTGTTTATCTCCAACTATACACGGATGGAAGAATTTATATGTACACCTGTATCCTTGAGTGGGGATCATACCACTTCAAGCGCTATCAGAGGACCAGGTTTTACGGCTCCATTACATGTGAGTGTATATTTTATAATTTTTACCTACCCTTGTTTCATAGCTCTACATACTTAACCGTATACGATTTTTATTTGTTTGTTTTTATGAGGATGCCCCCTTACTACACCTATAACTCGAAGAATTGCCTCTGCACTTGGTCCATAGGCGGGGATTATTCAGCCCAGGCTGTCAGGGTATTTATATCGGCAGACATTTTGTGCTATGATAGAAATTAAAAGTGTATACTCTGAGTCACTCTGAACAGAGCAGACTCCATTTTGTTATTTTCAAGTAAACAAAAAAGACACAACATTTCTATCTGTAAAACTAGCCACTTTGCCAGAGCTAAGGAATGCATAGCATAGTATAAACAAGTGATAAGGAAGGGGGTTGGATAGACTGTCTAAAAAGCTAATGGAATAGATCAATTCTAAACCCAGACATTTGTGACAGAGAAGATTAAATAATTTAATTTTACTGTCTAATTGTATAAGGTACCATTGTAAGTTATGGGTCAAAACTCAGATTTGCCAGACACATAGTCTGGACAAAACTTAAAGAACCCTTTGAAATTTTAAGTTATGGCACTATAAAGATAACGCAAAATGACGTCAAAATAGCCACCAGGAAAAGTTAACTCTTTCCTGGATAGTTTGTTTAGTGGGACAAGACTGCCCTCTATAGACCAAATACCTAAATTGCGATCTGGAAGATAACCACACCTCTAGTACTAATATTGGGTTATCAACTGATGACGTACAGAGAGTCTGGCCCTTTAAAAGTTAAGACAAAGGGAAGAGAGATATGCAGGGTATGAAAGGAGATGCAAAGGAGAAAGGAAAAGAGGAGAGAGGAATTGGAAGTTTGGGGACTCCAACCTCCATGCAGAGAGACATCCAAATAAGTTCCTGAGACTACCAATCGGATGAAATATATACTCAACTGGTAATTATACTGGTTTCATTTAATTAATTAAATTAATTAAAATGTATTAATAGCATTATATATGACTGGATAAAGCACGGTCAGATTTCCATATTAAGAAATCTTAGTTAACTAAGAATATATAGTTATAAACATTCCATTCTGCAGGTGGAATTAAGAATAATTATATATTAATGTGATATTATCACGTGTTAGCATACCGCTGTTTTTATCCAGGTGTATTGATTTGCTCTAATATAAGATAAGAGATCTATTTAGGCAAATTAAAAACAAACTCTGCTTATATAATATGGTAGATTCTCTTATTGGATGGTTCCAGGAAATGACTAATGAACTGGTTTAAATGTTATTTTATTTAAAATTACATAAGAATAGATCTTAACTACCTAGGAGATCTAGCCAGCATTGAAAGGGTTATTCTAACTGTTAGCCAGGGTTTTATGGCCCTTCGCTGCTGTGAAAAGTTTCGCTTTCTCTCTGTGTTAAGGAAAGAGTCATAAATCGTCAAAGTCTTGACAGCTAATGCTGTTTAAGCCATTGAAACGTATATAGCCATTCCTTTGTATTGCATACCATTTTATACTAAATATTAATTGATTATTGTCACGCATGTTACATAATATTATTTGTTAATTATTGGTTATCATAAATAAAATCTATTTTTATACATTGTGATATTAATTATATGAAATACTTTCACTTACGATAAACGTTCTTTGGGATCTGAGAATTGAATTAGTGGGCAATTCTCACTGTTACTATTATTATCCCATAAATATCCCCATAAGGCGCATACACTGGAGCTGTATTGTAGCTCCAGGAAAGTGTGAGTGCACATCTTTTATTTTACTTATCACCACTACAGTTTTAAATACTACACTACTATTTCTTCTCTGCTTCTCTTCAAATATACCTTTTCAAGGATTACTGAAGCACTGAACCTACCCCCCTGTTTTTATCCAGTGTTCTGATTGGAAAAGAGAGTCTCCGTATTGCTTTTGGACTATTATCACTTTGCTTCCACGCTGAATTTATTTTTGTGTGATAATACATTATCTTCCTTAATTATTTCACAGGCAGAGGGGAGGGATTGTGTACTGTATGTGGGAGTGTCATTCATTGTCACATTGTTTTTATTTGCTTGTACACTTTGTGCCCCTGTGCCCAACAAGGTCCACATGGGAATCACCCTTGTTGGGAAACCTGCATAAAAGGCCAGCTGTGGCTTCCATTAAACAGACTTACTTCACCCTCAATCTAGAGTCTTGTCTCTTATTGGGGGAAACTGCTACATTACTACAAGGGATTGCTATAAACATTATACTCCCATGGATTCTCTGAGCTCTTGTAAGAGCTATTCCTGCTTGACTCTCTGGAGTAAGAGAGATTTGCCCACTGTAACCTTGAGCATTGTCCTAGATCCAGGGTGGGTAGGAGATGACAAGACCCCAACCAAGCTGCGGTGGTTGTGAGGTCTGCAGTGTTTATGGTGTCTGGAGAACTGCTTGGATTCCTCTGTGAACACTAGGAGCATCCATTGGCCGAGGTACCCAACCGGGGTACAGGAAGCTCTGTTACAATACCATTGCCATGGTAAAGCATGGTGGTGGCTCACTGATGTTTTGGGAGGAGTGAGCTCTAAGGCACTGGGAAGATTGTGAAAATTGATGTAAAGATGAATGCAGCATGTTATCAGAAAATACTGGCAGACAATTTCCATTGTTCTGCACGAAGGCTGCACATGGGACACTCTTAGACTTTCCAGCATGACAATGACCCTAAGCACAAGGCCAAGTTGACCCTCCAGTGGTTACAGTGAAAGTTCTGGAGTGGCCATCAGAGTCTCCTGACCTTAATATCACCAAGCCACTCTGGGGAGATCTAAAACGTGGGGTTCATGGCCAAAGACTTGAGGCATGAACTGGGTGAATTTTGGCAAGAAAAAATGGGCGGCTATACCACCTGCAAGAATTAGGGAAAATATTACAAAAGACTGCACACTGTCATTGCTGCTAAAGGGGGCAATACACAGTATTAAGAAATAAGCGTATGCAGACTTTTGAACAGGGGTAATTTCATTTTTTTCTTTGTTGCATGTTTTATTTCATGATTGTGCCATTCTGTTACAACCTACAGATGAATATGAATCCCATAAGAAATATAAGAAATGAGTTTTGCCTGACCATTCATGGCTAAACAAAAGAAGCCTTCTAGGGAGAGAGTGTCAAGTTACTCTGATGGTAAGGGGGGGATGGGTAACCCCCCAGAATGAATGCATTATTAACAAAAAGAACACAAGAACTGACTATTTAGGAGATAAGCCCTTATGTACAGAGAGTAACCTTAAAAAAAAATAACTTTTTTAATATAATTGTAGAAAATATTTAAAATACATGATTGTGGATATAGTAAATCCAATAAATATCTATAATAAGAAAAAAATCCTACAAAAATGGGAAAGTATCAAATTATAATAAACAAACAATCTAAATAAAATAATAAACAGAAATTAAAAAAAAAAATAAGCAAGTATCAGATGCTGTTTACTGTAACTCAATGATAAAAGTGGAATAATTGCACTGAAAGTTGCAATGTGCAGAAAAAATGTAAACTAAAAATAAAGTAACTAAAGTAACACTTATTCTATAACTAATTAACCAGAGGGGGAGAGAAGAACCATGTCTATATTTCTTAGGGATGTGCATGGGCATCCTAACCCCTACCCCTACCCCTTACCCTACACAAAAACCCCAACCCTAACCCTACTCCAAACCTCAACCCTACCCCTAACCCTACCTACCACAACCACTTACACATCTAGGGGTAGTGTTAGGGTTAGGATTGGGGGTAGGGTTAGGGGTTAAGTGTAGGGGTTAGGGTTAGGGGTAGTGTAACGGACTGTTTTGCACACAAGGGGTAAAAACCGTTAAGGCGATCGTCCCCCTTTCCAGAGATGCAGGCACAGCTATTGTAACACACCAAACTCACGAACCGCCAATAAGTGAATGCTACAAACTCCCGAACGGCATCTAATACAGCACTCCAAACACACGAACTGGAACCATACGAATCACTGCTAGCAGACGAATAGGAAAAACATCCAAGCGGCTTACACTCCTAGCAATCAGTCTCTATCAGCCTTCAGTAAATCCCCCCAAAGACGAGACAAGGCTCCGTGTTGAGGGTCAAGCAGTGGTCTGTTTAATGAGGGCTACCTGCCCAGTATTTATGCAGGTCTCCCACCTGGTGGACACTCCCCTAGGGGACCAAATGGGAGACTGTGACAAAAGACAGACAATCAGCCAAACACATTATATTCCCACAATGCATCCTGGCTTCCTCCCCTCTGCCTTGGAGATAATTGAGAAGTAATTCAATTATCTCCCAAGACAAAGGCAAATCGCCATTATGCACGTGGGGATACTAACACAGGAATTACTATTAAAATGCACTATGTGAGACATATAACATTAAAAGCATACATTTAACATATCCCCAGATAGCTCAGGTCTGAGCGCACATTATTAAGCGAATGGCGCTCAGACCACACGAATACAGTTTAATTGCCAAGGAGCTAAAGTCTTTACACAGTCAGTTTCATGCGAATGAGCTCCATGGGATTCCTATCTGGGGTATAACACATTCAAGCAAAACTACCGAACACCGGGCCGTTCGTGCACTTTCACCGAACAAGAAGGGAGGTCGGCGGCTTCAGCGGTGTTCGCGCAAAACTGTGTCCGATTTCAGTTCCATGAATTAAGCGTCGAACACCGCTGTGCATTTGCATGTTTAAAATGGCCGCGACCTCGTGTTCGTGATACGAATGGCGGCCACCCAGCATTCGTCAATTAAGCTGGGGTGAACCGCAGCTTCAGGGAGGCTAATTGCCGACGCACTCCAGCTCCCAGGTGGTCCAGTCATTTGTGCGGTTGTTCGGTAGATTGAAAAGAATGAATAAATCTTTTCTGAAGGTAAAAAGATGTCTTTTAACAGGGGGCCATAGTCCAAAAGCAGCAGGTGAGCAACCATGCTTCTCCAATGCAATGTGGCGAGATTGGTCTCGTCACAGGGAGATTCCTGTCATTATTCACGTAATTTCCCCACCCTCTCTTGCCACATTTCAAAGTGAGTCAAAGCAGTTGAAGTGGCCGCCATTCGACATTCGAACATGTGGCGGCGGCCATCTTAAGCTGCGAGTACCATGAGTGCTGTTTGGTCGTCAAGTTCATGGAACTCAAATCGAACACGCAACGGCACAAACACCACTGAGTAGTTACCTTCCAGGAGTCGAACAGGAGTCGAACAGCATTCGGTGAGTTGAAGTGCAGGAACAAGGGACGCACATTGACTATGGTCATTCATCGTTATGTTCAGTAATTCGAACGGTACTTCGACTGTTTAAAATAGACCGGCCGCACAGCATAATTCTCTGGAACTGTTTTGGGCATGAACCCATGCGTGCGTTCTATCAAAAAGAGATTTCCAGGAATTTCCTGAACCCCTGCTCTGATTTGGGTGACTTTTATGGGGATATGTTGTATTTTGGGGTATTTATTGTGTGTTTTATTTCTGCCTGGGGATAATTGAGTTAAGGTAAAACACTTTTGATAAAGCCTTTCCAAGGAATGTATTGTTTATAACTTTTTTTATCACTATTTTATTATATATTGTATTACTTATTATTATTTTTTTTTTTTTTATTCTTTATTTTTCAGTGCATAGCGTACATAATACAGTGGTAAACCGTAGATAGAAAACATGCAGTATAAGTATAGAACATTGGGCTTGTGCACTATTTTTATTTTTTCAAGTTTGTGTAAGCCTAGGTAGCTTGTGTGTTGCGAGCGTGCGGTGTTCCTGTGCTGTCTTAAGGGTGATGTCTCATCATGCTGAGAGTGCCAGTGGAGGGCTACTGAGCTGGATACTTGGCATATGTGCCTGCGTACGTTTGTGAGGTGAGTTAGCAATGAGCGCATATAACAGTGCGGGCTCTGTTAGTATGTGTTCGTTGCGGTGGCAGAGCGTGTGATATGCCGTGGTTAGGTCTATGCGCTGGGTGTGTTCACTCCTAACCGAGGGAGTGGCGGGGGGGGTGTCGGCACGTGTGCAGGATTCTGGGGTCACCCATGGGATTATGTGTGATGGGAGAGGTCGTTCCCTGTTGCGGGAAAGGTTGGTGTTGTGGTGGTGTCTCTGACCCTGGGCTGTGCACCATGTTGCTAGCTTTTTCTTAATGAGCAATCTTGGTGAGTGAAGTAAAGGGGAGAGAGAAGGGAAGCACTTAAGTGTATGTTAATATAGTATAGCTGAACTTACTATTCTGAGCCTAGAGTCCTGAACATGTGGTGTCATGGGAAACATGGAAACGTTGTGCAGGGTAAGTAAGTCTCTGACAGGTTCTTCAAAGCCTTATGTCGGATCGTTTCTTGAACTTGTTCCTGGTTCCGTCGCTTGTGTGCTCTCGGACCTCGGGACCAATGATGCTATGCGTTCTGGGTTCCAAGTGGTCGCGGCAGTGGAGGCTCTCTGGGGTGTGCTGACCGCCAGGGGTGCTAGGTCTAGCACTGTCAGGAATGGTGCTGCGTCTTCTATCGATGTGAGCGTGTGCAGGCTTTCATTTCGGGTCACCATCAGGGATCCGTTTGTTCCCCACCTGTAGCTTATGTTTGCTGATCGGAGCTGGTTTGTCACTGGATGGAA
>OW240921.1:57776569-57789976 GCA_933207985.1 Pelobates cultripes | reverse complement strand
CCTTCAAAGGCCCCTGTTCCTCTCCGTCCTGCCAAAGTATAAGCATATCACTTAAATATCCTCATTAGGCGGCAAAAAAACCGCCGCGGCCACTCCTTGCTGTTACTTCCGCCTACTAACGTCAGCGTACGTCGCTACGTCATATGCATTCTACTAAACTTTATTGTTCACATACATATTGTATAATAACAAAATTAAAGGGAAATCTCACATAGACATAAGTAACTATGTAATACAAATGATTACAAAGGCAATGGAATTGTTCATGCAAACTAAATAGTGCTCGAATCTAAAGCAGTCTTAAACCTAAAAGACAAAATACACTCAAGAAAAAAGGAACAGAAAACAGTAGTTAAATGTATCTAAAAAACCTAACTAATGTATGGTTATTATATAGCTCACCTGCAACAGATGATCAAGAGAACAGGAATATCTGCAACTATAGATCAGTAGAATAGTCAGCTAAGAAAAAGAAAAAATAATAAAAGATGGATTGTCTATATCTATTGCAACAATAGAAAACAATATTCAAAAGATTCCAAACAATAAGTAAAAAGAAAAAAGAAAAGAGAAAAAAAGTACAAAGAACAAACAATAAAAATGAAAAATTATATAGAAAAAATATGTTAAATGAAAAAAGATCCTCATTAAAAAGTTTTTTGTTGTAGCAAAATTTGAGAAAATAAAATGGAAGGAAAATTGAAAAATAAAACTAAAAATGCAGAGTATGCAACTCACCTGTCTCGTATTGCCCCACCGTGCCCCTGGGTCCCGTATGTGGGGAACCCTGTACTGATGGCAGGTAGCGGACCCAAAACGGTCAAAATGTTGCCAGGGAAGAACACCGGACCAAAACTGGTCAAGGGGAGCCTCTGTAAGGAGCAGAAAATCATAGAGCAGACAATAAATGCAAAAATGAAGAAAAAAAAAAAACTTCTCACAAGAAATGTTTAAGGTCATAATCTTCATTAAGCCCTAATGGTGACAAAGTCTCCAAGGTACTTATCCATTTTGTTTCTCTTTGTAATAAAAGTTTCTGTCTATCCCCTCCTCTGCGTAGAGGTGGAATTCTGTCCAAGACTTGAAACCTTAACTGGTTTACGTTATGACCATATGCTTTAAAATGTCTGGGTACCGGAGCCTCCACTTTATTGTGTTGTAATGCTGCCCTAATGCTCCTTTTGTGCTCCCCTATCCGCTCTTTCACTGGCCTGATGGTCTCCCCCACATACAGGAGTCCACAGGGACACTTGAGAGCATACACAACAAAGTCGGAGTTGCATGTAAAAAACTCTAAACTCTAAACATAAAATTTCTTACCTGATCTGGGATGTACAAAATATTCCCCCTTGATCACACTGTTACAGTGTGAGCAATTTAAACATGGAAAAGTGCCCTTCTTAGGTTCTGAAAAGAATCTAGTTTGTTTCTTCGAACTACCAATATCTGATCTTACTATCATATCCCTCAGGTTCGAGGCCCTCTGGTATGCAAAAGGGGAGACTGTTGGAATATCGGGGGTAATTGGGTATCCCCCTGAAACAGTTGCCAATGTTTTAATATAACATGCCTCATCTCCTTATTAAGTGGGGTATATGGTGTTACCAACGTAATCCTTTCCACTTTGTCTCTGGCCCCTGTACCTGAAAGGGTTTCTTGTCGAGAGAGATTATCAACCTTCTGTCGTTGATTGTCAACTACATGTGTGGGATAGCCCCGTTCTATGAATTTATTGGCCATAAAATCTAAACCCGTCATAACTTTATCTTCCTGTGATACAATCCTTTTTACCCTTAATAATTGACTAAATGGTAATCCATTCTTTAGATGGATAGGATGGAAACTTGAGTAGGTCAATAAATTGTTACGGTCAGTAGGTTTTATGTACAGGTCACTGTGAAGACAATTTTGTACTCTCTGTACCTGAACGTCTAAAAAAGGGACTGTGGTAGTATCACAGCACATGGTAAATTTAATGTTTTCATCTTGTGTGTTTAATGACTCAAAAAATTCCTGTAACTGGGCCCTAGTGCCGCTCCAACATATGAACACGTCATCTATGTATCTTTTCCAGACTAGGCATTTGGAAAATAAGGGATGTTCGTAGATGCATGTTTCCTCCATTCGATTCATATAAATGTTAGCATATGTTGGAGCGACATTCGAGCCCATAGCGGTACCCTTGATCTGTTTGTAATACTTATCACCAAACAGAAAGTAATTCTCAGTCAAAATGAAAGTAAGTAATTCCCTAATATATTTTCGGGTCTCTTCTTGTTGGATTAATCTCGGGTCTCTATCCAATGTCCAATCTACTGCCTCAATCCCTCTATTATGGTCAATTGAAGTGTATAATGACTGTACATCCATAGTTACCAACCAAAAGTCTCCTGGTGGGATATGTATATCTGCTAGTAGTGTGAGGAATGTAGTAGTATCTTTGAGGTATGATTTCTGCATTGGGACATATTTGATCAAAAATGTATCCAGTATTTCTGCTGGATGTTGGAATATAGACCCAGTTACACTGACTATTGGTCTGCCTGGTGGAAAAAGGGGATTCTTATGTATTTTGGGGAGGGTATAGAACACCGGAATTCTTGGGTATTTGAAGTTCATGTACTTATATTCTCCATTAGAGATAATGTTTTTAGAAAGGGCCCATAAGTTCAGTTTATCTAGTGTGCGTTTCAGATTGTGTGTAGGGTCTTGACTGATAGGTAAGTAATTTGTGTTATCCAATAACTGGGTCTCAATTTCTTTTACATAATATGTACGATCCATAATCACCAGTGCTCCCCCTTTATCTGCCGGTTTGATAATGATGGATGTGTCTTTCTTTAAGTTATTGATATTCAACCAATCTTGTTTGGTAAAATTGATACTTTTTCCATGATACTATGGGTGTATTGATGTTTTTTCCTAAGTTTACACATATCTTTCTTCACAAGATTGGTGAATAAATCAATGGATGTATTGATGTTATGTGGTGTGAAAGTGCTTTTAGGTTTCAAACCTGTATCCAGGGAGAGAATGGTGTATGGGTCAGACCCGGTAGCATAATGTCCCACAGCCTCCATATTTCCTTCATCCTGTGGATGTCCCTGTGTGGTCTGCATAGTATTGTCAGTAGATTCTGCTGTTATACCATAACTTTGCTGATCTGTTGAAAAGAATGCACGTAACTTAAGTTGACGAAAAAATTTATACAAGCTGACGTCATATTGATGCCACTCTATATGGGGTGTGGGAATGAAGGAGAGTCTTCACTAAGGTTTACTTGATTAACCTATGAATTACTATTATAATAAATATTCTTGCAATTCAATACAGTTTAGATTTCACAAGAATCATCTTTTTTGAGTGCGGTATTCATATTTGTTTTTGGATTTAGATTAGGAGGTTGTCGTGGGGTTAAACCTCGAATACCTGCACCTTGCATAATTGAGTGCCAACACTTATTGTGTTTTTTTTAAATATTGGATGGCCCACAATTCCGAAGGATAAAAAAGAAATAATTATCCATATTCTTGTAGAAACTAAAGCCACTCTTGCAAGATTTTGGAAATCTTCAGATTCCCCGTCTTGGGAGATGATAAAACATCAGGTCTTAAATAATTGTAAAATGGAAATAGGGATATTGAGACAAGACAATTATTACAATCCACGAATTGAACAATGGCAGAAATGGATTGTAAAATTAGGAAGAAAAAGTGTGACTTAACATACACTAAGGTTTATACCTCTGGGAATTGTAGATAGGGTAGTGGAACCTGTGCATAAATTTCTAAATTAGCCTTAGTTTTACAGAGCCTGATTGGTAGAAAGAATGTTTGTCAAAGGTTCTGGTTTTAGGTTCCTAGGAGTAATATGTGACTAACTCTCAGCAAAGGGCAGCCTGTGTTTTTTTTTTTTTGATTAATATAGGTAGGCAGGCAATTTCATTAAAAGTATAAATATACAAGGTCGGGACTTGATATACAAAAGGAGAAGGGAAAGGAAGGAGGGAAGAGGTGAAGAAAGGGAAGGGGTAAGAAAAGAGTTAGAACAAAAAGGGTGGAAAAGTCTTTCAGGAATCATTGTAAATCTCCCTCTCTTTTTGTATTGAAATCGACCGAATTGTAATGTTCTCACACATACCTCATGTTATTTTCCTTTTAATGTTTATTGTCTAATGTTTAATGTCTGATTGTTTATTTTTGTAACAATGTATGTGAATACCTTTTTCTTTAAAAGAAAAAAAAAAAGGAAAGGAAAAAAAAAGGGAAAAACTCTTTCAATAAAGATTAAATATATATTAAAAAAAAAAAAAACAGGCCCCTCTCCCTGAACCATACACTGCCACTGGGGAGGTGGACCAATTGTCTCGACATTGTCCTGCTGCTGGGAAGCGAGACCTGGTTCTTGGCCTATAAAAGCCACTTCCTGTCTCTGTACCTTTGCCAGATTATTGTGGTTCCTGTACTCTCTAATCAAGCGTGTTCCTGTTTCTCCTTCCTGTTGCTGAATTTGGACTGTTTTGACTTTGCTGCTTCTCCTTCCCACTGACCTTGGCTTGCCTCACTACGATTATCATCTTTCTGTTCCAGTCTCTGCTTAAGACCAGAAGGCCATTCAAGGCTCAGGGGCTCAACCACCTGGGTAACAAGTGGCTACCTCTGGCAGAAAACATTGCTGATCTGGCTACTGGACTCCAAAACTTTGTAACATCAATATCATTACAGAATAATCTGGCCCATTCATGGAGACCATCGGATCAGATTCTGCATTGGCCCAGCAGGTTGCTTTTAATGCAAGAACTATGCAGACCCAGGCACAGACTATTCAAGTGCTGCAGGATCAGGTAGCTGAACTGCAAAATGAAGTTCGATCAATGCATAGTGAGCTTACCAGCTACAGGGCACATGATGTTGCGGCTGCTGCTACTACTACTGTTACACCTGCACAAGATGCCCGCTTGCCTCTACCAGAAAAATTTGGAGGAGACCGCAAAAAATTCAGGGGTTTCCTAAATCAATGCCGTTTGCATTTCATGATGTTACCTAACCGTTTTCCATCTGAAAGAGAGAAGGTGGGATTTATTTTTTCCCTCTTCAAAGATGAAGCCCTGGCCTGGGGCTCCCCTTTTCTGGAACAGGACAGTCCAGTCTTGGGAAATTTAAAAGACTTTCTTGAGGCCATGTGCCTAGTTTTTGATGATCCCAATCGCTGTGCTACAGCAGAAGCCACTCTCCTTCATTTACATTAAGGGAGGCGCTCTGTGGCTGAATATGCTGCTGAATTCAGACAGTGGGTTACTGATACTACGTGGAACCAATCAGCCCAGAGGTTCCACTTCAGAAGGGGTCTCTCAGAAGCTATAAAAGATGAGCTAGCTCGTGTTGATCTTCCTGTTGAGTTTGATGCATTTGTGCGGTTGGCTATCCGTATTGATCGGAGACTTTCAGAAAGAAGATTGGAAAGACAGGGCTCTTTTAAACCAAGTGCTACTCCTACTTTCTATTCAAGAATTTCTACTCCGACCCCACAAACACCTACAGACTCTGAACCTGAGGCTATGCAGGTAGATCTAATAAGAGGGCCATTATCCAATGAAGAAAAACAGTGGCGACGCACTCACAACTTATGCCTGTATTGTGGTAGTGCAGGGCATTATGCCATCAATTGCCCTAACAAGTCTAAAAGAACAATAGCTATGACTGCTGAGGGTGCACAGATTCAACACCAATCCCAGATTTCAGACCAACTGGATTCTGTCACACAACCCTTGTTTTCTCTGGCTCAGGGTGAAGAAAGTATGATGACTCAACATCCTCATTTGGTGGTGCCTATCACTTTGCAATATGGTGATAATAAAATTTCAACTACAGCTATGATAGATTCCGGAGCAGGCGGAAACTTTATGGACATTAAATTTGCAGCAGGAAATAAAATTCAGTCTATCCCTAAATCTTCACCTGTGTTAATGGAAACAGTAGACGGTTCTCCACTTACGTCAGGCCCAGTTACACATGAGACTGTGCCCTTAAAATTGATTCTGGAAGTGAATCACCATGAGTCTATATCTTTCCACCTAATTTCCTCAACACAGTTTCCAGTGATTTTGGGTATACCCTGGCTTGCTCTGCATAACCCACAGATTGAATGGAAGACTAGAACTTTGTCCTTTCCTTCAGAACACTGCTTAATGAATTGTCAACCCTCTAAGGCGACACCTGTTACCACAACAATTAATGAAATGGTTGCTACAAACTTAACTAAGCTTCCTCTACAATATCAGCATTTTGCAGATGTCTGTGATAAGAAGAATGCTGATCAGCTTCCACCTCACAGGCCTTATGATTGCCCCATAGAGCTGCTACCTGGAGCTGCTATCCCATTTGGCCGTATATACTCCCTTTCTGAGCCTGAATTGAAAGCACTTCGTGAATACATACAAGAAAATCTTGCCAAAGGCTTTATTCGACCATCCACTTCTCCAGCAGGAGCTCCTATATTCTTTGTAGAAAAGAAAGATGGCAGTCTACGGCCATGTGTCGATTACAGGGACATTAATAAAATCACTGTTATCCCTTGCCTCTCATTCCTGAACTTCTGGAGAGACTTCGTTCAGCTAAAATATTTACGAAGCTTGATCTACGGTGGGCATATAATCTGGTTCGCATAAGACCAAATGATGAATGGAAAACAGCTTTCAGAACCAGGTACGGACATTACAAATATCTAGTAATGCCATTTGGGCTTTGTAATGCCCCTGCAACTTTTCAGCATCTAATTAATTATGTACTACGGGATCTCCTGGATCAGTTTGTTGTGGCATATTTGGATGATATCCTGATATTTTCTGCTAATCTTGAAAATCACAGAAAACAGGTCTGCATTGTTCTTGAGCGCCTTCGTACCCACCACCTATACATTAAACTGGAAAAATGTGAGTTTGAACAAACAGAAATTCAGTTCCTGGGGTATGTAATAACTCCTAAAGGTTTAAGTATGGACGCAAGTAAAATTAAAGCTGTGCTGGACTGGCCCATCCCCAAGAATGAAAAAGATATACAGGCGTTTCATTAAGAATTTCTCTGCCGTTATTACACCGATCACTGAACTTACACGTAAAGGGACTCCTTTTCAGTGGTCCAATAAGGCTGACACTGCATTTTCCAGATTAAAGACTCTGTTTACATCTGCCCCTATCTTGGTACATCCTCAGCCAGAATTGCCATTTACTGTAGAGGTAGATGCTTCTGATTCAGCTGTTGGGGCTATACTGTCTCAAAGGACTGGACCTAAGATGTTGTTACATCCATGTGCCTTCTATTCCCGCCAGATGTTACCAGCAGAAAGAAATTATGACATAGGGAATAAAGAACTTTTGGCTATAAAAGCTGCCTTCACCGAATGGAGACATCTCTTGGAGGGAGCCACCCATCCAATTACTGTCCTCACAGATCACAAAAATCTGGAATGTATTCAATCCGCTAAGAGACTGTCAGCCAGACAAGCACGCTGGTCCCTATTTTTCTCAAGGTTTAATTTTTTTATTTCATACCGCCCTGGTTCCAGAAATGGCAAGGCGGATGCCTTGTCTAGGATAGCTGACCCCCTCCATACTACAGTAACCAAGGCCACCATCTTGCCGGAGAGTAGATTTTTAGGAGTTACCTTTCCTTCTGATCTAATGTCTCGCATTAAAAAGGGCTACTCTAAAGATCCAGTTTTTCATGATCCTCCTCGTGATCTTCATATGACCATGCTTAATGGGTTTTGGATTTTTCAACAACGTCTGTTTGTTCCAGAATCAGTGCGACTGGACGTTTTACGCCTCTACCATGACTCTAAACCAGCAGGTCATCCAGGAATCCGAAAGACACAAGAACTACTTACCCGATCCTTTTGGTGGCCTAAATATTATGAGGATGTTAAGAAGTATGTGTCCTCTTGTGATGTATGTGCCAGACATAAGACTCCTCGCTCATCCCCTGTTGGCTTGCTTCAGCCTCTTCCGATTCCTCATCGTCCCTGGGGATCTATATCCATGGACTTTATTGTGGAACTACCTCCCTCTAAGGAACACACTACCATTCTTGTTGTTGTGGACCGGTTAACTAAGATGAGTCATTTCATACCAGCTCGTGGTTTCCCTTCAGCTAAACAGACTGCTGACCTAGGTATTCGGGAAATATTTCGCTTGCATGGAGTGCCTGATGAAGTAATTTCTGACAGGGGAGTGCAGTTTACATCTCATTGGAAATATTTTTGTTCTATTCTAGGTATTAATGTAAATCTGTCTTCAGCTTTTCATCCACAAAGTAATGGACAGACTGAGCGAACCAACCAGACTTTAGAACAATATTTGCGGTGCTATATTAGTTACCTGCAGGATGACTGGCTGGATTTTCTACCCACGGCGGAGTTTGCCTATAACAATGCCCAACACTGCTCCACTTCTCTGAGCCCATTTTTTGCCAATTATGGTTACCATCCAACCTTTCTAGTGAGTCTCCCAATTACTACTCCCATTCCTGCAGTCACTGACCGGCTAACCGCCTTACGAGATTCCCAAGAACTGTTGAAGGAGACTCTTTCGGAGGCTCAGGAATGTTACAAAAGAGCTGCTGATAGGCACAGAAAGGAGGCCCCAGTTTATCATGTTGGTGACAAGGTTTGGCTCTCAACAAAGAATCTTAAGCTTAGGATTCCTTCTCATAAATTGGGTCAAAAGTTCATGGGACCTTTTGAGATCATCGCTCAGATCAATGCAGTCACCTTCCGTCTGCAACTTCTGGATTCCATGAAAATACATCCGGTGTTTCACGTGGCACTGCTTAAACCTTTTCATGAAAATACTTTCCCTGGTCGAGCCCTGCCTGCCCCACCACCAGTCCTCGTGGATGGTGAAGATGAATACGAGGTGGAAAAAATTGATAGCTAGGCTAGTGTATTCAGTGTCCACTACAGTCCTGAAGGACTCATCTGATCTCTCTGACCTCACTACCCCCCACACCCTCAGCCTCACTACCCCCCACACCCCCAGCCTCACTACCCCCCACACCCTCAGCCTCACTACCCCCCACTACCACCCCTCAGCATCATCACCCCCCACACCACTCCCAGCCTCACCACCCCCAGCCTCACTACCCCCACACCACCCCAAAAAATGGGCTCTTAGCAGAGCTTAGTGATTATACCCTGGGGAGTATAGTGATTATAGCAATCCCCAGAGTGTAGTTTCTCCAATCCCCCAAACATGAGCCAAAACTTCATGAAGGTACAAGATGATCAGAGGTGGCAAGTGGTGTCCCTCAGGGGTCTGTTCTGGGACCCCTTCTATTTAACATGTTTATAAATGATCTTGAAGACTGCATTGAAAGTCATGTTTCAGTGTTTGCAGATGACACCAAACTTTGTAAAACAATACAATGTGAGCAAGATATTACTTTGCTGCAGAGGGATTTAGATAGACTGGGGGACCGGGCACTCAAATGGCAGATGAAATTTAATGTTGAAAAATGCAAAGTTATGCACTTCGGCGTAAAGAATACACATGCAACGTATACCTTTAATGGAAGCGAATTAGGGATAACAACACACGAAAAGGACTTGGGAATTGCTATAGACAACAAACTATGCAACAATGTGCAATGTCAATCAGCAGTGGCCAAGGCCAGTAAGGTATTGTCATGCATGAAAAAGGGCATTCATTCTCGGGACAAGAATATAATTTTGCCTCTTTATAAATCACTGGTAAGACCCCATATTGAATATGCTGTGCAATTTTGGGCACCTGTTCTAAAGAAGGATATTATGGCACTAGAAAAAGTGCAGAGGCTGGCTACAAAATTAATAAAAGGAATGGAACATATCAGCTATGAAGAAAGGTTAACAAATTTAAACCTATTTAGTTTAGAAAAACGTCGCTTGAGAGGGGATATGATAACATTATACAAATATATTCGGGGCCAATACAAACCATTGTGTGGAAATCTATTCACAAACCGGACTTTACATAGGACACGAGGCCATGCATTTAGACTGGAAGAAAGAAGATTTCATCTAAGGCAAAGGAAAGGTTTTACTGTAAGAACAATCAGGATGTGGAATTCTCTGCCTGAAGAAGTGGTTTTATCAGAGTCCATACAGATGTTCAAACAGCTACTAGATGCATACTTGCAAGAACAGAATATTCAAGGATATAATCTTTCAATGTAGGGTAATAACTGCTTGATCCAAGGATAAATCTGACTGCCATTCTGGGGTCAAGAAGGAATATTTTTCCTAGCTTGTTGCAAAATTGTGCTTCAAACTGGGTTTTTTTGCCTTCTTTTGGATCAACAGCAAAAAACAAATGTGAGGAAGGCTGAACTTGATGGACGCAAGTCTCTTTTCAGCTATGTAACTATGTAACTATGTAACTATGATCTGACTCCAATGAGTGTTTATTACTCCTTATATACAAGTTTTCAGGTCAGAAGCACACCCCCTGGACCTGGTGGTAAACTGTGACAAAAGGGACACAAACCAATGGGAACACTAATTAACATGATAACACTCTCACATACACAATGAAATCCCTCCTCTCCATCCTGGAGATAATTGGCTTAAGGCACTGCAGTAAACTCAATTATCTCCAGGTACAGAAAATATCTACATTTTACACTAACAGCAAAATACGTAAAAGTACATAAAAAATACATAATTCTTATTTTATTACACAGAACCCCCACATTTAACCTATCCCCAGATAGCTCGGATCTGAGCGCCCAATCTAGGTGAACAGCGCTCAGATCCCATGAACAGAGTAGATTTTCCACGGGGTAAAGCATAGCAAGGGCTGTTGAGAAACCAAGGAGGGACAAAAGCAGTCAGTTCCAACTGGTTTGGCAGTGTGCCTGGGACAACGCGCTACTGGAGAACAATAGACAGGAAACGGGGGAGGGGAATAAACACACCTTCCCATGGATTCAAATGGGAAGAAACTGTCTTTAGAAGCCAATAAGCCCCAAATAGTCTTTTTAAATGGCAATACACCCCAGGGCCATAGTCATGAGGAAGGAGGCTGGCAATCAGGCTCCTCCAAAAGCCGGGGGCAAAGGGCAGCTTGTCACCTAACAATCCAGGGACAAAAGGCATTTCGTCACATACACGAATCGGCCGAACAGGAAAAACCATACAAAAGGTTTACACTCCAACCAGCCAAACAGGAAAGCCATAAAATAATCCCCCCAAGTATGAGACGAGGCTCTGTATTGAGGGTCAAGCAGGAATCTGGTTTAATGTGGGCTACCTGCCCGGTATTTATGCAGGTCTCCCAACAGGTGGACACTCCCCTAGGGGATCTGGTGGAGCATTACAGAGATAAACACTACCACAGGCACATTGTAAATCCTCCTCTCTGTCCTGGAGATTATTGGAAAGTAACTCAATTATCTCCGAGGATAGAGGCAAAACTCAATTTTACACATGGCAATAAAAATACATAAAAATATATAACTTTCTAAACGACAGAATGCAATACACCCATTTAACGTATCCCCAGATAGCTTAGATCTGAGCGCACATTATTACCGAATGGCGCTCAGATCACATACATACAGTTCAATCGCCATGGAGCCAAAGTCTTTCACATAGTCTTTTGTTATACGAATGGGCTCTATGGGAAAGCCATCTGAGGTAGCTCCGTTCATCAGTTTAATCTCCTTAACGGCCCGGCGTTCGTATGAATGGATGAAGAATAGTGTCTGTTTCCAGTTCCATGGAATCGTAGACGAACACCGCTGGACATTCAACAGTTTAAGATGGTCACCGCCACATGTTCGACTATTCGAACGACGACCACCCAGCGTTCGTCAATTATGCTGCGGTTAACTGTAGCTTCTGGGAGGTAAGTTGCAGGCACACTCCCTACCAAGGTGGTCCGGCCATTCACATGTTTGTTCGGTAAATTGAATTTGCCGAACGCCGTAGCAGAAAAGCACAAATACACTTTTCTGCAGGGAGAAACAAAGGTTTTAACATGGAGCCCATAGTCCAGAGGCAGCAAGCGAGCAACCAGGCTTCTCCAGTGCCCAATTTTCTTTTCACGCCGGTCTTTAGTCCGATTTCTATTGATTTTCTGGACTTGACCATTTTTGTCAAGGATTGCCAAATAAAAACGAAAACATACTTTAAGCCCACAGACATGAATAGCTTTATTGAATCCAATAGTGGACATCATCCCAGATGGCTTGCAGGAGTCCCAAAGAGTCAATATACCCGACTTAGGTGCAATTTACTCCGACAGAACCACATGTAGAACAGGCAGGAGTTTTGATAAATAAATTCTTAGAAAAAGGATATAATAAGAAACCACTACAAACTGAAGTCCAAAGAATTGGAGATATCAATAGGGGAGACCTTCTGATAAATAAACCTAGACCCACTACCAGTTCCAACACACAATTTGAGTTTTCGTTTAATACACAATATAACTCGAAGGCTTTCCCCATTAATAAAATACTTAAAGGGACACCATAGGCACTGTATCTGCTTCATCTCATTAAACTGGTTATAGTGTCTGGAGTCCTCTGGTACCATCATTTCTTTCAGCATTAAACAGTTTTTAATGTTGTAATGTTTTAATGCTAAACAAGAGTCCCCAGCAATCCATCCCCTCTGTGGTACTTTGACTAATATGGAAGTATTAGCCTGAGCAGCAATAGGCAGCTGTGATTGGCTGAGAGTGTCAGCTGACTGCTTTTAGCCTGTCAGAGTTCCAACTGACGGTATGAATGGGTATGACAACAAGGAAGTGTGTAATCTCTGCCTTGGTTAAACATACTGAAGGGGCCTGACTGTGGGTGGCCAGGGACTTTAATTTTGTGGCATACTGCACAAACATGGTGCAACACTGAATGGAGGGACAGTGCCAGGGCACTCCAGTCACTATAACCAATTCAAAGAGATGAAATGCTTATAGTGACTACAGTGTCCCTTTAAGAAATATTGGAACATACTCCAACATGATGAATATTGATGTCCCGGACGGTTCGCCGGTAAATAGTTCCTGGCGAACATCGCTTGTTCGCGTTCGCCACGGATGGCGAACATATGCGCTGTTCGGTCCGCCCCCAATCCGTCATCATTGAGTAAACTTTGACCCTGTACCTCACAGTCAGCAGACACATTAAAGCCAATCAGCAGCAGACCCTCCCTCCCAGACAGCATCCATTTTACATTCATTGTGAATCTGCATTCTTAGTGAGAGGAGTAGCTGCTGCTGATTTGATAGGGAAATTGATAGCTAGGCTAGTGTATTCAGTGTCCACTACAGTCCTGAATGACTCATCTGATCTCTCTGACCTCACTACCCCCCACACCCTCAGCCTCACTACCCCACACACCACCCTCAGCCTCACTACCCCCCACACC
>OW240921.1:57723296-57772008 GCA_933207985.1 Pelobates cultripes | reverse complement strand
TAGCATATTCCGAAAGAATAGACACACGGAGTACCCACGACCCTGCATATCACTCCACATGACGAAGGATCATCACACATAACAAATGTACCTCTACCCTCACCTGACACCCCCCCCTCTGCATCCCATACCCACCTCTCCCAACCCCCAAACTTTTCCAGATTTGGGTACTTCAAACTTTTGTCAAGCATCACCCAGGAAAACTGATGCAAACTAGGCACGACAGCTCAACAAATCAGCCAGTACCTGAATTGTTAATAATGTTACAAAATGTTATATGTAAAACCAATTGTGACAGACCCATCTGTCTGGATTACAAATGCTTTGTTCGCCTGTTTTGCCGGTTACATGAATTTCCCCATTCGTATGCTTTATTCAAGGGAATGTCGGTTTTTGTCGAACGGAACTACCGAACGGACGGCCACCCAGAAGAGAAGTGTGCTGCTGGTTAACCTATTGATCCCAATTAGAACATTGCGGTTAACCACAGACACTTCTCAATTAAAACCGAATGCCGGGTGGTCGTCGTTCGTATGTCGACCACGAGGCGGCGGCCATTTTGTCCATGCGAAAGACCAGCGGTGTTCGACGATTATTTCATGGATCTGAAAACGGACACTTTTTCAGCCGAACACCGCTGAAGCCGTCGACCTCCCCTTCTCAATCGACAAAAGTATACAAATGCCAGCCGTTCGGGAGATTCAACCACACGAATGGACTTAACCCAGATAGCCGTCCCATGGAGTCAATCGCATACCGAAGAACTGAAAGAGACTTTGACTCCATGGCGATTGAACTGTGCGAATGGGATCTGAGCGCTATTCTCCAATAATGTGCACTCAGATCCAGGCTATCTGGGGATATGCAATACGAATGTAATATGTTCGGCAGTTATTAAGTTATGGATTTTTATGTGTTTTTGTGACTTGTATTTAAAATGGCGATTGCCTCTGCTCGGGGAGATAATTGAGTTACTTCCCAATTATCCCCCGAGCAGAGGGCAGGGAACTGTACTGCATGCTGGGAATATTGTGGGGATGTATGTCCAAAATGTCCCCATGTCCTTCTGTAATTTCAGTCTCCCATTTGGTCCCCTAGGGGAGTGTCCACCAGGTGGGAGACCTGCATAAATACCGGGCAGGTAGCCCACAGTAAATCAGTTCGTGTTTTACCCTCAAAGCGGAGCTTGGTCTCGTTATTGGAGGGATTTGATTACCAGCGACTAGAGACTACTTATTTGGATTATTTGCCGCTTGGGAGATATTGACGTTCGGTTACTATTTGCCGTTCGTGGATTTGCAGCTCGTGAAGGGAATTAGCCGTACAGGTACTGGGAGTTTGGAGTGTTCCCTGGCTGGCGGTTCGCATGGTTTTATTATACCCGCTACCAGACCACATTATTGCGAACGGGGAATACTCGCTAAACGGCAGTTTGTACATTTCATTACTGGAGGTACCGTAACAACTGGTGGCAAGCGACGGGATGATCCTCAGCGCCCAAAGAAACCACTACAACCAGGATTAAATGGAACTACAATACCAGAACCTGAGAAGAGCTACCCTAAAGGATTTATTAGAGCAAAGAGGCGGACAAGCAAGTAACCTCAGGAAGAGGGACATTATTGCGCTATTGCTGGAAATGGATGGAGTACCAGCGGCAGAGGGAACCAATGGACCCAGCACAGCTGACAGAACCCCCGAGGAGGCAAGCTTCGACCGGGCGGTAAGAATCAGGCTGGCCCATTATGGTCCCAACCCAACTACTGAGATTGTCACCCAGGTCATAGCCGCTGTGGAGGCCAACCTGCTACGCCAAAGCAGTGCTGCAGCAGCCCCAGTCACAGCAAACCCGGGAGATAGGAAAAAGGTACCATTTACAGCGTTTAAAGCCTTCAGTGAGACAGAAGGAGAAATTGATGGGTACCTTGCTGATTTTGAGCGGCAATGTGCCCTGCACAAGGTACCCCTGGAAGACTGGGTTACTATACTGTCCGGCAAGTTATCCGGCCGGGCCAGCGAGGCTTTTCGGGCCATTCAGGATGAGGAGATTGGGGATTATGTGGCCGTCATGGAAGCTTTACTCTCCCGGTATGCTGTTACACCTGAGGCGTACCGGAAGAGGTTCCGAGACACTGCTAAAACCTCTGGGGACTCATATGTGGAATGGGCATGCAAGGTGCACCACACAGCCGCTCACTGGATGGCGGGGTGCCAGGCTGTGTCCGGGGAAGAGGTGCTGCAGATGTTCCTCTTGGAACATTGTTTTGACAAATTACCAGCAGGGGTCAGAGAGTGGGTAAGGGACCGTAATCCCTCCACTCTGCACGAAGCAGCTCGCCTGGCGGATGAGTATACCGACGCCCGCAAACTGGACAGCCTCATCAGTAAGGCTCCCGCCAGAGTGGAGTACAGGCCAGCAGCACCCGCATCAGCCAACCTATATCAGCCTCCCATGAATCGCCCATCAGCACCTCCTCCATCTGCCCCGTACCAACAGCCACCTCGGTTTAATGTACGAGAGTACACGCAACCCATTCGGTGCTACCTGTGCAAACAGCTGGGGCACTATCGTCCCGAGTGCCCGATGAACGGCGCCAACCAGAACCAGTCCTGGAGGAGACCAGCTGGCGGCAGTCCACGACCTTCCCTCCCGGCTGCTCACTGTGTAGAGGAAGAAGAGTGCTGGGGCATCCTGCATGAGGCAGACCCCGTTCAGGCTGCCCACCGGGATAACCAACAGCATCACCGGCAGTGTGTGAAAGTAAACGGGAAGGAGGTCAGTGGTCTACGAGATACCGGGGCAACCATGACTTTGCTCCAGAAGCACCTGGTATCAGAAGCCCAACATACAGGGGACACGGTCGCCGTACGAGTAGCCGGGGGTGCCGTGTTTCGTCTGCCCGTGGCCCGGGTACATTTGGATTGGGGAGTGGGCGCTAGACATGTGAATGTGGGGGTCATGAAGGACTTACCAGCGGATGTTCTCCTTGGCAATGACTTGGCGCCCCTTGTTCCAGCCTTTGCTCCCATGGGTCCTGCTGAAGTGGATGCTGTCACGACCCGTGCCCAGACCCGTGCCGCCAAGGCCGGCCCACCTGCTGCTGAGACCCAGGTAAGACTCTCTCCCCCGACTTGTACCTTAGACCAGGCCCCTTTAGGCTGGGATACCCCAGATATGTAAGGGAAGGAAACCAGGGAAGACCCGACGCTAGCCAAGTACAGGGCCAGGGCCGATTCTGGGGGAGAAGGAGTAGATGGGGAGCACTACGAGTGGGTGGGGGATAGACTGTACAGGATCCCGAAACCGTCCCAGAAGCCGAGTACCCCTCCGCAGAATCGACAGCTAGTGGTGCCTGCAAAATACCGGCAGGAGATTCTGCGGATTGGGCATGATGTGCCATTAGCCGGCCATCTAGGTTCCCGCCACACAGCTCATAGGATCACACAAAATTTCTTCTGGCCCAATTTTAACCGAGATGTGCGGGTTTATTGTAGCACGTGTGACACTTGTCAACGGGTAGGTAAGCGGGGGGATCACCCAAAAGCTAGGCTTCAGTCGATGCCTATCATTGGAGAACCCTTTTCCCGCATAGCCGTTGACATTGTGGGTCCACTGGCCAGGGCTAGCCCATCAGGTAAGAAGTATATTCTCACCGTGGTGGACTATGCCACACGTTATCCAGAGGCAGTAGCGCTGTCTAATATAGAGGCAGAGACGGTTGCTGATGCCCTGGTTAAAATCTTCACTAGGGTCGGGTTCCCTCAGGAGATTCTCTCCGATCAGGGAACCCAGTTCACCGCTGTGCTTACCCAGCAGCTGTGGAAGGTGTGCGGTATTAAACCTCTTAGCTCACCGTATCACCCACAGACTAACGGTCTCTGCGAGCGATTTAATGGCACCCTCAAACAGATGTTGAGGACCTTTACTGACGCTTGCAGAGATTGGGAGCGATTCCTGCCTCATCTGCTATTTGCATACAGAGAGGTGCCCCCAGGAATCTACTGGGTTCTCCGCCTTTGAGTTACTCTATGGGAGAAGGGTCTGTGGACCCCTAGATCTCATTAGAGGACACTGGGAGGGGGAGACAGAGCAAGAAGGGACTCCCATAGTACCATATGTCCTGGAACTCCGGGACCGCATGGAGAAACTATCCCTGATGGTCAGGGAGAATCTCCAGGCGGCCCAGGGGAGACAGAAACTGTGGTACGATCGGGGTGCCCGACAGCGGGTCTTCCAGGTTGGACAGAAGGTTCTGGTACTCAAGCCTGTGAAGACGAACAAGATGCAAGCATCTTGGCAGGGCCCGTATAAAGTGTTAGCTCAGGTATGTGATACTACCTACCTTATAGCCAGCTGTTCCGATGAAAGGATTCAGCGATCTTTCCATGTGAACATGCTGAAGGAGTATCAAGAACGACCAGAGGATGTTGCGGCAGTATGTGCCCCAGCTACTGACGACCCCGAGAACTTACCGTTACCTGACTTGCTAGAGAGGGACCCCCTCCCCTTACTAGTCTTGTACAGCTAGGGGACCGGCTAAACCCGGCAGAGAAGGTACAGGCGAGACAGTTACTATGGGAGAAGCAGGCGACGTTCTCCCAAGAACCCGGGTACACTACCCTAGCTGTACACAAGGTCGAGACACCCGGACAGAACCCCCTACGTCAACCCCCATACCGTATTCCTGAAGCAGTCCGAGAAGGAATGCGGAAGGAAATACAGGAGATGACCAGGCTGGGGGTTATCGAACATTCAGACAGCCCTTGGGCCTCGCCTGTAGTTCTGGTGCCTAAGAAAGATGGGACCACCAGGTTCTGTGTGGACTACAGGCGACTCAACGAACGGACCACCACTGACGCCTACCCTATGCCCCGGGTAGACGAGTTATTATTGCCAGGGGGCGCTACCTGACCACCATTGATCTGTGTAAAGGTTACTGGCAGATATTTCCTCCGCTAATTATGATTCCAAAAGTTTGAAATCTGATTAGCATTATTCAGGTATATATTTGCTTTTAGTGAAAATGTATTAATTTGAATTAAATTAAACAAGCATATTTACCAACGTTTTTGGTAGAAATTCTTTAAGCTTGGAGATATATTCTGTGAATGAGTGCAAGTATGTTTTGTTTTTGGATAAAAAATTGTGAAATATAGGAAAGTTCAGGAAGATTTCTAAGTCAGAAATGACTTGGCTAACAAAGAACTTCAGTTGGAAAAGACAGATGTGTCCAGAGGATTTTCTTAGTCCGGTCTCATTCCCCTTGCTTATTGTTCCCTTTCGTTCAGGCTATCCTCAATTTGTAACGCCTTCAAGATGGAGGCAGTTGTACAAGTTTAGATCAAAATAAAACGTAAACAAAATCCAATTTGCACTACAAGCTGTTCAACCATAATTCACATCTTTCATATTAAATGCACCCACACTTACTATACGTCATTTTGTTCAAGAGAAACAAGGCTTTCATTTCACATCAAATATTTATATATTAAACATAACTTAATAAGAATAAAATATAATAAATGTAAGAAATTAAGACCATGGGCGTCCGCAGGAATTTTTCCAGGGGGGGCATAATTGTAATGACATCCATGCTTGGTACCTTTTTGAAAGTGTCATGAAAGGGAAGGGGCATAGCCATTATCACATAAAGCCAGGGTGAATAGCGTTTTCACAACTATGATGTCAGGAATATATGTTTGTATTCCTGACACTATAGTGTTCCTTTAAGCAAATTAAAGGACCATTCTGGTCACCATAACAACTTCACCTAAATGAAAATGCTATGATGCCAGGAAGCCCCTGGGTGCTCGCATTCTTTTAAGGGGTTAAATCTCTCTCAAATGGTTTAACCCCAAAGGCTTCGTCCAGCTCCAGGTTGCTCAGTGGTGTTTGGCTTCTGAAACAGAGTGTCAGGAAGTGCAGATTGACGTCAGGCATGGGTGCCGCAGATTGGCTGGGTACGCCAATTGCTAGTTCCCGGTTCATAAAATATTTTTACTTTTTTAAGAATGGGGAGCTACTGATTGGCTTAGAGTGTCAGCTGACCGCTCTAGCCAATCAGCAACACCCCTACCCAACGGCACTCTGTGCTTCCTGACACTCAGTAAATAAGAGTGAACACATTAATACTGATATTTTTTTACCTTTGGAGATGAGAAGGTCCAGCGTTTCCCTGCCTGGCCCAGGTACCAAAGCCTTATGATGTGGTGTCCAGAATAAAGTGGAGGGTTCAGTTCATTTGTCCTTCCTGCTCCAATCTCCTTTTCCTCTCCTTCATTTAACAGTCTTTTTTTTTCTTCTGACACTGTTTTCTATCCTTGGCCCCTTCTGCTCTTTTACTTTTCTGCTACTTTCTGCTTATTTTGCACCCTTCTGCTCCTTTCTCATTCTGATCCCTTTCTGCTCCTGGCAGACCCTTTCTGCTCCCTTTTCTACTTTACCTTTGTGCTCCTTGCTGTCCCTTTCTGCTCCTTCTCCTACTTTACCTTTGTGCTCCTTCTGATTCTTTCTGCTCCTTTACCTTTGTGCTCCTTGCTGTCCCTTTCTGCTCCTTGCTGCCCCTTCCTGCTCCTTGCAGGCCCTTCCTGCTCATACTCCTATTTTACCTTTGTGCTCCTTCTGCCCCTTCCAACTCATTTCTGACCCTTTCTGCTCCTTCTACTTTACCTTTGTGCTGCTTTACCTTCCAGCTCCTTGCTGACCCTTCCTGTTCATTTCTGTTCCTTCTCCTTTTCTTACTTTACCTTCCTGCTCCTTGCTGACTCTTCAGTCTCTGTAGGCGGTCTCCCCCATCCCTCACTTCCATAGGCGTGCGCACGGGGTGTGTCTGGGCACACCCTAATCCCAGTGGCACGCCAATGGATTGAGACAGGCAGGGGAGATCTCTGGATCTCCCCGGTTGGCTCATGCAGAGCCAACGCTATCCGAGCGGCGGCTCTGGTCTAAGCCTCCATGGGCCGGTGGGGAGATCAAAGTTCTACCTCACCGGTCCACAGCAGCATGGAGGGAGGCAGCAGAGAACCCGGGCTAGAGTTCACTCTCCATTGAACCACCAGGTAAGGCAGCAGGACTGGGATATTAACTAATCTGCCCCCACCTCCACCCAAACATACAGCACACACACACACACACACACACACACAGCACCTACACACAGCACACGCAGCCCACAAACAGCACCCACACACATACATCACCCTCGCACACACAGCACTCACACACATACAACACACACACACCCAGCACACTTACAGCATCCTCACAAACACACAAAGCCCACACACAACACCCGCACAGCTCCCACACACAAACAGCACACTCACACACAAACAGCACCCAGACAAACACACAACACCCACACACAGCACACAAACAGCACACTAACAGGACCCGAACAAACACGCACACAGAAACACCCTCTCACACACACACACACAGCACACTATCAGTTCCCTCACACACAGCACACTAACAGCACTCTCACAAACACACACAAAAACACCCTCACCCACATAGCACACTACCAGCACCCTCACACACACACACAGCAGTGTATATTTATATATATATATATATATATATATATATATATATAAATACACACATACATATACACATGGCGTGTGTTTGTGCTTTAGGGTGCACACCCTAATGCAATAGGCTGCGCACGCCTATGCTCACTCCCCTAATCTATAGGCTGCTGCCCCCCCATGCCTCACTCCAGTAATCTATGGGCTGCTGCCTCCCTCCAGCCTCACTCCCCTAATCTATGGGCTGCTGCCTCCCCCCCAGCCTCACTCCCCTAATCTATGGGCTGCTGCCTCCCCCCCAGCCTCACTCCCTAATCTATAGGCTGCTGCCTCCCCCCCAGCCTCACTCCCTAATCTATAGGCTGCTGCCTCCCCCAGCACTCCCTAATCTATAGGCTGCTGCCCCCCACTCCCCTAATCTATAGGCTGCTGCCTCCCCCCTCACTCCTCTAATCTATAGGCTGCTGCCTCCCCCCAGCCTCAGTCCCCTAGTCTATAGGATGTTCCCCAAAAAATCTATAGGCTATCTCAACCCCCCCATCCCTCAGTTACCTGATCTGTATGTATGTATGCTCTCTCTGGCTGCATGTGTTGCTCCCCTGTGGTTTCAATCAGCAGAGAGAAGCAGGGATAAGATGCAGCTTCCTATCCCTGTCTCTCTCCAAACACAGCGCCACCTACTGGCCGGCGCCGTTATTGCAGTTCATTTTCAATCACACAAGCTGAAAAATCCAGGGGGGGGGGCAAGCACCCCTCCTTGCCCCCCCTCCCCCATGATTAAGGCACTTTTTTTTTCAATCGACAGTTTTTATTTTGTCATATGTCAAGATGTGACAAGGGTTACAGAATAAAAAAAGGGGAGGGGGTACAATCCTCATAATATGTTTAGCATACGGACAGTAGCACATTTGACGTTTGCAGCACATTAGGTGCCATACATTGTAGGTACATTATATATAGTTATTTGCTACCATGATTGCATTAACATATTGTGAGATGAGCATAGGCCTCATGTACATCAGTTTGATATCTTTAGATGGTATATGTTAAGACACCTCCAGTGTCTTTAGGCAAAACCGCCGTTTAGTAAACCTTCCCCGGCTGCAGTACAGTCTCCGTTCGCTTACTCTGTAACACACGAACCAAATGCAGGGGAAGCGGCAATCTCCCGATCGAAATCCACGAACGGCTCCAAACTCCCGAACGGCAATACACGACCTGCTGGTAACCGTCGAACAGTAATATCCCCAAAGCGGCTTTCGTTCCATCCAGCAGTCTCTAAACGTGAAGAAGAAATCCCCCCAATAACGAGACAGAAGCTCCGCATTGAGGGTCAAACAGAATCTGGTTTTACTGTGGGCTACCTGCCCGTATTTATGCAGGTCTCCCACCTGGTGGACACTCCCGTAGGGGACCAAATGGAAGACTTAAACTACAGACAGATAGAGGGACATTTCAGACACACAGTCACTTATTTTACCCACAGTGCATTATGATTCCCTCCCCTCTGCCCTGGAGTTAATTACCAAGTAACTCAATTAACTCCAGGACAAGGACAGTCGCCATTTTAGACATAAAATAATAAAAGACATAAAAATACATAACTACATGAAAACTGAACATTTCCCGCTCGTATTACATGTCCCCAGATAGCCTGGATCTGAGTGCATATTATTAGTGAATAGCGCTCAGATCCCACACACATAGTTCAATCGCCATGGAGTCAAAGTTCTTACAGTCTTTCGGTATACGAATGACTCCATGGGAGGGCTATCTGGGTTAAGTCTTTTCGTATGCTCTCAATCTCCCGAACGGCCGGTGTTCGCATGCTTTCGTGGAGGCAGCCAGGCGTTCCCTTGTTTCAGCGGTGTTCGGCAGAAAAAGTGTCCGTTTTCAGTTCCATAGAATTAGAGCCAAACACCGCTGAGCGTTCGTGTGATTTAAAATGGCCGCTGCCTCGTGGTCGACATACGAACGACGACCACCCTGAATTCGGTTTAATTGAGAAGTGTCTGCGGTTAACCACAACGTTCTAATTGGGATCACTTCGTTAACCAGCAGCACACTCCTCACTTGGGTGGCCGTTCGTTCGGCAGGTTTGTTCGGGAAAAAGAGTCATTCGAATGGCTGGGCTATAGAAACCAGCCATTCATATGAACGGGGGACAAACAGACGAACGGGGTAAAAATCCAAGCAGACAGATGGTTCTGTCACAGTATATTTCCACTTGTATTTTTTCTGTCAGTCTGTTTATGGATTGTAGGGTACAGAAAGGAAAAAGGTAAGGGGGGGTAACATTTGGTGCAACCATTGACCATGTCGCCATTGTCATCTAATGCCTTTATTAGAAGTGGTTTGTGCCTCTGGCCCCTGAGCCATACTTGCATGGCATGTAGACTGGTTAGTGTGAGGTTTGGCGACTGCATTCAGTGCCCTAGTGGCACAATTATGTACAATGTGGGTGTTCGCTCTTCCCTTCCCTCTCTAGGGGACATGTGTTTATGTGTGTTTGAAGGCTTGTGAGTGCCTCCTCCCCTACCAGGCTCCTCACGTCCTCGTTTGTAAGTATCATATGAGATCTCACTCCTGCACTTTCCTTAACTCCCTGATAATGAATAATTCCCACCATTCTTTGGCTGTAGTTCTATATTGCCTATGTGTATTCTTGTCTCATAGTCAAGGTTCGTGGTGACATGTTCTATTAATGCCACCCTTGCAGGGGCTGTCCACTGTTTCCAGGCCCTCGCTATTAGCAGGTTAGCGGCAATCAGAATGTGGAATAGTAAGAATGCCTGTGGTTTGGTAAATTGCTTGAGTGACATAAATAAGAGCCCGCAATAGGGCTGGAGCTTTAGTGTGAGGCGTAAGGCCTTTGAGATTATCGTTTCCACCTCCTCCCAGTATGTTGCAATGAGTGGGCATGTCCACCAGATGTGATACATCGTTCCCTCTCCTTTTCCGCATCTCCAACATTGCTTTGGGGTCTGGGGGTAAATGATCACGAGCCTAGTCGGCACCATGTACCATCTGTATTGCATCTTTCTCATCAGCTCCAGGTGAGATGCACATCTAGATCTACCCTTGTATGCTAGGTATGCTTTCTGCCATTGTTCCTGTGAAAGTGGTTTGCCAATGTCTGCCTGCCATGCCTCTCTAAACTGATCTGACCTATTGTTATTTGAGTCGTTGAGCAGTGTGTATATGTTTGAGATTAGAGTTGAGGGGACACCTGTATGATCGGGTTCGCAGAGTTCGGCCGAACTTCGTGAAAAATTTCGGAGTTCGGGCTCGAACTTGACCTAAACTTGACCCTGAACCCGAACCCCATTGAAGTCATATCTGCCAGATTAGATGTAGTAGCTAATATCACTATTGTTACTGTTATTACTTTTTGGGTCTGTCTATACTCTGTCTATACTAATAAAAGTTGCTAAAGATTATTTTATGTCATAATCTGCATTATATATTTTATCTGTTCTGTATATAAGTATATTTCATTGTTCTTTTGAAACAGACAGACAGACATCGTACATATTCATTTAATATATATATAAGTTTTGTAGTGAGTTCTATTTATAAGACCAAATCAGTTTTTGTTTTTGTTTTTGTTCTTATTTCTACTATTTTTATTCCTTTATTCATTAATTTATTTCTCTACACAAATCTCACATAAATCTCACATCAATTTAGCACTGACATAATAGTCATAGTATTTACAAGACTGATTTTTATCTTCCATCTATGAGTAGCATAGAATAATATCTATATACACTCACATTGAAAAGCCACTAATTCTATTAAGGTGGGGACAAAACATTGTATAAGATAGTTTTCACATTGATGTTTAATAGTCCAATCTAATGATGTAACCATAAATCTGTCATTCACTTTAATAAAAGACAGGAGTAACTATCATATTATCAACATCAAATAAATCACATTATTAATAGTCAATTTTTAATTTTTTTTTTATTATTATTTTTTCCCTATCTTTTCATTTTTTCATTCTTTCATCAATTTCTCCTGTCTATATTTATTTATATTCATTTACTTTAAAATTTTTACTTAATCGACTCAGCCCATATATATGTAATGTTTGTAAATCTAATAAGATCTAATAACCAGTTGATTGACAACAATTGTTTGAAGGTATTTAAACTGTTGCCGACAAGAGAGACTACCAGCCTCTGATGAAGTAGGGTGAACCCTACGAAATGCGTAAGGCAAGGCATCTGACGGTTGAATCTGGGAGGAGTCAGTCAAGTCTCCACAACTCGTCCTGTGGATTGCTCTACCCCGGACCCAGTCTTCAGTTCCAGCGATACCTCCCTCGTGGGTTCCAGCTCCACCTCTCGAAGTGAGGTCGGAGGCGGAGGATACAGGGACTCACAGGCCGTCCTCACCGGCTGTAAGGAGGGAGCAGAGAGGATTTCTCCTTTCTTTTGTAATCTGCATCCATTTGCATCCTGTGCATTTTCTTATATATTCTAAATAAATTAATTCATAAGTGCTTGATTCACCCAGCATTGTTATTACAGGCCAAGTCATAGCTACCTGTGATACAAAGTGACACAAAGATTTGTTACAGATTTTGGACAGTTAATTTGTTGCAATACAATAAGGACTATCAGTTGGTAATTTTTTATCACTAAATGCAAAATTGCAATCCTATTATGATACAGACGTGTCATTGTATATACTCTACTTTTTAACCCAGTTTAAATTGTATCTGAAGATTGTGTTTTAAGTTTTTACCATTATCTTTATTATATTTAATCCATACCAAATCTAATTTCTTGGATATTCACACTTTAGGGTGTTCTTAGTTCATTTTAACTCTCTTAGGACTAGGTGGAATCCTATTTTTCCGGTTAGAGCATATTTACTATATTGTCCTTATTCCCTCTCACACAATCTGTTGCTTCCTTTTGGCAGCCTCAGAACATTCTGTTCTAAGATTGTCAAACGTTGTATCCTGGAACTTTGTCCTATCCGGTTACTGGGGAAATGGGTCTGACCTATTCTTTTTTTTTTCAATATCTGATTTTTATTGAGAAAATTTATGCATAAAAGTAAAATAACAGTGGGGGTACAGAAAGGAAAAAGGGAGGGGGTGGGGTTTGGGGGGTTACAGACAAATTGGATTTTGTACATTTTTACTCATTACAGGTACATTTACATGGTGGGTTGTACATACATGCAGGCATTGTGCCACTAGAGTTCTTAATATAATAACCATACAGTATTTTAATACATGTGTACATAATATACATAAAGGGAACATCGTATCATCTTCGGGTTTTACAGCAATGATTCGGACATGGCAGGACTAGAGTAGAATAGACTAATCCAACATGCTTAAACACATTCATAATGACATATATCACCTATAAGGTCCTGTGACGCTAGAGTGAGTTGAGGTACAGGTGTTAGAAGGACCGTTGATTATTGTTAATGGCTCTTACTCGAATATGTGTGATCTTCCTACTGGCTGTATATGAGCGTCTGTATGCTGGAGTGGTAGATCAGGTCAGGGGCCACGGAGAGGTCAGAACAATGCTTAGTTTACTGTACCTGGTTCAGAATGTGTTAATATTGGCCTTGTGGCCGTAAAGAAGGTGAGAGGGAGCCTCTGATAGGGGATTAAATAGTCTCCAGACATTCCATAATTTTGATTTAAATAGTTTGACTAGAATATTGCCTAATAGTAAGTTCTGGTGAATATCATATATAAGGTTGCGTGAGGACAGTTAATCTAGCCACAGAACCTTGCCATCCATTGTGCACTTGCTGAGTCGATGGCCCTTTAAATTAGTCGTTATTGAGTGTTAGAGGGATTGACGTGGAAGAGGTAGAGGGGAGATAATGAACAAGGGTGAGGTACAGAGGAAGGGGGACGGGGAAGGAGAGGAGGAGGGATAGGAGAATAAAAAGAGAGAGTAGAGAAAGGAGAGGAGGGAAAAAAGAGAGGAGCGAGAGAGATGTAAGGCCAGAGAAGACAAGAAACAAGAGACAAGAGACCCTCACATCCGAGCGACCGTAAATGTAGTATGAGAGTACCATACATCCTAGAGAAGGAAGTTATCCCGAGTTGATGTGGTGTTTGTACGTGGTTTCCCATCCGTTCCATTGTCCGTTGAATTTGGTCATGTTCCCTTTTATTGCCCATTCCTTTTCATAGCAATACGTAGTGTTTATTCTGTTAAGCAGTTCTTTTGCTGAGGGGATAAAGTCACTGTTCCAATGAGACGCAATACATAATTTTGCCGCAATCAAAGTATTAATTACAGCTGCCGTCGAGGGGAGTTGGTTCAGGTTCGGTAGTAGATATAGCAAGTAAAAATCAGGACGTAGGGAGAGTTGTAACCCGGAGATGGTGTGTATTACATTCTTCACATAGTTCCAAAAAGTACCCAGCTGTGGGCATTCCCAGAAAATATGTAATATTGTGCCCCTTCCACTATTGCACCTCCAGCATGTAGGGGCAACCGTTGGATATATTTTACTCAACCTATTGGGCACTAAATACCATCTCATTAATACCTTGAAGTATGCTTCCCATAGATTAACACATTTGGTGGATTTTTTGGTAGTTGTTATCGCAGATAACCAGTCCTTGAGGTGGAATTCCGTACCCAAGTCTTTTTCCCAGTTTAGCATATAAGGTAATTTAGTTTCCTTGGATGTGTTTAATTGGGCTAGGTAGCACAATGAAAGGAATTTCGGCGGAGTACGAGTTGTGCTTATATTATAGCAAGAGTGGCCTATTGAACTAAGTGTCGATGGGTCTTGATATTTTATAGTTGCAGTGTGCAATATATGCTTTACTCTCAAGTAGAGGAAGATATCCCTATGTGGTAGGTTATGAGAGACTTGTAAGTCAGGAAAGGTGCGAAGGCCCTTGGAGTTGTACAAGGAGTAAACATGGGTTAAGCCTCGGTGATGCCAGTGCGTTATCGACAAGTCTGGTGATATTGTAGACAGGACTCGTAATGGGGCCAAGTAAAGAAGTTCTTGATTGGAACAGATGTTCGAGCTGCATGCTTTCCAGGAGTCCAGAAGAAACTTTGTGCATGGCAACGGTAGGTGGGTAGGGCACTTTTTTGTGGCCCACATAGTGTCAGATAGGGAATGGAGTTGGCTACATGCTTGTTCAAGTTTAAGCCAAATTGGGCTGGCTTTCTCTGACATAATGTCCAGGCTCTGTGCTAGCGTGGATGCTTTATAGTAGTTAATGATATTGGGAACGCTCAGGCCACCTTGATGGATGGGGTTCCATAGGGAGTGAGCAGCGACTCTCGGAGGTTTTCTTTTCCAGATGTGCGCGTTGATTGTTGATTGGAATTTCGTAAGAATTGATTTGGGAAGAGTGATGGGTAGTGTTCTGAAAAGATATAGAATATGAGGAAGCGCCATCATTTTAACCGAATTCACTCTACCTATCCAGGAGGTGTTCAATTTATCCCAGGATTTCAATTGGTTGGATATTTTCAATAGGACTGCCTCATGATTTTCTTTTATAGTTTGAGAGTTTGATAATGTAAGTTTGATGCCTAAATATGTAACGGAAGTTTTGCGCCAATCAAAAGGGAATTGTGATTTCAAATTGGCTATAACCTGGGATTCAAGGTTCAGAGGGAGTATTTGTGTTTTACTGATGTTGTTTTTATAAAATGACAAGTTACCATATGTGGCAAGAGTATACATGAGATGGGGTATGGCATATCTCGGGTTCGCTAAAAAAAGAATAACATCGTCTGCAAATAAAGCAAGCTTCTTTTCCCCTGCTGGTGTGGTAAAGCCTGGAAGTAAGGGGTCTTGTTTGATTGTGCGAATGAGAGGCTCTAAACATAAAATAAATATGAGGGGGGATAAGGGGCACCCTTGTCTCGTGCCGTTGGAGATATCAAAGCTTTTAGATAAGAATCCTGAGTTTAGAACTTTCACCGATGGCGCGGAGTAAAGGGCCATAATGCTCGTGATAAAGGATTCCGAGAATCCATAGGCTTGTAGAGTAGTCTCCATATACGTCCAGTTTAGGCGATCAAAAGCCTTTTCTGCGTCCAAGGCCATTAAGACCCCGGACATACGTTGACGAGTTGCCCAATCGATGAGGTCCATGCAAAATCTGGTGTTGTCTCCCACCTGCTTGCCAGGCACGAAGCCTGCTTGTTCTTCCGAGACCAAGGTAGACAGCAAGGGTTTCAATCTTGTGGCTGTAAGTTTTGCATAGAGTTTCACATCAGCATTCAATAACGAAATTGGTCTTAGATTACCACATGTCGTGGGTGGTTTATTCGGCTTGGGTAGGGTAATGATGTATGCTTCCAGCATAGTTTTAGGGAAATGGCCAGTTTCTTTTCTTTTATTAAAAAGTTTGGTAATGTGCGGGGATAGGTATGGTTCTAATTTAAGATAATAGTAATTCGGGAGACCGTCTGGGACTGGGGCTTTGTGCTTGGGGAGGGATTTGATAGCCGCAGCTACTTCGGATTCCGTAAACGGGGCAGTAAGCGTGTTATTTTGTTGTTGTGAAATTTTTGGCAGTTGTATTCATTCTAGAAAAGTTAGAATTTCTGTTTTGTCTGGAGTGTGCGTATTCTCGTTTGCGTCTAGGTTGTATAGATCCTCATAGAAAGATGCTAGTTCATTCACTATGTCGGTAGGATTATATATTTTTATCTGTGATTTTGAGAGAATATATGGGATTTTCGTTTGAAGATATTTGGACTTCAGCTGACTTGCTAACAATTTTCCGGCTTTATTACCCATGCCATAATAGTGACGTTGAAGTCTAGCTGCATTCGTGGTGAATTCTTTGACCTTAAGTTTTAGAATCTCTTCGCGTGTTTCTGTTATTTGCTTTGTCATGGTACGGGAAGGGGTTAATTTGTTGGCATTTTCCAAAGTCGTGAGTTTCTGGAGCAATTTTTGCTGTAGGTTATGAGATTTCTTCTTGTTGATTGATCCTATTTTGATAAATTCACCCCTGATCACCGCTTTATGAGCGAGCCATTGGGTTTCTATTGAGGTAACATTTGTAGTGTTGATTTCGAAATAGTTTTGCAGTTCGCGGGCAGTCTTCTCTAAATTCGAAGGTGTGTCAAGAATGGATTCATTTAATCTCCATTTGCCTCGGCCTCTCGTTGGGTAAGGCACTGCTATTGTGATAATTATTGGGGCGTGATCTGACCATGTTCTGGTCCCTATCATTTGATCTAAAAGGTGAGGCAATGTGGATTTATCTATCAAGCAGATATCTATTCGGGTATATGTTAAGTGGACCGGGGAGAAGTAAGTGAAATCCTTGGCAGCTGGGAATAGGTTTCTCCACGTATCGTAGAGATCGTACGAAAAAATAAGATTGGAAAATGATTTGCTGTTGTGGATGGTTAGTTTGTTAGGCTTTTTATCATTGGCACGTTGAACATCTAATGTAGGGTCTAGTGTACAGTTGCAGTCGCCGCAAATTATAACATGTCCTTGTTTTAGTGAGGAGATTTTCTTTATGGCTTTATTGAGAAAGGAGAATTGAGCCTAAGTTGGTGCATATAAGGATGCTATCGTCACTTGGATCCCGTTGAGGTCTCCCACTATGATTAGCAATCTCCCATTTGGGTCAGCATGTTGTGTGGTAGGGGTGAATACCCAGTCTGCATGTAGTAAGATGGCTACTCCTTTTGATTTGTTTGGCGCATAAGCATGATAAGCTATGGGGTATTTGGAGGATCGTAGATTAGGAGGGTTCTTTTTACAGAAATGAGTTTCTTGGAGGCATACTATAGCGGCATTGGAGTTGTGCATGTCTTTTAGAGCTTGTCTTCTTTTGTACGGGCTGTTGAGGCCTTTGACATTGAGAGATAAAATTTTCATCTTGTTAGCCATTGTATTGATTGTGTAGCATTAGTGGTTGCGCTTAGGTGTCTTGTCCTTATGATATGAGGGGCAAGCTGAACGTTCGCTTCCACAAGAATAGAGCTAGTAGTATCAGGTATAGCATTGCTTACATTAAGACGTACGGATGGGCTTCTTAGTGATGTGTCCGGATGTGAGGGTAACAAGTAGAGGGAGAAGAAGGGAAGAGAGAAAGATATAACAAGAAATACATAACTATATACAAATGTTCCTTCTTTGGAGAGAAGGTGTAGATTGGACATGTTGAGACCACTATGTGTGTCTCGAACCATGACCTGGGGGGCAAGAGAGAGTTCCTACAGCCTGATGTAAGTCGCGTAACAGTGAGCAACTACATTTAGAGAGGCATAAGAGAAACAAAAACAAAAATAAGAAGAGAGGTGATCCAAAGTGGCAGGAAATTGCAATACTTGTGAAAGTGAAGAAGGTGGTGCTAATGTCTAACTGGCAATGTATCATTTATTTGCTAACGTGTCACCTGAGCTAGAGGATGCGTTCGGCAGGCGATAGGTTTTCGAATTCTATTAGAGTGTGACCTGAAACACGGGATAGTGGCAGCAGCATGATAACCGGATAGTGGTGATACTAAGCTAGAGGGGGGTTGGGAAGGACGACACTGCCGAATAGTGATTCGTCTACGCTAAATCGTTTTGGGATGTCCTTCCTCTTCCAGTGAATGTAGGACCCGACCGCTGAATTATAAACCATAAGACACGAATAACAGAATATAAAGTGTATAATATAAAATAAAGATGTAAAATAAGGCGGGTCACACCGTATACAGGTAGATGATGGATAGATGCTTCTAACCTGTAGACGGCGCCCAGCACTATGTACAGTTAGAGCATATGCACGTGTGAAAGCTTGTATATGGAATCGTGTACTTGTGACATAGTAAATACAGCTGCATTGCTTATTGCAATCTTGAAGCCGTAGATGAAATTTCATCAAAGGAAGGAACATAAAATAATCTAAAGAAAAATACTGTGTTTAATAAACTCTTGGGTGATGCAGGCGCGTACGCTTATCTCCACAGTCAAGTGAGTTGTAACTAGTTGTATAATATTGTGCCATCCTAAGTGGGTCTAATCGCCCATTATCAGTTAAGCGGTATTTTGCACTAATAGTGCTGCATGTATTAGGTGCAATGGTTTTAATCTACCATATTTATGGACAGCGATCCGATTAAAGTTAGAGTCTGCAGTAAGTTGACAGGTAGTGACCGTGATCGATCACGGAAAACCAGGCTGATAGGTGCAGCTAAAAGAGGATCCATGTCACAATGTGTACTTCGAGTTAGGCATGTACAGTTATGCATTACCACATTCTCATAATATCTACACACTGATCATATATTATTCAGGCGATTTCTAAGAAAAAATGAGTTAAGGCATATAACTTAACTAAGTTTTAGGGTCAATTGTGCTGAACTTCAGTACAAACTTAAATAACATGTTACACAGAAAGAAACAGTTTAACTTAAGATCTTATCCAACATATCGCATTGTAGGTTATACTCATCGCTTTCCAAGTGTGAAGACAGAAGGCAGTTCATGGTTTTGTAGTTGACGATCCCGTCATATTCCAATCCGCCTGAAGTTTCCTCTGGGAAAGGTCTGTTGCTGGTGCGGCGTGTGAAGTTGTTGTAGTTGCATTCCAAAGACCCCAGGAGGTGAGTATCTTCATGCCTTCGGCTGGTTCGGTTATGACCAGTGTTCTGCCTTGTCTCCAGACCAGAAGCTTCGTTGGGTAACCCCACTTGTAGGAAATATTATTGTTGCGTAGGGTCTTAGTGATGGTTATAAATTCTTTTCGACATGCCATAGTGGAAGCCGATAGGTCAGCAAATAAAAATATTTTTTGAAAGGGTTCAGGTAAAATGCCTGTCTTCCTTGCTGCGTTAAGCAGGGTGTTCTTGTGTGCAAAGTAATGGAACTTCACAATAGTGTCTTTAGGAACATCATGCGCCATACGTGCCGGGCGTGGAAGTCTGTGCATGCGGTCGAAAGTCCAGGCTGAGTCAGGCAAGTCTGGGGCTAAGGTTTTGCAAATAGATAGTATATAAGCAGGTAGGGCATCGTGGGAGATATCATCCGGTATACCCCTGAATCTTACGTTCTGTCTTCTGGATCTATCCTTTAGATCTGCTAATTTTAATTGAAGTGTATTGTTGTCTTCTGAGAGTTTCTGAAGTTTATCAACAACTTCGTTGTGAGCTGCACACAGCTCGTCGGATTTGTTTTCTAGATGACTGGTCCTGTCACCCAGTGTTGAAATTTCCTTCCTCAGTTCACTGTCGATTTGTAGGAAATCCTTCCTAATGGTAGAACGGAGGTCTTGCAGCATTCTATGCAGACTTCATTCTGTGATCGTAGAGTCCGATAGTTTGGAGGAGAATGACTCAGCGTCTGACAGGTCGTCCGACATGCCAGGTGTGTCGCCGCCATCTTGTCTTTCTTTTCTCCGGTCTTTTTTCCGGGTTTTCACCGCGTCCATGATCTTCAACTGTTTGGGGGGTGACATAGTCGTGGGGTATCACCTTGGGAGCGTGGGTATTTAGAAAAATTTGCAGTTTCTTGCTGTCATTGTCGCTATCAGGCTGGATTTTCAGCGGAGCTCTCAAGCCATGCGTCCGTACTCGCCGGAAGTCGGACACGCCCCTGGGTCTGACCTATTCTAATGAAAGGGGATAACCATCGGTTACCAAGGTCCCGCTTCAATTGGTGGCAAGCGGTGGAATCCCATGTCCCTGCCAACAGACCCATGGACTACAGTGCTCTAAAGCGACCTACACTGCAGGACTTGTGTGGAGCCAGAGGAATAACACCTGGTGGGCGTAACAAGGCAAAATTGACTGCTGTGCTCATGGAGGACGACCAGGCACGTAGTGAGGCAACGAACCCCAGCCAGGAGCCAGAGATGAGGAGGAAGTACGCAAGGAGGTGGACCGGCGCCTGGCATATTACAGAGAGCCACCCTCAGAGGAGATCGTCAGCAACACCTTTTTGGAGGTGCAAGCCTATGTCCTTGCCAATAGACAGAGGGCGACTTCCATGAACCCAGATGAAGTAAGAAGGGAGCAGAGGGCGTCGATAAGCACAACCACCCTGGCCCACAAGCTACCATACAATGCCTTCAAAGAGTTCAAGGAAGTAGAAGAAAGCATTGATGACTTTTTACAAGACTTTGAGCGTCAGTGCCTACTCCAAGACGTGGACCCCAGCGACTGGGTGACCATCCTGGCCAGCAAACTAGTGGGTAAGGCAGCGGATATTTACTGGGCTGTACCAGAAGTGCAGATCAGAGACTATCCAATTATTACACAAATCCTCCTGGCCCGGTATGCGGTCACCCCCGAGCAATACCGCTGACAGTTTAGGGAGACCTGGAAAGGAGAGGACTCCCATGTGGAGTGGGCAAGCCGCATCACAAGGGCCACCCAGAACGGGCTCAGCTCCCATCAAGCCAAGTTCCCAGAAGGAGATCACCCACCTCGTCATGCTAGAGCACTTTTTCAATGGGCTCCCCAACAACCCGGCTGGTGAGAGACCGCCAGCCACAGACTCAAGAAGTATTGGTATAAGCTGCTGAAGCTAGTTCATGATATCCCCTTAGCAGGGCATTTGGGCAGGAGCTGGACAGTGTCTCAACTCACCCAAAGCTTCTTCTGGCCAGGCAACTCTTAGGATCTGAGGCAGTACTGCCAGATGTCTGCCAGAGAGTGGGGAAAAGAAGGGACCGGCACAGGGCCCCCTCCATCCCCTACCTATTAGTGAAGATCCGTTCGGCAGAGTAGCTATCAACATTATAGGTCCCCTAGCCAAGCCTAGTCCCTCTGGGAAGAAGTACATTCTGACCATCATAGGGAAGAAGTACATTCTGACCATCGCGACTCGGTACCCAGAGCAGTATTCGGGCAGAGACTGTGGCTGAAGCCTTGATGCAAGTGTTCTCCCGGATGGGTTTTCCCCGGGAGATTCTCTCAGACCAGGGCACTCAGTTTACTGCCGAAATGAGCCTCCAACTGTGGAGATTGCGCACATTAAACCAATCCTGAGCTCCCCTTACCACCTCCAGACCAATGGCCTGTGTGAGCGCTTCAACGGTACGTTGAAGCAAATGCTCCGTACCTTTGTGGCGACTCACAATGATTGAGAGAGATTCCTGCCACATCTCCTGTTTTCCTATCGGGAGGTGCCACAGGAATCGACTGGGTTCTCCTCGTTCAAACTGCCACACCAGGAAACTCCTTAGAGCTGGCTTTGGTGTGCTCGGACCCTGGGTGTGGAGGGCAGTAGCAGGCGTACTGTCTAGGGGACGGCTGCTCCGCTTTTGCACCCTGCTCTAGGAGGAGGAAGTGGATGTGGAGTAGGAGGTTGAGGAGGATGTCTGCCCTATCAACTTTCAATGTCACTTTCTGCGTCTACCATGGTGACCACAGGTAACGGGAGAATCAGGGTTCGATACCGGAGAGGGAGCCTGAGAAATGGCTACCACATCCAAGGAAGGCAGCAGGCGCACAAATGACCCACTCCTGACGCGGGGAGGTAGTGACGATAAATAACAATACAGGACTCTTTCCAGGCTCTGTAATTGGAATGAGTCCACTTTTAATCACTTAACGAGGATCTATTGGAGGGCAAGTCTGGTGCAGAGTGACTGACCCATACATGCTGCAGCACAAACTCCACTATCGCCTGCTGCTGCTCGCACAGTCTCTCCAGCATGTGCAAGGTGGAGCTCCACCTTGTGGGCACATCACATATGAGGCGGTGAGCAGGAAGGCCAAAGTTACGCTGCAGCACAGACAGCCGAGCAGCAGGGTGAGAACGCCAAAAGCGCGCACAGACGCTACAGTGATATTGCGAATGGCTTATTAAATCAGTTATGGTTCCTTTGATCGCTCCATCTGTTACTTGGATAACTGTGGTATTTCTAGAGATAATTCATGCCGACGAGCGCTAGGGGATGGCCGCTCCGTTTTTGCACCCTGCTCCCTCTTATGCTGTGCTGGTTCCTCTATGAGAAACACCGCCTCTTCCTCCAAACTGCACATATCACTCACATGACCTTCATTCCATGTGGGGTCTAGGACCTCATCATCCTCCACATCATCTTCCACCCACTCCTCAACCCTGCCCCTGCAGGAAACCACAGCAGTTGGCACCTGTATTTTTCCAGCATGTAAAGTCTGCAAAGGACATATGGAAATTGTTCTAGAATTGTATCCAGGCAACAGTTTTCCCTATAAACTGACCTCTCAGTTTCACTTGTGAGTGTATTGCCCCAGAATGTTGTTTAAGTACCTCTTAGCTATTGATAACTGGTTTAAATATAGCAGCTTGTTATCTGGTAGTTTCTAGTGTAGAAAATATCAATCTGTTTTCTATCACTTAGATCTGTTTAACAAGTGTTGTAGGTGTGAAACAATATTACAAGTGACCGATGTAGTAAATTCGAATCAAAGTTCCATTTGCAAAAAATAATTCTCGCACATCTTCTATGGGTTATTGCATTTTTAAGATGTAGACTTATTGTATCACACTAGCCATGCACAGGTAGATTGTCTGGCACGTTGTTTTGGTGTTTGGTTTTTAACTTTGTAGTTGTGTCTTTACACAATATAGGAATGTATATTAATGCTTCTGTATATGAATCAATCACAATAACACTTATTTTTTACTTTTTTAAAAACTCTTTAGACTTTCTTCAGAAGCCGTAACTAGCTAGTGTTGCACACATACACCAGATATGAAGTGCACACTCCAAATGTACTATTTAGCACCTAAAGAATTTGAATGTTTAAAAATGCGCTGTAACCACAGTATTTGACGGTTCTATTTGACTCTCAGATATAAAGTGCAGGCCCCAAATTTACTATTTAGCACCTAAAAATTTTTAATTTTTAAAACTGCAATGTAAGCACAGTATTTGACGGTTCTATTTGGCTCTCAGATATGAAGTACAGGCCCCAAATTTACTTTTTAGCACCTAAAGAATTCGAAATTTTAAAACTGCTATGTCACAGCAGTATTTGACTGTACTATTTGACTCTCAGATATGAAGTGCAGGCCCCAAATTTACTATTTAGCACCTAAAGAATTAGAATTTTTAAAACTGCTATGTCACAGCAGTATTTGACTTTACTATTTGACTCTCAGATATGAAGTGCAGGCCCCAAATTTACTATTTAGCACCTAAAGAATTTGAATTTTTAAAACTGCTATGTCACAGCAGTATTTGACTCGCAGATATGAAGTGCACGCCACAAATGTACTTTTTAGCACCAAAAAAAAGTGTATTAGTCAAACTGCAATGTCACAGCAGTATTTGACGGTTCTTTTTGACTCTCGGATATGAAGTGGACACCCAAATTTACTTTTTAGCAGCAAAGAAATGTGAATTTTTCAAAGTGCGATGTAACCACAGTATTTGACGGTTCTATTTGACTCTCAGATATGAAGTGCATCGCAGTTCGCAAATGTACTGTTACCGGAGGGATAACAGGAACAAACCGCAGAAGCCACACATAGAGATATGGACACAAGTCTTCGGGAAGTAACAGCTCTTTTATTTACACACTGATCGGGTCTCACACTGAACTTGTGTTCAAAAGCACAGAGCATAGTTTGAACAGGCTATTTATTAACAATAACTCCTCCCATTCATAGCTCCATTCACACATACCCTTAGACCAATCAGTGAATAGGATATTCAGGATCAACTAATATGGGCAGACCGTATGACTCATTTTAAGGACAAAGGAATATGACTACAGTTGATGCACATGCTCAGTACATTGATATCTTAGCTACATGTAACTAACTAACTAACTAACAGATACAACAAACACTTGTACTTGTATATGCCACATGGAGATTTCAGGCCTACTAAATTTTGAACCATGTTGAAATCCCATCACATTCCCCCTTTGATGCTTCTGATACAAAGTTATTCCAGATGCATCACTAATCATAATTTGCCAATACCACTCAAGTAGCCATGGACCAGCGTCAGTTTAACCATGTGGCTTGTAAGTTCAGCCACTGCCCGCCCTTCATCATCTATGTGCAAACAACAGTTGCTAAGATTAAACTTTCCGCATACACCTCCCTCTACTGCTAATAAGTAGTCCAGAGCTAATCTATTTTGATAGATGGCTGATCTCATCCGAGTATTTTGCTTAGCTTGAAGATTAAGTGCTTGCGCTGTTTCATTGGTGATAATCTCAACCACCGCCTGTAGTCTTATAATACGGTTGAGCATATATATTGGGATTCTATATCCATAAGTACCATCTTCTGCCCAAGTAGCAGGTCCATAGTAATTTATGATACGTTGGGGAGGCCACTCATCTTCCCAACTAACTATATTCAAGGATGCTCGCTTCTTTTTATGATTCACATCATAAACCTTAACTCCCAAGGTCACACCTGTCTCAATTGACAACAAGTAGGATGGTTTGAGCGTACCTAGTACATATGCTCCCTCTCAATCTTGTGGTAACTCTGAATATGCTTTCTTACCACAGATCCAGTACAAATTCGCTGGGGTTTTCCAACTGGATGAAGCTGATAAGTCAAGCCATACCTCTTTTAAATTGGTGTAATTGGCAAAAGGATTAGTAGGATCTGAGACATTTGAAGCTGACCACCAAGTAGTATCTTTTGTATCAGAATTATAGTCCTTCTGTCCTAAGCAGGTTAACTCTATTATACAGTGGCCCTCTTCTAGCTAAACATACATGGCCTATGATAGATGTTTTTAAACGCCATTCTGATTTACCTCTAGTACTTACTTGATGATCAGACTGAGAAAGAATCTGTTGTTCATCTGTCTCAGAACCAAGGTACCAAACCTCTCGTCTCCCATGGCCATTGGTCTCCTATATTAGTACCTCCACATACAAAGCAGCTAGTTATATTAAGACTACCTGCAATACTCTCCGCCAAATCAATACATAAGTTCTTAACAATATGGGGAATTTTATCCTCAACACTCATCTCCTCATAGAAGGAATGAAAAACCTGTTTGAGTTTGAGAAGCTGTCGTCTCAGTTTCAAGTCCTACATATATTATGGTCCCTGGATCTACTCCTGTACCATGTATTTTGAAACCCAAAGAAATTCCCAAACTTGTCAATGAAGTGCTGTGGATTGCAAATGGTCATATGCACAGGGTTACACTCCATAGTTTTACAATACGGTGCAGTGGGCAACCTTTGGATAATCATATCTTGATCTACTGTCTTTCCCCAGGTCGCCCAACCAACACATGACAAATAGTGGCAGAAGTTAAAGTCTCTATTTGGGCAGTCAGGATCAGTAGATCTTTTACTGGGACATAAATATTTATCATTAAACCCATAAGTTCATTCCCATTTAAGATTACCACATACATTCCAAGGTTTTCCACTAACCGAGATCGCCTTACATGCATCAAATAGTAGAATGCCCATAGAATGTATGGTGCTTATCACAGTCTTATTTATTAAGGTCCCCTGGGAGTAACTGTTCCGAATTGCCAACCTAATTGTACGGGGTTGGAATTGGGGATTGAAACACTTGGGCTTACCTGATATTGGTTTGCACACACTGTAATCTATATCTAAATATCTACACTTAGATACAGATCCCCTACACTCATACTGTGAGTGCCAAATATGCACTTTGATTCCTACTTAACGGTCCCTTACTCAGCCAATTCTCGACTCCTTTATTCACTTCCCTTCCCTGTCTTTCTACACTTCTGATAGCTACCGCTAGCATATCTGCCTTCTTCCTCATTTTACGTTCCTCCTCACGCTTTGTCTCAGTTTCCCTATTCATATACACCTTATTTGCAACCTCCATTAGCTGTGGTATGGATATCCCTGCAATTCCCTCTAATTTTTGTAGCTTTCTCTTAATATCGCTCTGGGCCTGGCTGACAAATGCTGAGTTAATTATTTGGAAGTTTTCAGGGGCTTCAGGATTGAAAGGAGTGTACAATCTATTTGACTCAAGCAGTCTCTCATAAAAAGCACTGGGTGATTCATTAGCTTTTTGTAACACTTCAGCCGTCCTGGACATGTTAATTGCCTTTTTCCCTCCTGCCTTCATGTCAGCAATAATGGCTTGTTGATAGGCCTTTAGATGGATCATGTCAGCACCATTTACGTTCCAAAGGTCAGTAATAATTGCTGTCAATCAGCCCAGGTGGGATTGTGTGTTTGTATAATAGAGGTAACCAAATCTGTCATGACTTGAGGTTTGTTGGTATATGAAGAGTTATGAGTCTTCCAATTGAATAGATCAGTTGTGGTGAAGGGGACATAGACAAACACTGGATCTGCCCGTTGTATTTGGCCATTTTCATCAACATGTGTTGGGCCCGGTGTAAGTCGGAGAGGCATCTGGCAATGTCGGGATGGAAGGGTGACAGTCAATTGTTGGGTTAGTATGGGGCTTCGGCAAGGCTGCTCAGTAATAGGTTCCGGTCTGAGAGTAGTAAGATAGGTGGAAGGGGGTGAGCTAATTTTACTAGTCAGCATTTGGCGGATGAAAAAAATAAAAAAGTGTTAAACCAAACACCTACCAGTAGGTGTCACCAGAGGGTAAGTAATTGTATCAAAATAATCTTTATGGGTCTAATAATAAAACTTAACTTTTAATATATTTATGCATAAAATCTAACCTTATAGCAAAAAATATATTAAAATAGGGTAAGCAATCCTACTTCTGTCTGTTATATGCCAGTATAGAGTTAAAGATGATTAAGCAAAGTAATATCAATGTAACTCCCGTAGATGGCCAGTAGGTGGCCCTAGAGTTCCTCCCTAAAGTCTAATGAAGCAGATAGACTTTAATTATGTGCTTATTTAATTATTACTTATTTTAATCACTGTTCACCCTGATATCTAGGCTTGAGTAAAGCTTTAGTTCTATGGTAAATTAAACATCTCAGTTTGTATATTAGTAAAGGGGATATTTTGAATAAAGCTGGGAGGGGCCCATCCAGTAACTAAAAAAGGATAAAAGTGTACTCTAGCATTTATACGATTGATCATTTCTTCCAGTTGTATTTTAGACTGTCACTGAATGCACACAGTGTTCAGTAGTTTTAGTGCTATTTCAATGATTATGGTACAATGTCATTGCTGAGAATTATCTGATCCAATAGACTCAGTTACTGTTATTAAGAATTCTCCTCACAATTTAACCGTTAATAAAATTCAATGCTAAAATACACTCCTACCAAAAAGGAAGTCAGTTCAAATTACAAAGAACCAGTGGGGGGGTTGGAACAGAAATACAAGAGTTTGGGACAATAGAGCAGGGGGCAATAGAGCAGGGGGAGTGCAAATACCAGCTATACCAGTTTAGCTTGAGAGGACGAGTGGGGGAATGGCTACTCTGGCTCTGGAGGATGAATAAGGGGGTTGGCAATCAGATGCAAGGGGGGGAGGTGTCCAAACTAGGTGGAATTAAGGCCTTAGTGGACAAACAGGTTCTGGCTACCATGGACTCCATTGTTCCTCTTAGCACAGCTTGTTCCATTTAGCAGTGTTTCAACAATCTGTATACAGAAACTACTCATATAGCCCCAGCATATTATTTATAACAATATCAAGGATCCACAGGAACACTGGTTACCAGAACAGGTCGTCCTCTGCTACACAGAGTATTTTAATCTTTTGGGGGACAGTGTTACACCATAATCACAAACAGCATATTCCTTAGAAAATGTGTGTATTTATTTTGAAAACATACAAGACAAAGGACCATTTGTGAATCAGAAGCACCCATGATTTCAACAGAGCGTCTGATTCAAAGCAGTACAAATATACAAACAGTTTCAACAGTCACACAAGTTACCTTAGCAACAGCACCACGCGGCATTGTTACTGGGCCCAAACATACACGTACACACACGCACAGGATCCTCACACGCTCAACAATATCACGACGTCGCACACACGAAATTAAATCAAAAACCCAAAGACTATACACTTATCAATGTAACTATTATTCAAACCATACAATTATCCACACTATTAATCCATATAAACTAACCGATCACATAACATTTCAACAATTTCGTCTCTACAGTCAGTGCTTATGGTACGGTTAGTAACTATTGTACAGTTTAGACAATTATGGTTTCAAAGTTACAATATCAGTTAGTACACATGCAAGGTTAAACAGTCATTTTAGTATTTTTCACGTAATATCAGTAGTTATGGTACAAGTCAGTGGTTATGGTACCTGTTAGTGGTTATGGTACCTGTCAGTGGTTATGGTACCGTGCTCTATTTTACACTATACACACAATTTACACTCCCACTAGACGTCAGAGCTCAAGCTTTCTAGCAGGACATACAATTTAACCAATTCACCAGTTCACCAACTACAGTATATCTAACAATATTTACAATAATACCAACTATTCTAATTGGCCAGCACCTTGAGAACTATCGAACTATTTACACCAGGATTCGGTTAGTCTACGTTGTCCAAGCACCACATATAGCGAACTAATGAGCGGAATTTACAACAGGACTCATTTAGTCTATTTACTCTATCAATAGTCTAGTGGTTGAATTTACACGCCTCCCACTTAGCCAAGATAGGTTGAGATCTAGCAGACAGAATGTACAACAGAATTTGCTTAGTCTCCCGGTCCCCCCGACCTAGCGTCCAAAATTGACACCTATACACGCTAGTCAAGACAGGACACCGGTGTCCTACATGAACCATTTACACCAAGATTCAGTCTGAAACCACCTGTATTAGACGGGCTGACTACAGAGCGTCTAATGTCAACATAAGCCTTTTGCTTCTTCCTTTCTTCCATACAACCAAACCAATTCCAAATACAAACCCCTTGTGGGCCTACCGCTCTAACGTTATTAATCTTACCTCTTCGTTCCTGGACCTGGGCTTCACACTCATCGACGGGGCACCCCAGTACTCAGTGCGCAGAAGCCGATGATCTCCTGGACAAAAGGCCAGTGGTGCCAAGATGAAAGGAGATCCACGCAGAAGTTCAGGGATGCTGCCATGAAGAACTTTGGTTAAAGTTTACCGTCTTAAATCTCTGCGCCAGCTTCCGTGCGATGAGGTTCCCGGACCCAATGCACCAAAAATGTTACCGGAGGAATAACAGGAACAAACCGCAGAAACCACACATAGAGATATGGACACAAGTCTTCAGGAAGTAACAGGTCTTTTATTTACACACCGATCAGGTCTCACACTGAACTTGTGTTCAAAAGGTATGAGCCCAGAGCATAGTTTAAACAGGCTATTTATTAACAATAACTCCTCCCATTCATAGCTCCACTCACACATACCCTTAGACCAATCAGTGAACAGGATATTCAGGATCACCTAATATGGGCAGACCATATGACTCATTTTAAGGACAAAGGAATGTGACTACAGTTGATGCACATGCTCAATTCATTGATGACAGTATCTTAGCTACATGTAACTAACTAACAGATACAACAAACACCTGTACTTGTATATGCCACATGGAGATTTCAGGCCTACTAAATTTTGAACCATGTTGAAATCCCATCACAGTACTATTTAGCACCAACAAAAAATTGTATTTAAAAATGCCTATATGTTGCCCACTGAGCTACCAGAACAGGATTAAAGTAATGTGCCTGACACACATGCAGTTGCAAGTGCACTGCATTCTCTGTGGCACTGGGCTCAGGGCAGTGTACAAAAATGTAGTATAGCACCCACAAAAAATAATAGCTGTAGTTTGCAGATTCTACACCACAATTCTTTCCTAATCTGTCCCTCACAGCTGCAGCATCCTCTCCCTACACTAATAAGAGCTCATGTGACATGCAGCGCTACGTTACTCTAGTTTATATATAGAGGCTGGGTCACATGCTGCACTGGCCAATCACAGCCATGCCATTAGTAGGCATGGCTGTGATGGCTTCTAAGGGCACACGAGTCAAACGCTTGTTGATTGGCTTTCAATACGCACCATTAAATCGCTGAACACCGAACTCCAACCCGAACATACAGTGATATGTCAGTGTTCAGGTCTAGGGTCCAAAAACCGTAATGTTCGGTCCGAACCCAAACTTTCCTGTTCTGATTCACTCAACTCTATTTGAGAACTTTTTTTTTCGGTATGGTCCTGGTTTGACATATGTGTTCTATTTTTTCTATCATCTTTGGTGTGACTTGCTCTGTGTCGTTCTCTAGGATTGATTTGATCTGTAGATATAAAAAAATAATGTGTGTGGTGATAGGTTGCATTGTTTCTGAAGGTCTGGGAATTGCATGAGTGTGACGTGCCGGTACAGATGTCTAATCAGTGTGTAACGGCACCCCCAGGTTAAACCGCCGTTTAGTAGTGTGGCGGAACCAACCTCGCCACTGTCCACTGGAGAGGCCTGGTTGCTCGCCTGCTCCCTTTAGACTATGGTCCTGCATTTTAAACTTTTATTTTACTGGCAGAAAGGTTTATTAGTGCCTTTCTGCAGACTGTTAAAGCCATGCTACCCCAGATAGCTATGCCATGGAGCCCAGCCGTATACTGAAAGACTGTATGAAAGACTTTGGCTCCATGGCAATTAAACTGTATGTATGTGATCTGAGCGCCATTCGGTAGTAATGTGCCCTCAGATCTAAGCTATCTGGGGATATGTAGAATGTATATGTTTTAGGTAATAAATGTGACTGTATGTAATTTTATGTCTTTTACTGTATTGTTACTGCCATGTGGTTAATGGAGTTTTGCCTCTGTCCTGGGAGATAATGGATTACTTCCCAATTATCTCCAGGACAGAGAGGAGGGATTGTGATGTAATTGTGGGAGTGTTTAAAGGTGTATGTCTGTGATTGGCTAAGAGCCAATATGTTTCCCAGTTTCCCATTTGGTCCCCTAGGGGAGTGTCCACCAGGGGACATAAAAGCCAGGCCCCTAGGGGAGTGTCCACCTGCATAAAAGCCAGGCAGTTAGCCCCAGTAAACCAGATTCTGCTTGACCCTCAAACCGAAGTGTCGTCTCGTCTTTGGGGGGATTTATGTATGCTGTTAGAGACTGATTGCCAGGAGTGTAAGCCGCTTGGGGGATTTTCCTGTTCGTCTGCTAACAGCTATTCGCGTGTCTCCAGTTCGGCTGTTTCCAGGGTTCGTGTGTTTGCAGTTCGGGAGTTTCGAGTATTCCCTTGGTTGCAGTTCGGGAGATTGGTGCTTTCAGTAGCTGTCTGTGCAGCTGAGAAAGGGGAATATCGCCTAAACGGTTTTTATCCTCTTGTGGGCAAAACGGTCTGTTACAAGTAGATCTTCCCTTCCAGAGACACAGACACAGCTACTGCGGAACACCAAACTCTCGAACTGAATACAAGGGAATGCTCCAAACTCCCGAACTGCATACAAGGGAATGCTTCAAACTCCCGAACTGCATACAAAGTAGCACTCCAAACTCCCGAAATGGAACCTCACGAATAGCTGCTAGCAGACGAACAGGAAAAGCACTCAAGCGGCTTACACTCCTGGCAATAAGTCTCTAACAGCATACAGTAAATCCCCCCAGGTCTCCCAGCTGGTGGACACTCACCTAGGGGACCAAATGGGAGACTGTGACAAAGGACAGACATGAACCAATGACAGACACACAGAGGTAAAACATCCCCACAATGCATCCTTACTTCCCTCCCTCTGTCCTGGAGATAATTGGGAAGTAATCCAATTATCTCCAAGGACAGAGGCAAAACTCCATTAACCACATGGCAGTAAAAGACAGTAAAAGACATAAAAATGTATAAAGTTACAAGTGTTGCACAAAACATATACATTCTACCTATCCCCAGATAGCTTAGATCTGAGCGCACATTATTACCAGATGGAGCTCAGATCACATACATACAGTTCAATCGCCATGGAGCCAAAGTCTTTCCCATAGTCTTTTGTTACACGAATAGGCTCCATGGCATGGCTATCTGGGGTAATGCTGTTCATATGGTTAAACTACCGAATGAACAGGCATCCGATTAAATGACCGAATGCAGACGCAAGGAGGCTGATGGCTCAGGGGTGTTTGCGCAAATAAGTGTCCGTTTCCAGTTACATAGTTTGGGCGCTGAACACCGCTGGCCGTTCAGGACTTTAAAATGGCCGCCACCACATGTTTGGCAAATGAACAAAGGCCACCCAGCATTCGTCAATTAAGCTGCGGTTAACCGCAGCTTCTGGGAGCTAAATTGCCAACACACTCCCAATACAGGTGGTACAGTCATTCGGTTGTTTGTTCGTTATCTACCGAACGCCGGGCAGAAAGGCACAAACAAGCCTTTTCTGCAGGGGAAAAGAAGGCTTTTTAACATGGGGCCAAAGTCCAAGGGCAAAAGGCGAGCAACCAGGCTTCTCCAATGCTTCGTAGCGAGGTTGGTTTCGCCACACAGTGTGCATCCGCCTTGTACCCCTGGCCGGTAGTTGAACATGGTGTTAACAATGTATAGGCTGACTATTGGGGTTGTCAGTGACCATTGTTTAGTGTTGCCCATGTGAGGCCTGGCCGCGTCCGACGTTCACAGCAGTAAAGTTGTGGTGTCGGGCATGTCTGGTCTTTTGGGGTGCAAGTTATGAGGTATCCAGAACAGGTAGTGAAGGCCCTGCGGGCACGCCCATGTTTATTCTACATCTATCCATTGTGGTCTATCATTTTCCTTGTGGGATTGGATGGCTGAGAAATTAAGACATTTTTTATTTTTTTTTAGTTCTGCATGGCATTATAACTGTGAATGTCATAATACCGTTAGCTGTTACAGCAATGTCTCCCGAGTACGAAAGCTGTTACTGCAACTTCTATTCAGAAATGTCTCCTGAGTACAAAAGTACCCCCATGTACAGGTTTTATGGTGTTTTGGAAAGTTACAGGGTGAAATTTAGCACATTATATTTTTCAGTTTATAAACATTGAAATTTGCCATACTGGTCATGTTGCCTTTTAGACTGTATGCTAGCCTAGGAATGAAAATTACCCCATGATAGTATACCATTTTCAAAAGTATACAACCCAAGTGTAACGGCTACCCAGGTTGTAGAGGGGTATTTGCCGTTAGAGACGTCCTTCCTCCAGGCAAGGTGCTGGGCTGAAGTGGAGAGGCAAGATCCCATCTGTAACGGCACCCCCAGGCATAAAAGGGGAACAGCCATTTAGTAGATCTTCCCTTCCAGAGACACAGGCACAGCTACTGTAGACACCAATCCACCGAACCGGAGAAGCACTGAATGCCGTAATAGGAAAAGCCGAATAGGAAAAGCCATACGAAAAGGTTTACACTCCTAGCAGTCAAACTGGAACAGCATACAATAAATCCCCCCAAGAACGAGACAAGGCTCCGTTTTGTGGGTCAAGCAGGAACAGACAGAGCTGTGGGTTTATTGTTTTTTATATACACATTCTTACACACTAGTACCACCCACAGGGTTTTGGAAAACAACCAATAAACACGTACAATACACTCAGACACTCCCACACAAAATCCTCCCCTCTGCCTGTGATACAATTACTGCCCAAAACCAGTTCCACAGAGTCTTCTATCCTGGAGATAATTGGGAAGTAATCCAATTATCTCCAAGGACAGAGGCAAAACTCGATTAAGCATATGGCAGCAAAAAGACAGTAAAATACAATAAAATACACAAGGTTACATTTATTACATAAAATACAGACATGCAACATATCCCCAGATAGCTTAGGTCTGAGCGCACATTATTACTGAATGGCACCCAGACCACACACATACAGTTTAATCGCCATGGAGCCAAAGTCTTTTATTACATGAATAGGCTCCATGGCATAGCTATCTGGGTTAAATGAGTTCATTCAGTAAATCCGAGAATCTACCGAACGCCAGGGCAGAAATACAGGAATAGACCTTTCTGCATAGGAAAATAAAGTATTTAAATGCCGGTCCATAGTCAAAAGGCAGCAGGCAGGCAACCAGGCTCCTCCAATGCACAGTGGCGAGATTGGTCTTTTCACATCATCCGCTGAATCCTTGGAGCAGTAGAGAGGCAGAGCTCTTAAAAGAGCTAGTGATTAAGTTGAGCAAGTTCCTTTTCAATAACGAGATGAGGCTATATTTTGAAGGGTGAAGCAGGACTGGCTTTAATGACCACACAGCAGCTGCTTTTATGCAGGATTTTACAGTAATGTCCCACCCACTGGACCTGGTGGGGCACCAACAATGCAATTACAACAGCCAATCAGTCACAATGGTACAGTGAAAACACACCCAGTAATTTCAATACATTCCTCCCCTCTGCTTAGGAGATAATTGAGTTAAGTGGTATATCAGCTCAATTATCTCCAAGCTAAAAAATATACCTTTTCCACAATTTTCATAACTTCAAAATTACACACAATATTTTAACAAAAAAAGTCAAATTTTACAACCCGTACATTCAGGGGAACAACATATCCAAAAATGGCACGAATTGGACCAAGGGTTCAGGAGTTATGAAAATGTGGATGTGACCAACTGTCCGCATGTTTTCTCTGCCCAAAATAGTTCCACAATTTCAGTCTCTGCGGTCGGTCTATCTTCCCTTGGTTATAAGTATAAAAACAGGGGCCGTTCATGCCGACCATTATTGGATGCAGCTGGTGTGTATGAATAACTTTATGAATTAGCGCCTCGTTCGTATGATTAGTCAAACGCACAGAAGGTAGAAGTTCCACACGGTCGACAACAAAACACTGCTGAGTGCGTCGACGAAACAAAATGTGTTCACATAAACGAACGCCGACCACCATGTGAAACCGAATGTTATGGTGTTTGCAGTTTCCAAAGGTCAAGAAGGTTAATTGGTGCCACACTCCTGTTCTGGGTGGTCAGTCATTTGACAGAAATTCGGCATACAAACGGTATAGTCAAATATATGATTAGTCCTTTTGAATGAAGGCAAAACAAACGAATAGAGATGTCCCGAACAGTTCGCCGGCGGACAGTTCCCGGCGAACATCGCATGTTCGCGTTCGCCACGGCGGGCGAACATATGCGATGTTCGGTCCGCCGCCTATTCCATATCATTGAGTTAACTTTGACAACCCTCCCACCCGCCGCGCGGGGGGGGGGTTGTCAAAGTTAACTCAATGATATGGGGGGGGGGACCTGCTGTCCTCCCCCCGGCCCCCACCCCTGAGCGGTGGGTGGGGGCCCTAAAAAAAACAATAGGGGGGGAACTTCTGTCCCCCCCCGGCCCCTACCCCTGAGTGGTGGGTGGGGGCCCTAAATACTAAGAAGGGGGGACCTAATGTCCTCCCCCCTGGCCCCCACCCATGAGCGGTGGGTGGGGGCCCTAAATTGGAATAAGGGGGGGACCTAAGGCCCCCACCCCTGAGCGGCGGGTGGGGGCCCTAAATACTAAAATGGGGGGGGACCTAAGGTCCTCCCCCCTGGCCCCCACCCCTGAGCGGCGGGTGGGGGCCCTAAATACTAAAATGGGGGGGACCTAAGGTCCTCCCCCCTGGCCCCCACCCCTGAGCGGCGGGTGGGGGCCCTAAATACTAAAATGGGGGGGGGGACCTAAGGTCCTCCCCCCCGGCCCCCACCCCTGAGCGGCGCGTGGGGGCCCTAAAAAAAATTTCCCCCCCACCCCCCAGGTGACTAGGGGTCCCCAAACCCCTAGTGACTAGGGGTCCCCAAACCCCTAGTCACCCCCTCCCCCCCAAAAAAAACATTATCCCCCTACCTACCCCCCTCACCCTAAAAATAATAAGGGGGGTCACCTTTAACTAAGTACCTGTAAAATGAAAAAAAAAACAACTTACCATTCGATGTTTTCTTTCTTCTAAATCTTCTTTTTTCAGCCCCAAAAAAGGCCAAATAAAAAACCATAATAACCGACGCAATTAAAAAAAACTAAAAAAAAACGAGCGCAAAAAAAAAAAAATCCATCTTCACCCGGTGAGGGCTCCGCGCAGACTGAGCTCTGCAGGGCGGGGGAAGGCTTATAAAGCCTTGCCCCGCCCTGCAATTAGGCTCAGAGCACTCTGATTGGTGGGTTTAAGCCATCCAATCAGAGTGCTCTGACAGGTAAATGAAGAGACTGACAGGTAAGTCTCTACATTTACCTGTCACAGCATTCTGATTGGTTGGTTTGAAATCCACCAATCAGAGTGCTCTGTGTCATTTTACACAGCGTGGGAAAGTTCTGTGGAATTTTCCCACGCTGTGTAATTTGACTCATAACTCTTTGATTGGTTACTTAATCCACCAATCAGAGTGTTATGAGTCAAATTACACAGCGTGGGAGAATTCCACAGAACTTTCCCACGCTGTGTAAAATGACACAGAGCACTCTGATTGGTGGATTTCAAACCAACCAATCAGAGTGCTGTGACAGGTAAATGTAGAGACTTACCTTTTATGTTCGCGACATCACTACAAACGAATAGTCTTTGTTCATAGTCATATGCAGCCATTATAATGGTAAAACTGGGGTTCTTGTTACACCAAAGTATTACAAAAGGGGTATTCCTAGTCCTTTGTAGTAGCCACTTAGCCACAAACACTGGCCAAAGTTAGCGTTTATATTTGTTTGTGTGTGAAAAATGCAAAAAACTTATTTGAATGCTAATTTTGGTCAGTGTTTGTGATTATGTGGCTGCTAAAAAAGACTGGATGTACCCCATTTGCAATACCTTGGGTTGTCTATGTAACAGATCACCTGGCACCCCGACTGGGTACCTCCGTTGAAGGATGCTCCTAGCGCTTCCTTAAGGTTTTTTCAGCACTCCAGCAGACATCATAACCACCGTAGACTCCTTCAGAGAGCAACACAAGAACAAGCTCTTACAAGACCTTAGAAGTGAATATAGCAAGAGAGTATGCAGAGCATAGCAATCCCTTGTAGCAGATTACCCCGATAAGAGACGGCACTCCAAATTGAGGGTGAAGTAGAACTAGAACTTTTATTCAAACACTTTGCTTTTATCCCCATTCTACACACATAGTTGCTTTATTGGCACAGAATAGGCTAAGTCTAAGATGGGTTGAAAGGTTCCTTCCCTTCCTTAGATGATCCTAGGTTTATCTGGGAGTTGGAGGCATATGAATTCATCATGTTGAAGTATGTTCCAATGTTTCTTAAGTATTTTATTAATGGCAAAAGCTTTCGAGTTATATTGTGTATTAAAACAAAAAAACTCGAATTGTGTGTTGGAACTGGTAGTGGATCTAGGTTTATTTATCAGAAGATCTCCCCTATTGATATCTCCAATTCTTTGGACTTCAGTTTGTAGTGGTTTCTTATTGTGGTGGAACCAACCTCGCCACTGTACACTGGAAAAGCCTGGTTGCTCGCCTGCTCCCTTTAGACTATGGCCCTGCAGTTCAGAGCTGTTATTTTCCCTGCTGAAAGGTGTATTCGTGCCTTTCTGCCAGGGTGTTAGGTAGATTCCATCTACTGAACAAACTACCAAATGATGGACCACCTGGGAGCTGGAGTGTGTCGTCAATTGACCGCCCAGAAGCTGCAGTTAACCGCAGCTTAATTGATGAACGCTGGGTGGCCTTTGTTCGTCTGCCGAACACGTGGCAGCGGACATTTTACCTCCCGAACGGCCAGCAGTGTTCAGCGCCCGAACTATGGAACTAAAAACGGACACTTATTGGCACGAACACCGCTGTGCTGCCAGCCTCCTTACCTTCCCATTCGGTAGCAGAACCGAATGACTGTTCATTCGGTAGTTTAACCGGATGAACAGCATCACCCAGGTAGCTAAGCCATGGAGCCTATTGGTGTAACGAAAGACTATGGGAAAGACTTTGGGTCCATGGCGACTGAAATGTATGTGATGTGAGCGCCATTCGGTAGTAATGTGCGCTCAGATCTAAGCTATCTGGGGATATGTAGAATGTCTATGTTTTATGTAATAAATGTGACTGTATGTAATTTTATGTCTTTTACTGTATTTTTACTGCCATGTGGTAATGGAGTTTTGCCTCTGTCCTTGAAGATAATTGGATTACTTCCCAATTATCTCCAGGACAGAGTGATTGTGATGTAATTGTGGGAGTGTTTAAAGGTGTATGTATGTGATTGGCCAATATGTTTCCCAGTTTCCCATCTGGTCCCCTAGGGGAGTGTCCACCAGGTGGGAGACCTGCATAAAGGCCGGGCAGGTAGCCCCACTAAACCAGATTCTGCTTGACCCTCAAACCGAAGTGTCATCTCGTCTTTGGGGGGATTTACTGTATGCTGTTAGAGACTGATTGCCAGGAGTGTAAGCCGCTTGGGGGCTTTTCCTGTTCGTCTGCTAACGGCTATTCGTGTGTCTCTAGTTCGGGAGTTTCGAGTATTCCCTTGGTTGCAGTTCGGGAGTTGGTGAATTCGTGGGTTTGCAGTTCGGGAGATTGGTGCTTGCAGAAGCTGTCTGTACATCTGAAAAAGGGGAATATCGCCTAAACGGTTTTTAACCTCTTGTGGGCAAAACGGTCCGTTACACTTATATCCTTTTTCTAAGAATTTATTTGTCAAAACTCCTGCCTGTTCTACATATGTGGTTCTGTCGGAGTAATTGTGCCTAAGTCAGGTATATTGACTCTTTGGGACTCCTGCAAGCCATCTGGGATGATGTCCACTATTGGATTCAATAAAGCTATTCATGTCTGTGGGCTTAAAGCATGTTTTCATTTTTATTTGGCAATCCTTGACAAAAATGGTCAAGTCCAGAAAATCAATAGAAAGCGGACTGAAGACCGGCGTGAACACTAAAGAAAATGTGTTATCATTTAGATACTGAAAGAAGTCTTGTAGTTGTTCATCAGACCCCTTCCAAATGACAAGGATATTGTTGATATAACGATGCCAGAGCACCAGGCTCGCCCCATATGGATTACTGTCCAGATAGATGTACGCTCCCAGTAATCCATAAATATGTTGGCGTAGCTAGGGGCAAACCTGGTGCCCATTGTAATGCCCTTGACCTGCAGGAACATGAAAAAATTATAGGTCACTAAAAATTAAATTGCCTCTAATAAGAACAACACAAAACCTTTGTCCAAAGAAGTGTCTTTATCTAAATTATCCTTAACAGCCATCAGGCCCAATTGGTGATCTATAACAGTATATAAAGACCCTACCTCCAATGATGCCCACATATAGTTCTCATGCCACTCTATTGAGTCTAACTCTTGTAATAAATGTTTGGTGTCTTTTAGGTAAGATCTTGCTGATTGAGCATAATTCTGTAATGTATGGTCTATGAATTGAGAGAGTTTGGATGTGAGGGAATTGATTCCACTTATTATCGGTATGCCAGGTGGGTGTTCTTTAGATTTGTGTACCTTTGGCAGAACCTGGTAAAGAAACTAAAAAATACTGGTATCAATTACCTTGAGTGTTGGGGCTTTCTCCAACAAAATCTTCAAATCACTTTTGAAGGCTTCATTGGGGTTGTTCTGAAGTTTTATATATGTGTTGGTGTCCCCCAGCAATCTATAGGCATTCTTCAGATAGAAATCCACAGACATCACGACTATACCCCCCCTCTTATCTGAATTCTTAATCACAATGTCATCCCTTTTATTTAATAGATTAATGAGTTGCATCTCTTTCTTAGTCATGTTGTTACAATATTCTTTTTTACTAATTCATTTCTCAAGATCTGCCATAACCATTTTATTGAAAGTCTCTATCTCGCCTCCCTTTTCATAGGGGCAGAGAATTGTCTAAATAGGTCTTGGTGTGAATAGGTGTGAATTGTCTAAATAGGTCTTGGTCAGGCTTTAGAGTGGTCTCTTACTTAGGGGATTTTCTAGTTGTTTTTTTTACTAAAGAACCTTTTAAGGCTCAATTTTCTGATACAGTTCTGCATGTCTATATGAACCTGAAAAGAATCTGGAGGAACATCTATGGGGATATTTAATGTCTCCAATGTATCTCTAACTAAGGAAGAATGTTTAATAATAATCTGCCGCTGGGGAGGGGGAATAACAGGCTCCTCTCCCTCGCAGCGGGGATGACATAGGCTGCGTGCATGTGTGAACGCTATGGAAGGGGGTGGTGCGAATGAAGCCCGCCGGGAGTGTCGTGGGAGATAGACGGTACGCTAGAGCTGCTGGAGAAGACGATACAGAGAAGTAGACCGAGCATAATTACTTGACCCGATACTTTTTAATGCATGAGAGGAAGGAAAACGCTCCAACACTACTTCTGTTATGGGAGAAAAGGCAAATTAAGTGATTGCAATGGACACTTGATAATCGACATTTGACAAATATATGGTGGAGTAACCCAAGGAAGGTTGGCGTTTATAATCCACGCAAGATTGGTGAGAATCACCTACTTCTGATATCCTTCACTTTATATATTTGCCTAAAATATTTTGAATTTTTCTCTCTTGGGCTCTCTACCTTTATCAAAGGTGGGTCGTTAAAGTGATAAAATGGAAAGTGGTCTAAAAGAAGTATGTTAACTATCATAGTTGGAGAACACTACAGAATGTGTTTTAAATCAATACACTTCCACTTCCACTATGATCTATGACCAGACACCCTTATAAAGAGAATATCCATAAAGATATCGTCAGAAAGCGAGAGTTGAAAGAGAGATCAAAGTAAACCTAATTACTTAAGGGTGGAATGTGATATATAAATTATAAATCCTTAAAGTTGCAGAAGCACGCCTATTTCAATTAACTAGCCTATTCAAGGAAACGTGCTGACAGAGTTTGAAGGCTCTAGAGAAGAATTAAGAAAAAAAAAATGTTTTGGGTGGCACATTTAAAAAAAAAAATCATGTCAACTAGAAGAAACCAAGAAAATAAATCGACCCTTAACAAAGATAAAGATAAAGAGCATAAGGAGAGGTTGGAAAGAAAAGAGACTAAGACTGAAAAAAGACTCTCTCATTTTTTTACTCCCCAAATGGATAAATCACTGATGGAGAGTCCTGCAAATGAAATTAACCTGATAACAAGTGAGAAAAAAACAGCTCAATTAGAAACACCACAAATAGAAAATTTGATGGTTTCGCCAGAATTTTTAAAAAGTTGTTTAGATCAGCAACTTTTAGCAATAAAGCAAGAAATTCTTAACAATAATGCAGACTTAAAAAAAGAAATTAAAGAGATAGGCCTGAGGATTAGTCAAGTTGAAAGAAAAATGAATTTAACTGATATAATAATTAAAAACCAACAACAGCAACAGGGAGAATTAAACCAGAAAATTCAAGAGCTAGAATTAAAGATAAATAATCTCGAAGACAGATCAAGACAAAATAATCTGAGATTAAGGAACATCCCAGAAAGTATTACACAAGAAATAATTAAAGCTTTTCTGGAATCATATTTCATGGAATTAGGTATTCAGAAAGACGAGAATCATAAATTCTTAGACAGATGTCACAGAATTCCAAAACCAAAAAATCTTGCAACAGAAGTTCCCAGGGACATTATGGTTTGCTGTAATTCCTACTTATTTAGAGAAGAACTAAGAAAGGCTTCAAAGCAAGGTAGTAAAAAAGAAGAATATTCAAATATAAAGGTTCTCCCAGACTTATCTTATGAAACGAGGAAGAAAAGACGATTATTTGCTACGGTCTTGGAGACATTAAGAAAAAACAATGTCAAGCATTTTTGGGCCTTTCCAGCAAAACTTATTATCATTTTTGAAGAAAAAACTTTGGTGTTTGACAATTTAGATTGGGTCAGGAACTGGTTACAGGAGGTCCATTTGCAAATTTAAGAGATGGGACCGGGTGCCTTAATAGGATGAATAAGGGAGGATTTTTTTTTTTTTTTTTTGAAAGAAGGAGAGGGAAGATGGAGGTGTAATTTTAATAGCCAAAATGATTAACATGGTCTGCACAATATGATATTGGTTTGGAAAGTTTACAGAATTTAAAGATCGATCTCACTTATATAAAGTTGGTATACAAGAAATTGAAATAATTACACTGTAAAGTGTCTTGGTTAGTGGGGATTAGTTTAAGGTATCTATAAATGTGTTTTTTTTTCTGTTTTTTGTGTGTAATCTCAACAGTTAAAATGATTATAACACGGTTTGCTCGATATGATATTGGTTTGGAAAGCTTATAGAATATAAAAATTGATCTCACTTAGATAAAGTTGTTATACAGAAAATTGAATTAACTATACGGCAAATGTCTTTAATAGTGGATAATAGGTTAAGACATCTACAAAGGTGTTTTTTTTTTCCTGGTTAGTGGGAAATAGGATAATGTATACATAAACTTTTTTTTTCGCAATTGCAATAGTCAAAATGATTATAATGGTATGTAAGACACGGTATTAATATGTAAAAGTTATAGAATATATTGATTGACCTCACTAATATAAAGTTGGTATATAAGAAATTGAAATAATCACATTGTAAAATGTTTTGGCTACTGGGGAAAAGGACAATGTATACATAAATGTGTTTTTTGTTTTTTTTTCTACTTGGTGTAAGCTCAATAGTTAAAATGATTATAACATGGTTTGCTCGATATGATATTGGTTGGGAAAGTTTATAGAATATAAAGATTGATCTCACTTATAGAAAGTTGCTATATAGAAAATTGAACTAACTACACGGCAAATGTCTTTAATAGTGGATAATAGGTTAAGACATCTACAAAGGTGTTTTTTTTTTCCTGGTTAGTGGGAAATAGGATAATGTATACATAAACTTTTTTTTTTTCCCTTTCTCTCCCTTCTCCTTCTTTTTTTTCTGTTTTAAGGATTATATAGACTCCCTGCGACACTCTAGACGAGGGTTTCCCTTACACTCCCCCGACTTAACTCCATATCTGTCTGTGGAGTTTTGGATGAGTTGATGGAATTCTGTAATAATAGCGTGGATATGGAATGCCTCATGTTTGAACTACATGAGGCTATATGAATGTAAATGTGGTATGTGTTTTTCTTTTTTTTTTTATGTTTATGCTTTTTTGCTGAGGGTTATAGTCGCGAGTTACAGATGGATAGTTTATGGTTAAGTTTATGACAATAAATGCACAGGGACTAAATAACCCAATTAAAAGAGCCACGGTCTCTCAATATATTAAAAAGGAAGGTGCAAAAGTTATATTATTACAAGAAACTCATTGGCTAAGACGAGATACAAAATGCTTCATCCCAAAAAACTTTAAAACTCAACTCTGCTCCTCATTGGAGGATAAAAAGAAATGCGGAGTAGCTCTTTTAGTAACAGAGGATCTAGATATCCAAGTTACATATCAGGATATAGACAAAAATGGGAGGTTTATTCTAGTCATATGTAAAATACAAGATGAAGAATTTACTATTGTAAATATCTATGCTCCTAACACTAATTCTGTGCAGTTTATACAAATGATTTTGTGTAAACTAGAAAAAATTAGAAAGGGCAAGATTATTCTGGGAGGAGATTTCAACTGTATCTTGGACGGAATGTTGGACAGGAATTCACTAATAGGGGTCATTCAAGATAAAAGGGGAAAGAAATCATCAATTCAATTTTCATCTCTGATAAATGAATATGGATTATTAGATTTATGGAGGATTAACCATCCATTAGAAAAAGATTTTACTTGCTTTTCTAAAGCACACTGTACTTATTCTAGATTAGACTTATTTTTAGGTTCCTCTGAGGTCCCACATAGGGTTAAAAAGGTTCTGATTCAAAAAGTAACCTGGTCAGATCATAACCCATTAATACTCGATCTTACTATTTCACCAGATATTAAAATTAGGAATAATTGGAGATTTAATGAATCACTTTTGAGGGAGTATCAAGATATAAATACAATAAAAGATTTAACAAACCGTTTTTTTGAATAGAATAAAAACAAAGGTACACCAGACACTATAGTTTGGTGTACATATAAGGCAGTGTTGAGGGGTCACTTTATCAAATTAGGTTCAATTAAGAAAAAACATAAAGAAGCTTCTTTAACAGAATTATATGTATCTCTTTATAAATTAACAAATTCCAAGAAAAGTAATCCAAATATAGAGATAAGTGAGAAAATAGCAATAATAAAAAATAAAATCAATAAAATCTTACTTTTACAAACCTCAAAAAAAATGGAATATTTAAGAATAAAATGGTATTATAAAGGAAATAGAGCAAATAAAATGCTCACAAACAAAGTTAAAGGTAAGAAATTGAATAAGTTAATAAAAAAAAATATTACAGAGGATGGGACCCAATTAACACCTGAAAATATAGGCAAATAATTTAATTCCTTTTATCAAAAATTGTACAATTTACCCAGTTATTCTTTTAATCCAGAAATATATTTTCAAAATAAAAATAAAAAAAAATTATCAAGAGAACAATTGAATTCTATTAATGAACCCTTCTCAGAAACTGAAATAATAAGTGCAATCAAGTCCTTAAAAAAACCCAAAAAAATACAGCGGGACGGATGGTTATCCAAATATATTTTATCAGCAATTCCAGGACGTTTTAGTAATACACCTTAAAGATCTTTTTAACAATATAGTTAGAGGAAAAGATATACCCAATGAATTATTATACGCTAACATAATTCCCATACAAAAGCCAGATAAACCCACGAAATTTGTAGCGAATTATCGTCCTATATCTCTATTAAATTCTGATATAAACATTTATGCAAGTATTTTGGCAAATAGATTACAAGGAGTCCTCCCGTCCATAATTCATGGGGATCAGGTTGGTTTTATGAAGGACAGACAATCAAATAATAGTATAAGAACAATGATTGATATTCTGGATTACGCTCATGAATCGGGTATTCCATTGCTGGCCCTGTCATTGGATGCCGAAAAGGCCTTTGACAGGGTCAGATGGGACTTCCTTAGGGAGGCCCTAAAAGCTTTTGGCTTTGAAGGCTGGATTCTGAGCGCTATTATGGCCTTGTACAGTTCCCCAATGGCTAGAACAATTGGGAGGGGTATAATCTCTGAGTGGTTTAATATAAGGAACGGGACAAGACAGGGTTGTCCCTTGTCCCCATTGCTATACTTGCTATATATAGAACCCCTGATTTGTGACATTAGACATAATGACAAAATTAAGGGAATTACAATAGGCCAAGAGGAATATAAAACGTTACTTTATGCAGACGATGTTTTAATCACTATAACAGACCCTATAACATCAATAGATGAACTGTTAAGGGTGGTTCATGAATTTGGACAGGATTCCAATTTTAAGCTAAATGTAGACAAGACAAATATTCTAACTAAAAATATAAATAAGGAGGAAAAATTACATATTAGAGCGAAATATCGTTTTGAATGGGTAAAAATATGTATTGTTTATTTGGGTATAAAGATTTCTAATAATCCTGCCAGGATTCTAGAATATAATGTTATGCCTTTAATGATGCAAATTAATAAACAACTGAAAGATATGAGAACAGCAGAGATATCATGGACAGGTAGAATCAATGTTGTAAAGGCCTACTTGATCCCCAAATGGAGCTATGTATTCCGTATGTTACCATTGAAAATGCCTAAACCATGGCTCATGATGATCCGATCAGCCTTAGATAAATATATATGGATGGGGAAAAAACCTAGGGTTAGTAAAAAAATCTTGAACCTAAAGCCTAAATTAGGAGGGATGGGAGTTCCCAACATTACAGATATATATGAATCTTGTTCATTGGCACATACAGGGAGTGCAGAATTATTAGGCAAGTTGTATTTTTGAGGATTAATTTTATTATTGAACAACAACCATGTTCTCAATGAACCCAAAAAACTCATTAATATCAAAGCTGAATATTTTTGGAAGTAGTTTTTAGTTTGTTTTAGTTTTAGCTATGTTAGGGGGATATCTGTGTGTGCAGGTGACTATTACTGTGCATAATTATTAGGCAACTTAACAAAAACAAATATATACCCATTTCAATTATTTATTATTACCAGTGAAACCAATATAACATCTCAACATTCACAAATATACATTTCTGACATTCAAAAACAAAACAAAAACAAATCAGTGACCAATATAGCCACCTTTCTTTGCAAGGACACTCAAAAGCCTGCCATCCATGGATTCTGTCAGTGTTTTGCCATGTCATTAGATTTTCTTCTTTTATACCCTTTCTTGCCAGCCACGCTGTAGAGTACTTGGACGCGTGTGATGGAGCATTGCCCTGCATGAAAATCATGTTTTTCTTGAAGGATGCAGACTTCTTCCTGTACCACTGCTTGAAGAAGGTGTCTTCCAGGAACTGGCAGTAGGACTGGGAGTTGAGCTTGACTCCATCCTCAACCCGAAAAGGCCAAACTCTGAAATATGGCCAAACTGGTGGCAAGTGGCATCGTGGCAGCTGCACGCTTGACTTTTCTCAGTTCATGGGCAGTTATTTTGCGCCTTGGTTTTTCCACACGCTTCTTGCGACCCTGTTGACTATTTTGAATGAAACGCTTGATTGTTCGATGATCACGCTTCAGAAGCTTTGCAATTTTAAGAGGGCTGCATCCCTCTGCAAGATATCTCACTATTTTTGACTTTTCTGAGCCTGTCAAGTCCTTCTTTTGACCCATTTTGCCAAAGGAAAGGAAGTTGCCTAATAATTATGCACACCTGATATAGGGTGTTGATGTCATTAGACCACACCCCTTCTCACTACAGAGATGCACATCATCTAATATGCTTAATTGGTAGTAGGCTTCGAGCCTATACAGCTTGGAGTAAGACAACATGCATAAAGAGGATGATGTGGTCAAAATACTCATTTGCCTAATAATTCTGCACTCCCTGTATTATATCATCTATGAAAGAGATCTCTAGGGGAGAAGCATGAGCAAAGATTGAAGCTAAAAGAGTTGAAGTTCCGGATTTAATGGCTCTATTTTGGAATATACACAAGGGTGAGAGAGATGTTCTGGGTCTAATTCTAGATAATTTATTGGCCCAATGGAGAATCTGGAAAAAAAGACTTAAAATCATAGATAAAATTATCATTGATCTACCCATGCACGTATTGTCTATTAACATTGAGGATCTCAATCTTGAACCATGGTTGGATAAAGGCATTAATAGAATAAATCAGCTATTCCAACAACAACAGATTAGACCTTTTGAAGAGATCAAACAAGCCTTCTCCCTTTCTTATAGAGAAAGTTTTACGTACTTAAGGATAAAACACTTCTTAATGAGACACAGAACAGTGGAGACTTCTGAGGAATTACACATTTTTATAAATTTATTAAATATCAAATACAGTAAAAATTTAGTCTCTAAATGCTCCAATATCTGTAGTAAATATAAGTCACCCCCTGAATTTCCAGCTTTAAAAGCCTGGGAAAAAGACACACAAATCAGTATTATGAGAAACGAATGGCTTAAGGCCAATAATGCAGTAATGAAAGCTTCACATTGTTTAAATCTATTGGAAAGTCATTATAAGGTTATCAATAGATGGCACTATGTTCCAGCTAAATTAGCAAAAATATATCCAGTTAGCCAATATCATTGTTGGCGTTGTGCTTCCCTTAGAGCAGATTATGTTCATATATGGTGGTCATGTCCGATTATATCTCAACTATGGCAAAAGGTAGCAAAATTCTGTAGGGAAGAAATAGAAGTGGATCCTGATTTTACTTGTAGTTCTATGATATTAAATATTGGATGCAAAAACAAATATGAATACCGCACTCAAAAAAGATGATTCTTGTGAAATCTAAACTGTATTGAATTGCAAGAATATTTATTATAATAGTAATTCATAGGTTAATCAAGTAAACCTTAGTGAAGTTCATTCCAATCATATATATACATCGATTATTTACATATATACACACAAAAAACCTCCCTGTGCTGAATTTCATGAACTATATATCTATATACATAGGTTGTGGATCCAAAAAATGTATGAAAATAAAATGTCCAGAAAAATATAGTAAAAAAGGAAAAAAAAAAGGCAGAAAAAAAGCAAAAAAGAAAAAAAGAAAAAAAGAAAAAAGAAAAAAAGAAGAAAAAATGAATGAAAAAATGTATATATTTTCCAGTCCTATTGAAAGTCCAAAATATAGTGCACTATATACTTCATATAATTCATAAATATATAGATGGATCTCACGTGAACTTGATAGTATATTCAGTAAGAGGGTGGTAGATCTTGTAGATGATGTATATTGAATCAAAGTGAAAGTGGGTGAAAATGATTTGTAGCTCAATGAGAAAGTAATCACTCGTCCCTTTTGTAGTATCTGGTCAGTCTAGCAGGTCTTTTCCTGAGTTCGAAATCGTGGGCAGTCCTGTGAATCGGGCTGAAATGGGCTGCGCGCTCGGGACGTTCCTGTC
>OW240921.1:57696864-57709168 GCA_933207985.1 Pelobates cultripes | reverse complement strand
ATAGATTAGGGAAGGAGGGGGGGCATCCTATAGATTAGGGGAGTGAAGGGGGCAGCAGCCTATAGATTAGGAGAGTGAGGGGGGGGCATCCTATAGATTAGGGGAGTGAGGCTGGGGGGCAGCAGCCTGTATATTAGGGGAGTGAGGCATGGGGGGGCAGCCTATAGATTAGGGAAGTGAGCATAGGCGTGCGCAGCCTATTGCATTAGGGTGTGCACCCTAAAGTACAAACACACGCATGTGTGTGTATATATATATATATATATATATATACACAAGTAGAGATTGTAGCCGTATTAGTCCAGTGATGTAGATGTAAAAAACAGATACAATTCTTATCTTGTAATACCTTTTTTATTGGCCTAACAGAATTTTTTAATGACAAGCTTTCGGGAGAACCTCCCTTTCTCAAGTCTGAAGCATTTCTGAGCAAAACAACACATAGAATTCAAAGTTGAGTTGTGATACAGGGGTTAAAGCGACATGAGTGTAGATAAGACACAGGTTTGTTAGAAAATAGACACCATCTTAGCAGAGGGTCATAAATATCTTGTTGAAGAGAAGAGTAGGGGGGAGAGAGGGAAAAGAAAAACAAACAAGCAGACAGTGCACAGGATGATACACTTTATACATGCACACACACAGAAATATGTATATGTGAACGCATAAACACATGTATATATACATATACATAAACACATATACATACATGCACGTGGACTCATATACACAAATATAAATGCATAGTAATATACATAAGCATTCATGCATACGAGTATGGGAAAGCATAGGTCTACACATAGTACTATGTATATAGATAGAATAAACATATAGGAATGCATTTTAAAGTGTTGGTACATATGACAGAATAGTAAGATAATGCTGGGAGAGTGTTCATGTAAAGTGTTGGTAGTGGGACAGAAATCCCAAATCAATATTTAGTCCTCTCTTCTTGCTGTTAAACCATTTAATAATTCTGGCTTCAAAGGCTTTTCTTTCCTGGGTACTTTGATTTTTAGGTCCTTCAGTGAGTGGCCGGGCTGGGTAAAGTGGTGTCCCACAGGAGTGCAGTATGATTCTTCACCACAAAGCCAATCAGCGGCACCCATGCCTGAAGTCAATCTGCACTTCCTGACACTCTGTTTCAGAAGCCAAATACCACTGAGCGACCTGGAGCTGGAGGAAGCCTTTGGGGTTAAACCATTTGAGAGCGATTTAACCCTTAAAGGAAAGCGAGCACCCAGGGGCTTCCTGGCATCATAGCATTTTCATTTAGGTGAAGTTGTTATGGTGACCAGAATGGTCCTTTAATTTGCTTAAAGGAACACTATAGTGTCAGGAATACAAACATATATTCCTGACACCATAGTTGTGAAAACGCTATTCACCCTGGCTTTATGTGATAATGGCTATGCCCCTTCCCTTTCATGACACTGTCAAAAAGGTACCAAGCATGGATGTCATTACAATTATGCCCCCCCCTGGAAAAATTCCTGCGGACGCCCATGGTGATTATCCCTATTATATAAAATGAATTTAATATTGAAACTGTTTTTCGTATATCTTTTGTACCTGTAAATGTATGTCTTAAATATATGAAAACTGAATAAAGACTAAGAAATATAAAAAAATAAAGTATTTAGAAAATTAGGCAGAATAGATGGGCGAAACAGTTATCTGCTGTCACATTCTATAATACTATGCATTTAAATTTCTATGAATTTACTTTTGGCATTTATCTAAAAACTTAAATTATACTTTATTCATTGCTAGCTTTCCCTCAAATTACTTGTTACAGTGATTGTTTAGTTATTCATTCGTAGAATCGTAACCAAGAAACAAACATATTCCTTTTAATTTTACATTTGTTGTAGCAAAACCACAATGGCAGCTTCCACTTTTAATTAATTATTTTGGCACAGGAATTACAAGACAGAGAAAAAGGATTAACTAATGTCTACAACTTTAGATTTCCCACATTGTTTCAACACCAATTTATTTTTTATCTTGCTTTATCTGACAAAGCTCTGTAAAATAACATATTAGTCAAACTTGTTTTCATTCTTTTTCCTAAGCTAGTGACCTACATGTATTTCCAATGTTTCAGTGGAATGGACAGGTCATTAAGAAAAAAAAAAAAAATCACTGTTCAATAAAAACATTTAAATAGATCAAAGCATATATTTACTTAAAACAAGACACATGACTGTAAAAAGTAGGCGTAAAACATGCACGCATTCAAAAGGATGCAGTGCTTTCATTGTGAATTTGCAAACCACAAAATACCTCAGGCTTATGTTACTCTTTAACTGTCATTTGTCTATTAACAAAGCACATAAAATGCATTCTTTTAAATGTTCTTACAGTTTTTTTCTGTTCTTCAAGTTAGTATTTTGAGCAAAAACAAACAAACTGGGCAGCCTTCAATTTCTTTAATGTTTGAAGACATGGCAATTTAACTTATAAATAGTTTAGTACATCCCAAACGTACATACTGAAAGATTATCAGGGTTTTTCACTAAAGTGAGAATTCAAAGTTAATTTAAGGTGAATTTGTGTCAGTATAACCAAGCCAACAAATCCTTGCAAAACAGACACTAATTTTGCAGCTTTTCATTTTCTGACTTGGTATCTGCCGTTATTTATTCCCAAACATTTCTCACTCAATCTATTTAATATTAACCCTGGTAGCCTATCTCAGGCACTGTATCTGCAGGATCTAATGTTTTATTTAATTTTGTATATACTTTAATATTATTTTTTCAAGTTATTACATTTGGCAAGTAAAATTATGTTTTAAACATATTATTCTACTACCATTTTTCTGGGCAAATCCTATGTCACTTTTCTATGTATATATTTACTTAGGGATACCCCCTCTCTTGTTAAATTTGAGCTCCCATTAAAAATTTGACCATACATCCAGTCTGTAGCGCCAGTAACCGTTCTTCAGTTTGGAAAACCACACATCTTATATCAAATTGCAAATCATATAATCTGTCTCTCAAGAAAAACATCACAAACAGGAAAACAATTCTAAATAAGTGAATTAAAGCTGGTGCAAGTGGCATCGACCGTAGCAATGCAAGAAAAACTATTTTTTTTTTAACTTACAAGTAGAGTTGAGCAAACCCGAACTGTAAAGTTCGGGTTTGTACCGAACATTACGTTTTTTGGACCCGGCACCCGAACACGGACATATCACTGTATGTTCGGGTTGGAGTTCGGTGTTCGGCCATTTAATGGCACGTTTTCAAAGGCTGCAGGGCAGCCAATCAACAAGTGTTTGACTCGTGTGCCCTTAGAAGCCATCACAGCCATGCCTGTGATTGGCCAGTGTAGCATGTTACCCAGCCTCTACATATAAGCTGGAGTTGCGTAGCGCGGCACGCATATGAGGTCTTATTAGTGTAGGGAGAGGATGCTGCCGCTGAAAGGGACAGCTTAGGAAAGAATTCTGCAAACTAGTACATTAGTGGGGTGCACTTCATATCTAAGAGTCAAATAGAAGCTTCAAATACCATGGTTACATCAGAGTTTTAAAAAGTCAATTTTTTTTTTAGTGCTAAGTAGTACATTATTGGGATAGTACATTAGTGGGGTGCACTTCATATCTGAGAGTCAAATAGAATCATCAAATACTGCTGTCACATTGCAGTTTTAAAACTTAAAATGCTACAACAAAATAAAACAAGTTTTAAAATATGTATGGGCCAACCAGTGGCTGTAAAAACAAAGTTTTACTGGTTACATTCATGACTACACACTCTAGTAAACAGGACCTACATGTAGTGTCTTTTTTTTTTTTTTTTTAAATCATACAGCATCCTTTCATGTGCTTTTCAGATGTCATATTGTTAATTACCAATTTTTGTTTAGCCTGATTTTTTTTTTAAAGTGAAAAATAAGTGTTATTGTGATCGCATCATATACAGAAGCATTAATATACATTTCTATATTGTGTAAAGACACAACTACAAAGTTAAAAACCAAACACTAAAACAACGTGCCAGACAATCTACCTGTGCATGGCTAGTGTGATACAAAAAGTCTACATCTTAAAAATGCAATAACCCACAGAAGATGGGCGAGAATTTTTTTTTGCAAATTTAACTTTGATTCAAATTTACTACATCGGTCACTTGTAATATTGTTTCACACCTACAACACTTGTTTCACAGATCTAAGTGATAGAAAACAGATTCTACACTAGAAGCTACCAGATAACAAGCTGCTATATTTAAATCAGTTATCAATAGCTAAGAGGTACTTAAACAATATTGTAATTCTGGGGCAATACGCTCACAAGTCAAACTGAGGGGTCAGTTTATAGGGAAAACTGTTGCCTGGATACAATTCTAGAACAATTTCCATATGTCCTTTGCGACTTTACATGCTGGAAAAACACAGGTACCAACTGCTGTGGCTTTCTGCAGTGTGCATACCAGCAAGGAGGGCAGGGTTGAGGAGTGGGTGGAAGATGATGTGGAGGATGATGAAGTCCTAGACCCCACATGGAATCAAGGTCATGCGAGTGACGTGTGCAGTTTGGAGGAAGAGGCACTGGTCACACAGAGGCACCAGCACAGCATAAGAGGGAGCAGGGTACAAAAGCTGTCCTCTAGTGCTTGTGGTGACATTCTGTCATCAAACTAATATGGTGACCAGGGATCACGTGACCAAGCTCATGTACAGTGGGGTAAGCTTTACCTTTTGAAATGGTAACTGGGTAATTCAATACCTTTACAAGTCAGGAAAGAGATAACCACTCCCCCCTTTCTCCATTCCTCCCTGTTCCTTCTTGGCTGTGCTGCAGAGCAGGTCTGCAGACACCATGTGCTTGCATGGTGAACCATGTTACTCTCTGTTGCTTCCTTTTCTTCCTTGGTGGATGTGATGTTGAACTTGCAGCAGTGAGCCATTACTAGATGTGAAGGCCTAACCGTGGGTGAGATCAAGCGTGTGGGGAAGGGGTTACTATATAGATAGATAGATAGATAGATAGATTTAAAAAGGGTTGTTGCTCCGGTGGTCTGGGCTGTGTGTTTGTGATACATTTATAATATTGTGTTGTTGCCTTTTAAAAAAAACCTTTTAATGTAGATGAACCTTGTGTAATATATATATATATATATATATATATATATATATATATATATTAATTTGGTGATACACCACATTTGGCGACCACGAATTTTAGACTTCTACAAAGGTTATTTATGAGGTAATAACACATTAATAGATAGTCAGATTTATTTTTTAGGGGGAGAAACAAAAAATAAAAATAAAAATTCTTTGTTTAATTATCCTCTGCATGGGATATTAAGGGCTGATTGTGTGTGGAGTCTAGTTCGGGCCTCCATTTTAAATATACAAGCTTGGGCATCAGGCCTCAATTTTGAATATATTCGTTTTTTTTGTGTGTGTTTCAAATACTTGAGTTTGTTGTGTTTTGACTACCATAGTTCAGGCCTAGTAGTTTTTCAGGCGTTCATTTTTATTTTTATTTTAATACACTACCAGCATAGGCCTCAATTTTGAATATATTATTTGTTTTAATCCTTTATATTGTACTAGCTTATTTTGCTACATAAAACAAAGGTATCATACAGGTTGTTTTTGTGGGTTTCAATTATCTGAGTTTAGTTTCAGAGTACAGGCCTAGCCCTGCATTTTAATACATTATACTAGGCTTCCATGCGGCTTCTTTTTGTATTTGAATGCTGATTTGATTCCTTTGTATCCTAGTGCAGACCTCCATTTTAATATACAAGCTTGGGCATTAGGCCTCGATTTTGAATATATTATTAGTTTTTTTTTGTGTGTTTCAAATACCTGAGTTTGTTGTGTTTTGACTACTATAGCTCAGGCCTAGTATTTTTTTCAGGCCTTACCAGCAAAGGTCTCAATTTCGAATATATTATTGTTTTTAATCCTTTATTGTAATACAGTACCAGCATAGGCCTCAATTTTGAATATATTAATCCTTTATATTATACTATCTTATTTTGATACATAAAACACAGGTCTAATACAGGTTGTTTCAAATATCTGAGTTGAGTTTTGTTGTGTTTTGTGTTGTGTCAGAGTACAGGCCTAGCCCTGCATTATAATCTACTATAGTAGGCTTCCATGCGGCTTCTTTTTGTATTTGAATGCTGATTTGATTCTTTTGATCCTAGTTTGTGCCTCCTTTTTAATATACAAGCTTGGGTATCAGGCCTCAATTTTGAATATAGTATTAGTTTTTTTTTGTGTGTTTCAAATACCTGAGTTGAGTTTTATTGGGTTTTGACTATCAGAGTACAGGCCTAGCCCTGCATTACAATAGGCTTCCATGCGGCTTCTTTTTGTATTTGAATGCTGATTTGATTACACTACCAGCATAGGCCTCAATTTTGAATATATTAATCCTTTTATAATTTTTTTTTTTATTTCAGGCTTGCATTCTATCATAGTACAGGCCTAGAGAAATTTAATACACTATAGCTTATGTGTCTTGAATATCCTAGTTCAGATATAACTCCTACCCTCCAGGCTTTGCTGTTATATTTTAATATGCTAATTTTGGCACTACTGGTTTTGAAATTAATTAGCAAGTATTACCTTCACCATACTAAGGTAAATATAATTTGCATTGTGGATACTAGTCCATTGTGCTACATATAACAAAACTGGGCGTGTGTTTAGGCCAAATCCTAAGTCAAGCTTCACAGTAGAGTTGTGGATATTGTGTTCCCCACCCATTGTGTTTAGTATACAAAGGTAATTGAGTTTTTGTTTTTGTTTTCTCTATTTACACCTGGCCTACTGAATAGACATCAACTATTGTTGGCTATTCAGAAGCGTGATACTTTAGTTGCAAATTGATTTAAATTGGGTTCTTACTTGGGTGAGTAAAAGAGTAAGAATGTCTTTTCAAGGGACCAAATACTTTTCCACAGACGTACGTGAGTACTTTAGGAAACATATTCAAAAACATGATGGTCCATATGAGCTTCCAGAGCCAGCAAACCCAGACAGTGAAAAAGAAGAGAGATTAATGGATGTTCTAACACAAATTGTAAATAACAAAAAGTATAGAACAAAGAAAAGAAAAATTTTGGTCACACAAGCTGTTGTAGCCACAATAGGAGGCCTAATAGACATAGTTGTAGAATTACGGCAGCATAATTTGGAAACAACAAATAAAATGGAGGAAGCAATGGACAAAAGGGATTGTTTAAAAATTGCAGCTTTGAGAACAACTACAATTGTTGGGGAACTAGAAAAGGAGTTAAGAGAAATAGAACAACAGAGAGATGCATATAGTGCTAAGATCACTGAACTCCAAGACCTAGTCATGGAATATAAAATGAAAATTAACGAAAACACAAAAAAATGGGATAAGGAGATTCCTAGAGTATGCCCAGACCAGTCTTATTTTATATCTGAAAGTAAAGAACCAGTGCTGGGAACAAAACACAAGGGAAATGTGCCAATTGTAAATTGTGTCCCACAAGCCCCTATAATAATAACGGAACATTTTAATGTAAGAGAAATGCCTACTAGCTTCTCTAGACAGACAAGGACTATGTCAATCACAGACAAAGATAATTTCCAGAAATGGTGGGGAAGTATGCCAACTGACGACTTTAACACCTTTACACATTGGTTTATGAGGGGAGCAAATAGAGCAAAAAAAGGAGGTCTTAACTTAGAAGAATGGACAGAACTGTTAGAATATACTATAGGTCCTTTGGCTAGCAGACTATTTGGATTTAATAACAGTGTGTCTGACCAGGCAGGAAGAATTGCTGCAACGATTTTCTATCTACTCAGCATAGAGAAAGAAATAGTTAATATTATGATGAGGCCAGCAGATGGTCCTAGAGAGGTAGGACACCAACCTCAACAGCCTCTGGTCTTGGGCTCACCACAACATATTACTAAAGTAATGGAAGCCCTTCCCTGGGAGTGTCAAGAATTTGTGAGGCTTTTTGATCCAACACCAGCAGACTTAGAAATGGTACTAACTAGAGCTGACAATTGGTGGATCAAGCATCCTTCCTCGGAACAGGCCTTCTCTGTTTCAGCCATAAGAACATTCAAGGTCGACTCTGGTAGAGATATAGATGCTAAATGGAGAAGCCAGAGGTGGGATGTACCCCAGAACAAGAGGGATAATGAGAACTGGAGACCAAAACAGGCCTTTGACAAAAGATGGAGAGATCCACAGAGGGACCATAGGAATGTAATGGGAGATAATTGGAGGAATAGATGGGAGGGGCCTAAGATAATCAATAATTGGAATAATAAAAATACCTGGGAGAGGCTAAAAAGGACAGATATTAACTGGGAAAATCACAATTGGGGAGAAAAACGGAGAAACAACAGAAACAGTTATTGGGAGAATAATTGGAGAAGGAACCATAGATGGGATGAGCATCAGACCAATAGACGGAATTGGGATAATTGGAGGAATAAAGAAGGGAATAGAGACTACTGGGACCTAAAGAGACAGACTGAAAGATTGGAGGCAGACGTGAAAGCGCTAAGGGAACAGTTGAGAGAGGAGGAAAAGATTGACCAATTGGGGGGTCCCAGCAATCAATAACACTCATAATGTTGTGTTGCTCTCTACATCCGTATGTATGTTTGTTTTTCTTTTGTTTTGTTCTTTCTCTCAGTCTTCCAGTCTTCCATTTAGCTATTCCTTTCTAATGATGAGATCTAGTGTTCCCACAGAGCAAGGCAAAGCTGTATTAGGATGATGATGTGTGTCAACAGAAGATCGTAGTGGATCCTTGTTACAGGATGGATAAGTATACGCTGTATCACAGTAGGGATAGGAGACAGGCAATACGGCCAGAAGATACTCCAAATAAGGGAAAAGTTTACAGTCTATATTTTAATAATCCTTCTATTCCTCCAAGGTGTCCGGAACAACGGCGACAGTGTTTTAGGCAAAGCAGGGTGTCAGGAAAAATGGGACAATTTACAGCTCTATTGGGAGGAGTCGGAACTGGATTGAGAGTATGGAATTCTGCAAATATCACATCCAGTCCTACAAACTTTGCCGCTAGTATATTTTTGTGTGGCAATGAAATAGATGAGGAAGAAACTTGAAAAGGGGGATATTTTTTTTTGTTTGTTTGTTTCTTTCTTTTCTGTTTCTCTCTCTCTCTCTCTCTTTTTCTCTCTCTCTCATACATTCTTCAATAAAGTTTAACATTGCACACACACACTCACCTAAATTCTATAAGTTCTGTTTTTTTGTGACACTCTGTATAATATGTGAATTGACAGCCATAGGAAAGTACAGGAGAACTTGTGTCGCTGAGGGAACTATTCCGGAGGGACGGTGGGTTGAATTTCTCCTCCAGATCTCATAGTTTAGATAGAAGGGATAAATTATTATTATTTTTAAATGTGCTCAACATAAGAGAAGAAAAAGTGAGGGAATGTGGTGACATTCTGTCATCAAACTAATATGGTGACCAGGGATCACGTGACCAAGCTCATGTACAGTGGGGTAAGCTTTACCTTTTGAAATGGTAACTGGGTAATTCAATACCTTTACAAGTCAGGAAAGAGATAACCACTCCCCCTTTCTCCATTCCTCTCTGTTGCTTCTTGGCTGTGCTGCAGAGCAGATGTGCAGACGCCATGTGCTAGCATGGTGAACCATGTTACTCTCTGTTGCTTCCTTTTCTTCCTTGGTGGATGTGATGTTGAATTTGCAGCAGTGAGCCATTACTAGATGTGAAGGCCTAACCGTGGGTGAGATCAAGCGTGTGGGGAAGGGGTTACTATATAGATAGATAGATAGATTTAAAAAGGGTTGTTGCTCCGTGGGTCTGGGCTGTGTTTGTGATACATTTATAATATTGTGTTGTTGCCTTTTAATAAATACCTTTTAATGTAGATGAACCTTGTGTAATATATATATATTAATTTGGTGATACACCACAGTGCTCGTCGGCAAGTATTAGCTTGAGAATTACCAGTTATCTAAGTAATATGTGTAGCGATCAAAGGATCCATAATGGAGTTGAGCGAACCCGAACTGCAAAGTTCGGGTTCATATCAAATTTAACGATCCATTCGTAGTTTCACAGTGAGGTGGGCAGTCCGGTGACCAGGACCCAGACACTGTCTGGGCGGTGGTGGGACGACGGGGACCCAGTATGCCTGATGTTGAAGTTAGGAATGGATTAGCAGGGTCTGGTGCAGGGTAACTGCATGCCCCTTGGTGTTGAGCACCAGCGTTTGTGCGGCCACATACCAGGAACCTGATGCAGCTTCAGTAAAAAAGAGTACTGGATATCAGAAGCCATCACTAGACTGATCCGCAACTTGGAACAGGATGTGACATTCACGGTAGCGGCTGTGCGCGCTTTTGGTGTTCTCACCCTGCTGCGGCTCGCCTGTCTGCGCTGCAGCGTAACTTCGGCCTTCCCGCTCACCGCCTCATGAGACTGTGCGAGCAGCAGCAGGCGATCGTGGAGTTTCAGCTGCAGCATGCACGGGTCAGTGGTTCTGCACCAGACTTCCCTCCAACTGATCAGAGTTAAAGGATTTCAAGTGGACTCATTACAATTACAGGGCCTCTAAAGAGTCCTGTATGGTTATTTGTCGTCACAACCTTCCCGCGTCGGGAGTGGGTCATTTGCCCGCCTGCTGCCTTCCTTGCATGTGGTAGCAGTTTATCAGGGTCCCTGTTTGGAATGGAACCCTGATTCCCTGTGGTCACCATGGCAGGCGCAGAAACTGGCATCGAAAGTTGATATGGATGACATCCGAATGCAAAGTCACTGCCACGGGGATGTGCAATTGGCTGGAGGTTCTCTAGAGTCAACAAATTGCCTGCGTAACTATAATGTCAACAGCTACTGTGCGGAACAGAGTTGTGTTTTTTTTATATGTCCCAATATTTTGGGGGCTACCCCAATTTAAAAAAAAAAAAATACATATAACAAAAAAACAAGAACTGCTTGGCACTCTCCTTACTTCCAAAACTGAAATGTAACCAAAAAATGTTATGCCTCGGTGCAACCCGCGTTAGATATATATATATATAGACAAATTGGGGTGCACTCACAGGTCTTGAAGAAAGATGACACTCAAATACTTTAAGGTGCAAAAAACTTCATTGTAGTCGTGATGAAAATCAACGTTTTGACCCCTAAGGGTCTTTTTCAAGATCACAATACATTTTAAATAGTGGCATTATATACAACAAGAAACTTACCCAAACATGTGAAAGATTTAATTAGGAACCCGATAGCCCGCGAAAACCGGAAACGCTGTATGCCGTGATGACGTCATCACGTAGTGACGTCTCACGGAAGAGACCGGTGATAAGTGGTAACTAGGCGACCGGACGACGCCATACCCAAAGTGAACTGTGTAAAACGAAGAACAGCATCCCGAGATAGGGGATTTTAACAAGAACGGACACCAAGTGTCTAGATGGAGGGATGTAAATAAGCTATGCAGCTAAATAGCAAAGGGGGGGATTAGAATGTATGTATAATAAATTTATAATAATAATAAATATATAATATAATAATTATATAATAAATAAATACTAATGCTTAAGTATATGTATACTCCAGAATCTGCTAATGTAACATACAGAAGCACAAAGCAAACATCAAACAAACCAAAAGGATATGTACCCATAGAACAACCAATAAGAAATCATACAAATCAATAGAATGTATATAAATCACCCATTCATACATCTTCCAAATAAGTGCAAAAAAGTGAACACCCGTGAACACCAGTAAACCTCTAAGTGTAAACATGGAAGAGAAGGGTGACAATCTAGCAAACCTATCAGCGAAAGGCTTAGTATATAAGATCCAGTAATTCCATCCTAAACATACCCCATTTACTGCAGCAACATGTCTCTGTATGGTACTAATCTACAAAGAGATATCTTATAGCCATATTGATAATCAAAATAGTAGATATAAAAACAGTGTTGGCTACCTCATCCTCCACCGCTGCTTCAACCTACACCGCCACGGTCACCGCCTCCTCAACCTATGGGTCACTTAGTATAAACTATGTACACATTAGCAGAGGCTTGTGAAGGCCTTTTCTTCATGCATCAGGAGTTGAGCATTTCTCCATGCATCAGAACTGCAAGAAATGCACCGCAGGCCGCAAATGTTTCTTTTTTTTGTATGTCCCAATATTTTGGGGGCTACCCCAATTAAAAAAAAACCAAACAAATAAAAAAACAGTGTTGGCTACCTCTTCCTTCTCCTCCACCGCCGATTCCACCTACATCGCCACGGTCACCGCCTCCTCA